>BTPG01000007.1:49434808-49453539 GCA_036245525.1 Semisulcospira habei
CTGATGTGGGCGGCCAGGTCCTTAGAACATGCGTTGAAGACTTGTTCTTTGATGATGAGGTCACACAGGTCCTGGTACTCTCTGTTTAAACCAGCCAGCTCTGTCCATTTCTCCAGGTAGCTTCTGATTCTCTCAATGAATAGGCCGGGTGTTTCTCCTTCTTCAGGCTTGCAGTTCCGAAATCGTCGCCTGTAACCCTCTTCAGTGAAGTCATACTGTCTCAGCAGGCGGCTTTCAACTGCGTATAATCTTCGGCTTCTTCTCTTGATAAGCGAGTATAAAATTCAAGCGCTTTGACAGTTAGAAGTGCACTCAGCTTGATAGCCCAAGTCTCTTGTTTCCAATTGTTGCTACTTGCGAAGCGCTCGAATCGTTCTATGTAAGCGTCCATCTTATCTGAGTTTTCAACGAAAGGTGGAAGCTTTGGCGCACGGGCTGTTTGCTCTCTGCTGGCTAATGCTGTTGCTTTATAAGCCCTCTTGCTCTGTGCCTCTATCTCCATCTGCTTTAAATGAATTTCGTGCTGACGCTGCCTCTCCGCCTCTTCTCGCTGTTTCTCTGCTTTTTCTCGCTGTTTGTCTGCTTCTTCTCGCTGTTTCTCTACCTCTTTTGCTTCGATTTCAAGTTTCCTAATTTCACGCTTTTTCCCTTATTCTTCTCTATCGAATCTCTCCTTTTCTTCTTTCTCTCGCCTCTTTTCTTCTCTGTCCTCACTTTCCAGTCTCTCCTTCTCTTCTCTCTCTCGTCTCTTTTCTTCTTCGAGTCTCCTTTCTCTTTCTCTCTCCAGTCTCTTTTTTTTTCTCTCTCCTTTACAAAGTCCAGGAGCTGAGTTCCCTCCAGTCCACATTCCTTTCCGATTTTCAGGAATGTCTCCATTTCCGATGTCGCCATCTCTGCTTTTCACTGCTGGCTGTTTTCTCCTGCTACCCTTTCCACTGAACCAACTGAAATGAGTTCCGTCGGAGGTGCCAAAATGTTACGTGGTAAAATCGTGGTCGTAGTATGATATCCCACCAGACGGCACGCACGTAAGGTTCTTTTTAAAAAAAACTTCATTCAGCTGCAATCCGTCACACGTGGCATAAGGCTGTAGACAACACTGGAGTAACAGTTCCAACAATATTTTAATTCAGCGATGCGATCTCCACGAAATGCGTTCACAAATTCACCAACAATGTCTTCTCTGCCAAATGTCCACACTTTGACACAATGCGTTTCTCATACAATGTACATCACCATTCACTGCATAACTCCATCACTGACAATGAAGCACGATATCTTGCGTAGCGCTCTCTCAATGTCAATGTGCTTTTCGATACACTGCAATTACACAACTGAACACTGTACCGACGCTGTTACATCGCAATTCTACAACTGAATAATGTACGACACGCGCTTCGCCAAGTGGTATGTTTTCCAGAACAATCGAGCAAACTCGTACAACACAACCAATCAAAACAAAATACGCAACTAAAACTCCTAAATATCAATAAATAGCATTCCACTAGAATGGTCTAGAAAACTCTGGCTGCTATTTCCAGCCCCTATGTTGGGAAATCCCCACGCGTCATGACTACACGCATGAGCACACTAGACAGGTCACGACCTCCCCGAATAATCCGGAAGTTTCAAGATTTCACCTAATGCATATTGACCTCTCACTTCACGCGCGCAGAAAACAATGGCGATCACTCGCGCAGCTTCTAGACTCTTCGGGATTCAACTCCGTGTGTCAGAAAATAATCGATTCTGCACTAAGCGTGAACGATAGTGAAACTCATTGAAAAGGTAAGTGATTCGTAATCATGATAGCTCAAGCAAACATCGGATCGTTTCCTACGATTAACACATGTACGCTCTCACAGGACAACACAACCCTAATCGTAACACTAGGAAACAGTGATGTACTTTTTCAACAACTTTTTTGATAGAATATCCTCTTTATTTTGTAATACTCAGTCGGATCGACTTCATCTTCAGTGTAACAGTCGGAATTTCAACCTACGGCTTCGCGCCAGCCTATATAGTCAAAGAAAAGCGTGCAGGTGAACTGTGGAATTACTAATCATGTGCCTATTCTGGGCTCATCCTGCAGTGTTTGTAGTAGACTGGTGCCCGATTTTTCTTTATTCTGTACATAAAAACGTGAAAGCATACAGAGAAGCATCTACCAGCGAGCTTTCTTAGTTAATGCGTTTCATCCTCGGCGGCCGTGTTTATGTAGCATCTGCCTGGTTCGCCGACTTTCGCTGTGGACAGACATTTTCCAACAAGCAGTGTGCCAGTGAGATGAACATGACTAAGTGGGTATTTTCATATAACGACTTATGGCAGATACCACAACGATATTTATATGTTTTACTGAAATAGTGTTGACAGACTTTGTCGGAGCGGTGCCCTCTAAAACCGGTGCTGTACTATGGCAACGTGCTGCTTTGACTGCCGTTTTTATGTAGCCTAGATCTGAGATCATTTCGGCTCTGTCGACGGTATTTTGTTTCTGTTGTTAACTTGTATTTTCATGTACTAGCTTTAGTCAAGTAGAAACTTTACAAAAGAACATATAATAGTGCGTTCAGGAGACATAGGGCTGTCTTAGTATTCTGTTTTTGTCAGGGAGGTTCGGGTCTGGGTGAGACCACTGGCGCTGGCCTTTAGATGCCTTGGCCAACGGGCTTCACCCGTCCCGAGTCATTGTCCATTTTGTAGCTCTGTTATTGTAATTTGTGGAATGAGCGAGTGAGTGAATGTGAGCAGCACCTGAGGTGGCAAAACTAATTGCCAAGGGATAAATATAATTGAATAATTGCACCACAAAATTGCCTAAGTATTGCCTTTTAAAAATGTGTCTGTCTTCTTCCACTGCAACACCTCATAAAGCTTTAGGGATGCAATCCGCGCTGTGCTGGCGGTGCTGGGGTAGGGCTGGATATTCTCCAGCGGATGGCGGGGCGCCTGGTGGTAGTCCCTACTGCTTTATGTAGTAGATGTTCAGTGGAAGGCTCAAAAGATCTAGTAAGCGATGCAGTCACAAAAAGGGCAGCTGATGTCCTGATGACACAATGCAAGCTTACCAGCCTGGAATTCCATGGCATTAGCACAGCATTCTCAGAAGTGAATGAAAAATTACGTCCCTTGGAGCTAATCTGATTGAATGCACTTTTAATAATATTTTTTACTTATAACAAAGGCGTCGCCCAAAGCCATCGCATGATTTGCATGAGAGAGATTTTTTTTACGACATTAGATGTTTTTGTCAGTTTTGTTTGTGTGTGAGTTCTGAGTATGTTGACGATCTTGATGACCATGAATGATGTACGTAATAGTAAAAATAGTAATGTGTTATATTTTAGATGCATTTTATACTTAGTACGTCATGCTCATGAGTCATTAAATATTGCTGTCTTCCGGACTGACAGGAATGACCTACTAGGATTTATGCACGTGTATTTTAATTCGGACTATTCCGTAAGCATAATGCGAACATTGTAATTGTGTGTGTGATTTTTAGGTTTTCTTTACTGCACGTTTGAAAATTCTACTAATGATGATGGTGTTAATGTTGATGATGACGTTATTATTATAAATATTTCATTGCGACATTTCCCCCCCCCCCTCCCCCCGCCCCCCCACCCCCCCCCCCGCACACTGCGTGTCAATACTCGTGTTTCATAAACGTTATATGTCATCAGTAATGACGCACTAATATCACGAACTTGTGCACGTGCTTTTGTACCTTAGTCTATATATGTAAAAAAAAAAAAAAAGTACCCAACGGAGAAAGAAACACGCTTAAACTTAAAGACATTGTGTTGTACCCGTCTTTTCTAGGCGTGTTTCTTTCTCCGTTGGGTACTTCTTTGCATTTTACACGCTTTGCAGTCACCTTTTTGGTCTGATTTATTATATATGTAAAAGTATTACGATAATTTAGAATTTGAAAGTGCATATGTGTACATTCTGTATCTATTTTGACGCACTACATTCTCACACGTAAATTATGTTTTGTTACCTAGTTACCTGTTACTTGGGAAGCCCTCGCTGAGAGGGCGAAAATTTGTGCAAAGAATAAAAGTGTAACTCCTCCTAAACTACGTGATGTATGTGGATCCTTTCTTCACATTTTAAATATATATATATATATATATATATATATATATATATATATATATATATATATATATATATATATATATAATATATATATATATATATATATATATATATATATATATATATATATATATATATATATATATATATATATCTGGATCGAACGAAGATTCTATAGGGCTTGCCCACGTCGTCTGCAGGCATTTTCGTGGCTGCGGAGGCCAATCCGGGACAGGCAGGTTTGACCGCAGTGGCTGCAGGGGAAGGTCTGGTCAGGGTTCTGAGTTACGACAACTCTGTTTTTTCTTCTGAGCCGCTTGTCCTTAAGGTTAGCTCTGCGAGAGTCCTCAAAGGAGACGGCTGCCTTGTGAATGGTGGAGCGCCAGGTGTCACGGTCCGCAGCAAGCGAAGACCACTGGCGGTGGTCTTATATATATATATATATATATATATATATATATATATATATATATATATATATATATATATATATATATATATATATATATATATATATATATATATATATATATATATATATATATATATATATATATATATATATATATATATAAAGACGTACCCAACGGAGAAAGAAACACGCTTAGAAAAAAAGGTACAACACAAATTATTAATATTTCGGGTAAATACCCTTTGTCAAAATAGACAAACAAACAGAGACATTAGCCGCTTCTTATCTTCATAATTATGCAGAAGGAATGTGGCAACCCTGATTTATTATATATGTAAAAGTATTACGATAATTTAGAATTTGAAAGTGCATATGTGTACATGAATGTTCGAAAAGGCTTCACAATGCTCGCTAGAATGGCGCGAGCGCTCGTCAAAAATTGTACCTCTTCATCATACATTTTTTTAATCTGTCTTCCTCGGGCGGAGGGTACTGTGTGTGCGTATGGTGGGTTTGATTTGTAGTGTGAGGGGAAGCGGGGTGGGGGTGAGGGGGTTGGGGGGGGGGAGTTGTTAGTACTTGACTTAGGCGAGTCGACCTGAGCGGGGTGGGGTGGGGGAGGGGGAGGGGGGGGGGGGCTAGGGGGAGGTTTTGAACATTCATGTACACACATGCACACAGTTGCCACATTCCTTCTGCATATGACGATAAGTAGCGGCTAATGTCTCTGTTTGTTTGTCTATTTTGACAAAGGGTATTTACCCGAAATATTAATAAATTGTGTTGTACCGTTTTTTCTAAGCGTGTTTCTTTCTCCGTTGGGTACTTCTTTGCATTTCACACGCTTGGCAGTCACCTTTTTGGTCTGGATTGATTTATATATATGATATATATATATATATATATATATATATATATATATATATATATATATATATATATATATATATATATATATATATATATATATATATAGACCCTACTTATAGTTCGCCTCGAAGATCGCCAGGCCCACATACAAGAAGCGAGAGACGTCATCTAGTCCTCGGGGGCCGATGTCGGCCACAGTGGGCCCGCGCACGACTGTGCGCGGGCCCACTGCGGCCGACTTCGGCCCGATGGCCCTTTGCGCACTGGAAAAGGCTTCACAATGCTCGCTAGAATGGCGCGAGCGCTCGTCAAAAATTGTACCTCTTTTCATCATACATTTTTTAAATCTGTCTTCCTCGGGCGGAGGGTACTGTGTGTGCGTATGGTGGGTTTGATTTGTGGTGTGAGGGGAAGGGGGGGTGGGGGGGGGGAGTCGTTAGTACGTGACTTAGGCGAGTCCACTTGAGCGGGGTGGGGTGGGGAATGGATGGGGGTACGGGGGGGGGGGGGGGGGGTAGGGGGGAGGTTTTGAACAGTCCGATGTGTGGCTATCGGATGAAAAGACTGCAATCTAATCTTTCGGGAATATCCGAAAGACTGCTCAAATGTCTCACGATCGTATATATTAACTCAGATATTCAAGACGCCCCCCATCATAGCTCCGGGAGCGTCGAATAGCGTTGCCGCCGGCAACGCTATGCGACACTTCCGCAGCTATTGGTGCAGGACGTCTTGATTGAGTTAAGTAGAAAACTTTAAAAAAAAAAAATAATACATTGATAAATTAATAAATAATAACAAATAAAATTAATAGATTAATTTTACAACAAACAAACAAAAAATCCCTATATCTAAATGCAGTGTTGTTAATTATGTTTGTGTTCTTGTATCTTTTCTAGTATAGGCATTGATTTTTCCAGTCATGGCCATGGCAACGAAGCCAAAGAAGAAGTCCGCTTCATCGAAAGCCAGACCCATGGGCAGGCCGCAGACTGTGACCTCCAACGTTGAACCGCAGAGCCAGCTTAAAGCACTAGAACTCCGTAAACTGCTAGTGCAGCCGACGCCCGCTGCTGCCAACACCAACCGAACGTTGAAAGAGGCCCGCGAACTGCATGAAAGGCAGCAGATACGGCAGGCAAGGGTAACTGATCTTTTTTTTTATGTAGAGACCGTCACTGTTTAACCTGTTTAGTGCCGAGGAAATATGGCTTAGCCCAGCTGCAAGAGGTACAGATCCTCATGATGAGGATCTATGCCTCTTGCTGAAGCCACTTTGTGTCCATGTGCCTTGGACGGTTGTCGTTCAGCTTCAAACTGAAGCTGAATGACGGCAGGACTGAATCACTTTGCGCTGGTTCGGACCACTCCCTTAGTCAGGTCCCACCAGGGGCCTCCCTCGTAATTGGCGACAGTGAAATAACTGTTGGCCAGTATGTACGCAATCTGGGAGTTCAGTTCGACTGCAGTATGTCCATGCAGCATCATATTAATAATGTGTGCAGGACGACGAACTTCCGGCTTCGAAGAATCAGCTCCATTAGACCATTCATCACCCGGTCTGCTACAGTTCAACTTTTTTGTTCCCTTGTCCTTAGCCGCTTAGACTATTGTAACTCCCTTCTGGCAGGTGTCCCTCAAAAAGAACTCTCCCGTCTGCAAACAGTCCTCAAAAGTGATGACAGTCTTGCTTTTGGCAAATCTAAAATGGACCATGTAACCCCCTACTTCAGGAATTGCACTGGCTACCCATTCAGTTTAGAGTCGAGTACAGGGATTGCTGTCCTGGCTTTTCGCTGCTTTGATGGATCCGTATCGCCATACCTCTCATCCCTCCTCAACATCTCGCAGCCCTCCCGTTCCCTTCGTTCCTGCTCTGAGAGACGTCTCCGTGTCCCCAGCTTCTCCTCCAAGCGGTTTGGCTGCCGTACATTTTAGTATCAAGCCCCTCTTGTCTGTGGAACTCGCTTCCCCAAGACCCAACTTAAAACCTACTTCTTTCAGCTTGCGTACAATTAATCTACAGATTGCGTGTGTGCGTGTGTGTGTGAATGTGAGTGTGTGATAATGGTCTGGTCTGCATCTGCATACATATTTCTGTGGCTTATGATGCCTCACAAAGCACCATCATGGTGGCATTGATTACCTCGGTCTTCCTTTTGTTGAGCGTGTAGCACCATCTTAGTGGCTTTGATCTTTACATCCTTGGATAATTGACCATTTAGCACCATCATGGTGACTTGGACGATCACAGGTCATCCACTCGTTGACCGTGTAGCGCCATCGCGGTGGGTGCTGATCTTTGGTCTTCCTTCTGTTGACTTTGTAGCACCATCATGGTGGCTTTGATCCTAGGTCCTCCTTTTGTTGACCGTATAGCACCATCGTGGTGGCTTCGATCTTAGGCTTTCCATTTGTTGACCGTATATCACCATCGTAGTGGCGCATCAGCATCATTAAAATGCGTTTAACTTGGAAATGGTTTTGTTATGTGTGTTTCAGTTGTATGTGTGTGCATAGGTTAATTTTTTTTAAAGGCAGTAAGATTCTGCAGACATACATTTTTTGCAACGCGCTTATTGCCCACTTCTCCTGGGGATTCAGCGCGATATAAATGCTCTTTATTATTATTATTGTTGCTTTTGGTCATTGGTATGGTATGGTATGTTGCGGTGTCTCCAAGGCGCACATATCCATCTAATTAAAGATGCTCATGGCGCCGCCGTAGCAATGCAAGCTGGAGCTTTGAAAGCCTGCTGCTACTAAGCGCTACTTTATGTGCAAACCTCCACCCGGCTATTAACTTCGGTGCACGTGAAAGATTTCTGTTTTCATTTCACCGGCCCTACCGGGCCTTCTTTTTTCGATTAGTGGTAATGGGAATTTGTAACGTGCGCACTTGATGATTATGGGTGCTGTGCACACGAAGGCGAGACAGGCAACCGTAAGCCGAGTCTGTACGTAAATATGACTCGATGGGAATGAGGAAAAGTCCACTTCCCATTCCTGCCCACCAGGGAATTCGAACCCGGGATCTTACGACTGCCAGCGTCATTGGAGGAAGAAAGATTTCAGAAACAAAACATGCGCCCAGTGGCAGGGAAAGGGTTAGTCCATTCAGTGCCGAGAAAATCTGGACCTAGTTGCAAGATCCAATCCAAGACCACTTGTAAAGCACAGCAACTTCCATTATGCATTGATGATAATGCTCGTGGCGCTCGATTGCAGAGATTATATATTAAAATTATTATTATTATTATTATTATTATTATTATTATTATTATTATTATTATTATTATTATATTATTATTATTATTATTATTATTATTATTATTATTATAAAACAGAGACGGAAGGAGGGAAAAAGAAGAAGAGGGAGAACGGCTTGGCGAGATCACATGAAGCAGTTGCGGAGTCACATGAGGATCTATGTGTCTTGCTGAAACCACACTGTGTCTATGTTCGTCGTATAGTTGTTTGTTTGTTGTTGTTGTTGTTTTTGGTGGGGGGTTTTAATTAACAAATATTTCAGAAGCACAGTTTCAGTCAAGTGGCACTGCTTACCGTATCTTTGGATGTATGCACAAAGGGGGTAATTTTTAAAAATGCATCATCAGTTTTAGACAGGGGCGGATCTGAAACCCAGGCACCCATCTTGAGCTTAAAACTGAAAAGTAAACTGAAAAGCAATGAATATGTACTTTTCTGAGAGTTTCATTACCACCATCGCCCCCCCCCCCCCCAACCGAGCACCTCCACCACCACCCCCTCCCACCCACCTCACACCACACCCCCCACCCCTCCCCTCACTCCTTGCACAGCCTGGACATCTCCCTTTGAAATTTTGTCCCCTTTCCCCCTTCCCGTTTGACAGTTTTCGGCCACTAACAGCCACACTCCCCCCCCCCCCCCCCCCACACACACACACACAGCATCTTCTGATATGTATAGAGTATAGAGAGCACTTTCTCGATCAACTTGGTCTGTGTGAATCAAGATGAGGATTTCATCCTAAAGTCTACCGTATTGTTTAGAGCTCAGATGCGTTTATCTTTTATGAACATTCAGGGTTGTTCATAATTTATTAGTAGGTTTATTCTGCTGATCCTTTTCCCTCCTCTCTAAGCCAACCTCTGATCAACACACACGTCGGCGCGGCACACAAATAAACACGGACACACGTCGCTTCCCGCCATTAATACGCTCTGTGGGCTCGTGTAGCGACAGGAATCCAACTCCTTCCACTCTAACCCACCCTCTGATCCACACACACTGGCACACAGAAATAAAGACGGACACACGGCCACTCCCGCCATTCGTAAGCTCTGTGATCTGTCGTAGCATAACTATTATGAAGAAACAGCACAAACAGAGAAATGACGTTACTTCAAGCTTCACGTCATGACATCATTAGTCCCACGACGCTGTGTTCATAGTGACGACTCGATGTTATACGTCACTCATCGCAGTACTAACATTTGACGTATCATAGAATCAACTTTGCAATTTTCTTGAAGATTTTCACGCCTAGGGTTTACAGGTCACAATTTGACCTAATCCTACCCCAGGGCCGGGACAAACAGCAGGCTTATGCAAACACTGTTTATGAAAAATCATGCGGATATTAATGAGAAGATAAGTTGTTTTTGTTTGTTGTTTTGTTTTGTTTTTCGTGAAAGAAAAATTAAAGAGTTATGTTAGCTGTTCTACAAATGACTCCTAAAAAGTAGTGCAGAACATTGTCTGATTTTCACACCTAATAGACTATAAGGCATGCAGGTCACAAAAGACCTAATCGTAAACGACAGCCGAGACGAACTGTAGGCTTATGTAAATACCATATGCAACACACACAAAAATCATGCGATTATTAATGAGAAGATTGTTGTTTCATAAAAAGATTAAATTGTTTTGAAGATTAACCCATATAATTCGTGAAATTAATCCCAAAAACTTGAAAATATTTTTTTTCAAAAGATATTTGATTACCACTCAAAACGTTCTACAGATACAATGCTGGTTAACAAACTTATTCAATATCTCTCTTTTGTCAAGCTATCCGCAAAATATCTAGTAAAAATAAGCAAAATTACGGACTTCAGTGTGGATCCCCCGGTTTTTGTGAAACTGCCATTTTCTCGCCAATAAGCATCTTAATCAAACAATCCCCCCCAAAAAAATGTCCCGAGAAAATTCTTTGAGGAAAAATATCCTAAATTTTCAAGTTTGTCCGTCCTCAAACGCGGCGCGGGCTCTAGTCGCTGTCACACACACACACACACACACACACACACACACACACACACACACACACACACACACACACACACACACACACAGGGACCAGAGTGACAGGATGCATACCTGGGTGAGACCGGTCTTACCACTGAACTGAAGGTGTGTAGCACCGACCTGCCTAGGACTCGTGAATAGCCACCCGATTTTTTTTAGGGTCGTTTGCTATCCTCAGCAATGTGCAAAACCAGTCACTTTGGTTTCACCTACGCCTCGCTTTCAAATCCTGGCATATTATGTCCATTTTATTCTCCTTTCACTGGGACTGTGCGAACAGGAAAAGAATCACATTTTCTTTGCTCTACTGGACCATCAAGATGGAATCGACAAACACACGAAGGGACTAAGCTTAATACAGCGGTCCGCCATCACTCATCTTCACTACGCCAGAGTGGTGATGCAATCAGGATGAAGCCACCGCGAACGGCCCCACGCGCGCACCGTTAGGAGTGACCACGCCTCAATGCACACAACCCCGAAACCTCAGTCTCACCGTCCTGAGGGGATCGGAACACTGATTCAACGAAGCAGAGAGCGCCTCTAGTAAAGAAGAGCCGGGAGATAGCTCATATCATTGCCGGGAGAAGAGCAAACCAGCCAGCTCACTTTCTAGCAAACACTTACGGAAGACGGACGTTTCAGACTCATGACATGTCTACTCTAAGCATCCAGCTGAACCATCATCCCCACGTCTAAACGGCTGACAGAGACATAGCATACCACAAAAATGGACCAGCCGACCTAGAAGATAGACTCCACCTGCAACCAAGGTTACAAGACGCTATCTCACACGGACAGCGGGCGACCAGCCCGACGAAAGCCGACCAATGAGATTCGAAAACGTCATCGGCACGCGCGCTGCACTAAGCCGCTCCCTCACACCCGACAAAGCCTCATTCGAAGCGAGACGACGAAGGAAACAACAGCTGCCAGCCCTAACTCCGCCAGAAACGACCAAGACCCAAGACTATTATGTCAACGGTGAACTACAAGCAAGAAAGAAGTCATCGATTGTTTCCCACACCTGAAACAGGTACGTGGTTCAACTGAGACTCATTCCCCACACCTGACAAAGGGTGGATGGAACGAAAACAACCAAGAAAACCACAAGCAAGAAGGAACTCATCGACCATTCTCCCACACCTGAAATAGGGTGGTTGAGACTCACTCCCCACACCTAAAAATAGGGTGGTTGAAACTCATTCCCCACACCTGAGAAAGGGTGGATGGAACGAAAACAACCAAGTAACTCGTCCCCCAGCCTGAAAAAGGCTGGAAAATAAAACACCACACGACGGCGACAAGATAGAACAAGCGACAAACTATACACTGCGATCATATTTTCTGCTGCTTTACTGAACAAGACACGTGTGAGCCAGCTACTCAAACCGAGGCCAACAATCGGCCCAGCAGCCCCCCCACGGCAAAACCCTCAACTGAAGTGACATCTGTCATGAATCGCTACACGCTATGACGTCATACTGTTTGCTAAAAGACTTACCTCCCGCCAACGAGAAAGGCAAGCCACCATGTGTACAACACAGACTAAGAATAGAGGAAACGGACACTGCCTACTTCGCATCGACCACAAAACAACGCAGCACCAACTTTAATCTACAACACCAGGCAGCACTGGTCACAAAGAACTCGTTTTAAAGCGCACAAAAGTGAAAGGAGGACTAAAACACTCGCAACAAGCGAGGCCAACTATTCTGTGAAGCACCCGAAGAAAAGAAGGCCCTTCTACAACGACAAAATCCGGCACCTACCACCAAAACGGTATACCAGGCGGCCCAACAAGCCAACGGCAACAACAGCGATCAACGAAACGACAGCCACACCAAAACAGCAGCAACAGCTACAACATTAAGCTGATTTTAAAGCATAAACTGTGAGCGGATATGCACCACGGCAACTTTGCGTACCATCTACACAGAGGGCAATACTACAAACACCAGTCTGTCGTATGTAAGGCAACAGGCAGCCACACAAACAACCGGCATCGTCTACAAACACGAATACACTGAGAATCAACAACAACAACAACAACGACGCTAAGTCTGGGATTGATCCGTCAAAACGGACGGATTAATAAACAAAGAATCAGTATGACTCCCACATCCATACACGCAGACTCAGTCCGCCCAACGCTTCCTTGTGTCTTATCGCGGCTAAGCCCCGCTGAGCAGGAAATGACCTTGGACCTGACAGGCACAAGCGCCGAGGGAACAGACGCGGCGATACAATCGTATCCCGGTAGGCCCTACATAAGACTGGACCCTGCAAGGATTTGAAAGCGATCATACTTGACATAAATAACACCGCGCCAGGAATACTGCAAGGATTTGAAAGCGATCATACTTGACATAAATAACACCGCGTCAGGAATACTGCAAGGATTTGAAAGCGATCATACTTGACATCAATAATGCCGCTGATGCATGGACTACACGGACAACATGTCTTAATGTAAGGAATAAAATGCGACACACCAATGAATAGACTGAGAATTGTAGGCCGGTTCCCTGATGAGTAAATCGGAGCCTGTAGTTACTAACTACGAATACCGATCGAAACGCCCCCGAGTGCTTCACATTCTTCTGCTCGGATATTTTGAGGCGTCGGGACCAGAGTGACAGGATGTATACCTGGGTGGGACCGGTCTTGCTTTTTTACCACGCGCGCGCGCGCTTGGCCAAAATGACGTTCTCTAGCAAGGTTTGCGAGGCTAGACGTAACGTCATTTTTATCGTGTTACTTCTTTGCCAGAATTTCTGCGCCGCACGCCAAAAACGTCATGTGCATGCTCCGGAATGTGCTCCGACCCAGCTCCATTTCAAAGTCTATTGTATTTTTTAAACACGGTAGACAACAAAAACGGGAGAATGCCCCACCCATCCCTCTCCCCGTGGGAGGTTACTGGATCCACCCCTAGCAGTCACATTTCAAATGTGTTCAGGTCTGTGATTTCTAACGTTTTCAAAATGTCTAATAATTTTAATGCTTGAGCACCACAACTGTAGTGAGTTTGTCTGTACACCTATAAAATATAAAACACACACAATATATGGGAAACACGCTCATGTTTGTTGTGTTTACTTTACTGAGTATTGTATAAATACGCTATAAATACGCTATAGATCGTCAGGGTATATTTTGGGTCAGCTTGCCAGATCCCGTATTATAATCATTATCATTGTTGTTGCTATTATTTTATTATTATTATTATTATTAAGCTTGAAAAACAATATAAAACACATACAATATATGGGAAACACGCTCATGTTTGTTGTGTTTACTTTACTGAGTATTATTCTTATTATTATTCTAGTTGCAGCAGCGCGAGGTTCGATACCAGGTTTCGGCGTCGGATTTTTCTCCTCTGGTAAGTGTCATCATTAATTCGGGCGGACCGTCGGGGGTTCTTTCTCCGGGTACTCCGGCTCTTCCTCCCCACGAATTCGGTGTTAATTTCAGTCCACTTAATCAAATTTCAAAAATATAAATAAAAACGATTTAAATTTCCAAAATTTCAATAGCTCGCTTGAGCTTGCCCTTAGCAGCACGTGAATGTTTTGTGTTTATGTACAGTGTGTGAGTGAATGCGCGTGATTCACGTGAGCGTGCTTGTTGGGTTTAGTACGCGGCTATGTCCTGCGCATTGAGTTATATTATAAATATGAGAAATGCGCCATATAAATACTGTGTATTATTTTTATTATTATTGTTGTTGTAAATGTATTATTATTATAATAGTAATGATAATAATTAGTATTAATATTAGTACTATTACTAAGCATTGAACAAAAATATGGAACACGTACCAACCTGAGGAAAACACGTTGATGTTCTTTCTGTTTAGTTTAGTGAGTTTTTTTAGTTTTTGGGTTTTTTTTTTTTTTTTTTTTTTTTGGGGGGGGTCATTAGTTATCTTTATTTTTCATGCTTGGCAATCACATCAAAGTTTGTTTCACATTTTCGTTGATTCATTTTCCTGATCCTTGATTGCTGTCTCAACAGAACGCAGGGACATCCAGCAGACAAGCACTAAAAATCAAAGCGAAGAAGAAAGTGCACCACGAGAGCATCACCAACGACCCCAGAGCACCCCCAAAGCTCAAGGAGGAACTGCCGCGGGTGGATACTAACGTGAATAAGTACATCCATCATGTCCAGCAGAGCACCGGTAAACGTAACATAACCAAAGAAGAAGCCAAAGTTCTGGTAAGGGAGGGGAAAACACTCCTGAAGGAAATGCAGGACGTCATGGAAATTGTGGAACAGGGCCTTAATGATGACGATGATGATGGAGATGGAAGCCCACCAAACTCTGGTGCCCAGGGAGTTAAAGGCTGCGACGTCGCGAGCGACGTAGCAGTTAGCTCCCTTAACACCAGAGCGGACGAATCAGAAGGTTGTGCAGAAAATGAGACAGCCCCTGGTGGAGCTGGAAGTCGACCAAACAAAAATGAGAAATGGTACCATCGTTTCCTGCAATGGCTTCACGACAAAGTATCTGCAATCTGGCATGCCCTGAGGGAAACAGTGGCCGAAAGCCTGCAGTTCTTGGCTAACTTATGGGCGCGGTTCATGGAATGGATAAAACGCAAGATAAGATCACTGCTCGGCAACGGGGACGACATGGACGACGCGGAGCAAGGCGATGCACGGGTCTAAAGCCGGTCTTGTACGAGCAGCGAAAACTCTTCAGCTGTGCTCCGAAACTGGCACTGTATTTACGAGTTACAGTCAAATTATGTCAAGGCGACAACCTATACTGATGAGCAAAAGAAATGCGACGTTTTTGGAATCAGTCATCGGAAAACTTTTTTTTCAGTTTGTATATACAATGTTTGTGTTTATATGCTCTGCGAGTACTTATGATGTCATTATGCCTTATGGTCTTCATTTGTTTAACCCATTTAGACTCAACGCACTACAACAGGAGATGGATCGACCATGATAATTCTATGGTAGTGCCAGATTAGCTTGGCGCCATCAGGCGCCAAGCTAATCTGGCACCACCCTTGAATTATCATGGTCGATCTATTTCCTACAACTCACACATAGTCTTTAGGTGACACCTCCACAATTTGAGAAATGCCGTTTTGGCATTAAGTGGGTTAAGACGTGGTTAATAAAGAAGAAATCCCAGTGTTACATGCTTCCGTGGCTGTTTTGTGTGTCCACTCTGTTACAGGCGTCTTTTATATTTCCTCTCCTCAACCCTCAGAAAACAGCCACGTGGTCTGAAGAGCGTTTTCTGCCCAGCAGGACAAAATACTCCTGCGCAAACATTTGCATTAGAACAAAATACACTAGACCTGCTTGGAACAACCACTCTTTTCTTTCTGGCGAGAAAGAAACATGCAATGGTCTTAAACCACTGCCGAGGAAAAAAATGAGCACCACGCTACTGCAAGGGAGATAGATCCTCGTGAGCCCCCGAAATTGCGGGGGCTCATGAGGATTTATGCCTATTGCGCCGGGAAACCACTTTGTTTTCATCCCTACGTCACACGACCAATCCCAAACTGTACCACATGACCGAACTGCAAAAACCCTTGTAGCGACAAATGGCGGACTTCTTGTAGCCCTCTTTGTGACGCGTCTTGGATGCGAGTTTTGTTCTATTTAAGATCACTAAAACGTTCTAAAGTAAAAAAAATTACTTAGTGTTGTTCGAAACAACAAGTACACTACTGGAGATGGCAACGTCATGAAATATATATAATTACGTCTTAAGTCTATTATGTGTAAATGTATATTCCTTTGACGTCAGTCATGTCAGGCGTGATCCAGGTCGGAAGATGTCTTCTTGATTTCTATTACGAAAATTGTGGAGGAATGAAAACAAATACGTTATTGGTAGCAGGGGCTTACTGTACGGACCTTTGTAGGCCTGAGGGAGGTCAAAGGAACCATTGTACCCCGAAGGCCTGAGGGGTACAATGGATCCTTTGACCTCCCTCAGGCCTACAAGGGTCCGTGTAGCAAACCCCTGCCACCAATAACTTATATTGTTTTCATCCCTACGTCACACGAACAGTCACTTTAGCGCAAACCGTACAGTGTGACCGTGATACAAAAACCCTTGTAGCGACAAATGGCGGACTTCTTGTGACGCATCTTGGATGCGATTTTTGTTCTATAAAAGATCACCAAAACGTTCTAAACTAAAACGTTGCATAGTGTTGTTCAAAACAACAAGCACACTCAATACTGGAAACGTCATGAAATATTTTAAATTACGTCATCAGTCTATTATGTAAAAATGTATATTTCTTTGACGTCAGTCATGTCTGGCGTGATCCAGGTCGGAAGATGTCTTCTTGATATCTTTTACGAAAATAGTGGAGGAATGAAAACAAATACGTTATTGGTAGCATGGGCTTGCTGCACGGACCCTTGTAAGCCTTTGGGACGTCAAAGGAACAATTGTACCCCTCAGGCCTTCGGCCTTCGGGCTACCATAGTTCCTTTGACCTCGCTCAGGCCTACAAGGGTCCGTGTAGCAAACCCCTGCGACCAAAATCATATGTTGCATCCATTGTTCATGAGACGGCTGGAGCCTTTTAGCGTTGTACTGACACAGATTTCAGACGTACAATATGGAGCCTTTCAGCGTTGTACTGACACAGATTTCAGACGTACAATGTGGAGCCCTTCAGCGTTGTACTGACACAGATTACAGACGTACAATGTACGATCAGTGGCAGTGAAGGGTTAAACGACAGGTGTTGTCTCAAGAGGAATCTTGAAAAACAAAAAAGTAAACCCCTGTCATTAACCCATTGCCTACGGTTGGCGGCTTCAGCCGCCGCGAGACAACTTCCAGCATGACAACTTCAAACTTCCTTTCAACTATGAGCGGCAAGATCCGCCCATCCAAGGTTCGCGTGCGAGTCGTGTGTTCTGAATGTTGTTGCAAGCCGTTACTTGGCATGCGCACCGGATCCAGAAATGGACTCCTAACAATATTACTAATTGGCAGAGTACATAATACTGACAAGTTATTTAGTAGGCGAAGACTTAAAGACCATGTGTGTACCATCATTTCGCTGGCTACGGCTACGGACACCTAAACTGATGGTGGTCTTTAATGACAGGCGATCTCTTATTATAAGGTTGGTCGCTCAAAAGAGGTTTTGCCGTAATATAGAAAGAAAGAAGCGTGGAAACATGATAATGTTGGAGATGCAAATGTGCGCAGGTTGTAAGGTCAAAAATCACAGACCAGCACATTAACTCCTTCCCTCCAACACGCGGTTTTTTTCGTTGTTTTTTGTTTTGTTTTGTTTTAGGGTTTTTTCTGAAATCTGTGTTGACTGATCAACCAACAGCCACAGCTGCCCAAGGAACATGGATACAATGTGGTCTCAGGCAAGGATCCTCATGAGCCCCAGCAGTTACTGAGATCGCGTTCACTTTTTCTAAGCAGTGGACCGTTGACTGCTGTCAATGAGTGTTGCCTGTGAAACAGGACTATTAGCCGGCGGACAGGCGTCAATACAAATCTCTTGGCTTGACTTCGCGAACGAAGATTTTATAGGAGTTGCCCACGACGTCTGCAGGCTTGTTCGTGGCTGCGGAGGCCAATCCGAGACAGGCAGGTTCGACCGCAGTGGCTGCAGGGGAAGGTATGGCCGGGGTTCTGAGCTGCGGCATCTCTGTTTTTTCTCCTGAGCCGCTTGTCCTTAAGGCTAGCTCTGTGAGAGTCCTCAAAGGAGACAGCTGCCTTGTAAATGGTGGAGCGCCAGGTGTCACGGTCCGCAGCAAGCGAAGACCACTGGTGGTGGTCGATTTGGCAGGCACTAAGTGACTTCTTGAGACAGTCTTTGTATCTCTTCTTTGGTGCCCCTCTGTCACGGTGTCCAGTAGCAAGCTCGCCGAACAGGGTGATCTTTGGTAGGCGATGATCCTCCATCCTGGAGACATGCCCCGCCCAGCGGAGCTGTGTCCGCAGCAGCAAAGCCTCGATGCTCACAGTTTCAGCCTGTTCAAGGACCTCGACGTTGGTGACATAGTCACTCCAGTGAAT
>BTPG01000007.1:49455251-49740251 GCA_036245525.1 Semisulcospira habei
GACTGCATCACGGAGGTCTTTTGGTAGTGTTCCTTCCTCCCAGCAGCAGAGAAAGAGGTCATGGAGCTTGTTGTGCAGTGCTGTGCCTCCATGTTTCCAGATCTCTGGCGGTATTCCATCAATGCCTGCTGCTTTGCCACTCTTGAGCTGGTGGATGGCTGTGAGGGTCTCTTCAGCGGTGGGCGGTTCGTCCAATTCAACCTTTACTGGGAGGTGTGGGATTTGTAGGACGACTGCTTCTTGAACAGTGCGCTCAGCGCTGAAGAGGCTCTGAAAGTATTCCGACCAGCGGTTCAAGATGGAGGTATTATCTGTGAGGAGTGCCTGGCCATTCGCGCTTCGCAGGGGACTTTGTACCAGGTGCCTGGGGCCATACACTGCTTTCAGTGCTTCGTAGAAGCCCCTGTAGTCACCATTGTCAGCACAAAGCTGGGTCCTCTGTGCAAGTCTGGTCCACCACTCATTCTGGAGATCTCTGAGCTTGCGCTGGAGACTGCTGCAGACGAGGCGGAAGGCAGACTTCTTCACAGGGCAGGAAGGCTGGGCTAGGTGGGCCTGATGGGCGGCTCTTTTTTTTGCTAGGTGTTCCTGGATCTCTACATCGTTTTCGTCAAACCAGTCTTTGTTCTTCTTTCTGGCGAAACCCAAGACTTCTGCAGAGGATTTTGTAATAGCAGTTTTCAGTTGTTCCCAAAGTGTTTCAGGGGAGGAGTCTACTGGGTCCGCTGTGTCTTTGAGCCTGCGCTGTAAATCTGTCTGAAAGGCAGCTTTCACATCGTCACGCTGAAGGCTGGCAACATCAAGCTTTTTCTTGGGGGGCCCCCATTTCTTGGGTTTTGGCCTGAAGTGGAGCCTGAGTTTGCAGCGGACAAGGCGGTGGTCAGTGTGGCACTCTGCGCTGGGCATCACTCTGGTAAGGAGGACGTCACTGCGGTCCCTCTGACGCACTAGGACATAGTCGATAAGGTGCCAGTGTTTGGAGCGAGGATGCATCCAGGTGGTCTTTCGACTGTCCTTTTGCTGAAAAGTAGTGTTAGTGATGACCAGTTGCTGCTCCGCACAGAACTCCAACAGTAGGCGGCCATTGTCATTGCAGTTCCCCACGCCATGCTTGCCGAGGACTCCTTTCCAGGCTTCAGAGTCCTGGCCCACTCTGGCGTTGAAGTCGCCAAGGATGATGACTTTGTCAATACAAAACGTCTTTTATAATTGTTTAAAATGCTATAACAAATTCCCTTTTTGGGGTGTTTACTGAGACCACCACCACCCCTTTTGCCTTTGTTTGATTGTTCGGCCACTGAAAGAAGGCCTAGCGTCTTGGAGGCCTTTTGTGTCAGGTTGAAGGTCCCAAACAAAAAGTTGGACCCCCCCCCCCCCCGCACCCCCCCCCCCCCCCTTGAGGTAACTGATCTGCCCCTAGGTACTGTTATGCACTCTACTCTTTCATGTACTTTTGGGGGTAAAATCCGCTGTCACGCTTGTTCCGCTTATTGATTACACTGCGGGAATTTCCCTTGTGCTTGGCAAAGCAGCCTGCTTGAACTTTTGGCGTCGAGTCAAGCTGCCATCTTGTCGGCCCGCTAAGGCCGAAGTATGTTTTGACAGACCATGGTCGAGAACCGCGTCTTTACCCATTCAGCCCTGACGCACTGCAGCAGGAGATGGGTCGACCATGATAATTCATGGGTAGTGCCAGATTAGCTTGGCGCCGATAATCTGGCACTGCCCTTGAATTATCATGGTCGATCCCGGCGGCATCTCCTGCAACTGGTGCATAGTCGGCTAATGACGCCTTCAAAATTTGGGAAATACGGCCGTCGGGCTGAATGGCCGGAGTAAAACCCCAGGTAAAACGTGCACAGACGACAATACTAATATAGTGTTTTCTGTTCCATGGAAACGTTATGCCTATGCGCGGTGTACTTCGGGGTTTAAGTCCACGCCGGGCATCAGTGATGCCGTCTGTCTAATCATTCCTAATCTGTTTTATTAACCCTTTGGCTGTCGACAACGGTTTATATCGCTGTGATTCCTGCAGAAATCATTGCGAAAAAAACGATACCGACAGACAAAGACGGTACTGGTTTTAGAATAAACTGTCTATGATGGCAAGCCATCGGGCCCTATGAAGACTTATTAGCCATTGTGAAAAAACGCAAACTGAAGTGGTATGGGCATGTCACGTGTTCAGCAGGGCTTGCCAAAACAATCCTGCAAGGCACTGTGCAAGGAGGACGAAGGAGAGGAAGACGGAGGAAAAGATGAGATGACAATATCTCAGAGTGGACAGGACTGAGGCTGGGCAATACGCTAAGAATGGCAGAGAGGAATGGAGGGAGCTGGTTGCCGGCAAGTCATCAGTGGTGCCGCAACGGTCGGCAAGACTACGGGATATAGATAGATAGATAGACAGATAGTCTATGATGGCAGAGAAGGTGTTAACACCTTCTCTGCCACCATAGACAGTTATTTTAACACCTTCAGTGTCGATTAAAAAAGTCGAACGCCACCCAACTGCATGAGGTATAGATCCTCATGAGCCTCCGCAGTTGCGGGGGCCCATGAGGATCTATGCCTCTTGCTGACACCACTTGAATACCGGTTCCAGCGACGTCTAGGATTTTTGGTTTTCATTTGGCGGAGATTGCAGGAACACAATCTGCGTCAGCTGGCACTGAGCGGGTTAAAATGAGACGTTTAATCACAGAGCAGCAGCAGCGGCAGCATTGCATCGCCGGCACTACTGCTGACCGAGTTATCTGTTTGCTTTCATTTCCACACTGATAGGACGATTCTCGGAGGGGGTAGGGGTGACAATATACCTGGCCACGCCAGCATGGAAGTGTCGGCATTAAGACAACCACAGAAGAAAAAAAAATCGGAAAACGTTCGAAATTTGTAGTTTCATTCCTTCGCTGCCCAAAAAAAAATGAACTGACAGAACTCAACTGCAAGAGACATAAATATTGAGTCAGTCTGAACTCCCGCAGAAACGGGTGTTTGTGCGAATATGACTCTGACGCCATGTTCCTTGGGCGTCTGGTAAACGAAGAACGATTACAGATTGATTGATTGATTGATTGATTGATTGTACATTGCTTAACGTCCCGACAGCAACAAGGCTTTCTCAGGACGTGCCTGCACTGCTTGTGAAAAAAAAAAAAAAAAAAAAAAAACACAGAATATTGAATGTATGTCGCCAGCCGGTCCACTACGTTAAATAAACCTACAACATGGGGCCTAAATAAAGCTAAAATCATTTGGCAACACACATCCAATATCAAGAGCTACAGGCAGTGCAGACAGTAGGGAGAGTTTTAAAAAGGCAAATACAGGTGAATGGACCTCGGGTAGACAGAAACACATGCCCCAGAATAGAGAGAAAAACTCTCCCTGTGGGGCTGACCAGGGTGACCCTGGGAACTAAAAAGTACCTAACCCCACCCAAGTCCCCCAGGGCAGACCCGGGTGGGGGAACGATTACAGAAATACATTCCCCTGCCGTGACGGAGTTAACGCGTTCGAGACGACCCGCATACGGACACGCGGCTGTTCGCCGCGTGTCCGTATGCGGGTCGTCTCGAATGAGTTAATGTAATTAGTGCGGCAGGTTGACACAGTAACAGCAGAAGCGACGATTACGAATACAAGAAAAATCTGGAGAGGTGTCCACGGTCCTTAGACTCTCTGTGTAATAGTGCCACGGCCGGTACAACACGCCAGTAAGATTCACGCCAGATGGACGCTTAGTTCAGTGCGTACGCCAAACTCTGACGTGGTTGCTCGGTTGTACATTGCTTATCGTACCGACAGTAACAAGACTTTCTCAGGACGTGCCAGCACTGCTTGTGTGAAAACAACTAAAGATAATTTTAAACATATGTCGCCAGCCAGTCTAATATGCTAAACAAACCCGTAAGACATTCTCGGGACGTTGCACCTTATTGCTAATTTATCGTACCCAAGTTTACAACCAAAATAAGAGTAGAACTTACAATTACAAAATAATTATGTACAGGGAAATAATACATAAAAACTGCATTAACCGCAATCACATAACCTGTCATCTTTCAGGTCAGCAGACCATTTAGCAACACACATTGAATATCAAGGAATGCAGTCAGCGCAGACAGTAGGGGGAGTGATTTAAAAGGAAAATACAGGTGAATAGGCCAAGGGCATATAGAAACATATTCCCCAGAAAGAAAAAACACATATACCCTGTTGTGATGACCAGGGTGACCCTGGGAACTGAAAAGTAGTTAACCCCACCCAAGTTCCCCAGGGCAGACGGCGTTCCGCCGTCTGCCCTGGGGAACTTGGGTGTCTTTTTCTGGGGAATATGTAGACCAAGCGCATACCAAGGAACAGCTAGAGCCCCCCCCCCCCCCCCCCCCAAAAAAAAAAAATAATAATAATAATAATAATAATAATTAAAATAATAATAAAATAAATAAATAACTGAGGCCGCGGTTGGGGTTACGACAAGAGACCTGGCTTATGAATCATTTTGGCGTGTCATTCGACCCTTTTAAAGCTTGAAATCACTACCCCACAGTGACTCGCCGACTGAGATCTGCCATGCGCTACAGCGACACCTGGGGGATAATATAATTATGGCGTGAGTCATCATGTTCCACAGGGCCTAGAGCTCCTTCGTCAGAGAAGTTCTAGTCCCTGTGGAACAGGACGGGCGTGAGTCATTCGGCGCTTTACTTTTCTCGCGCGAACTGAAAAGAGGTTTTCTTCGGAAAACAGAAGTAGTAGTCCAAGAGCTAGACCTGACTACCATGCTCCTCCCCCCCCCCCCCCCCCCCACCTCCTCACCTGCCCCGGCCCCAGTACCCTATGATGGGCTTCAACGCGTATGCACTGTGCCCCTTATAGAGCTCAAAGGCACAATTGCAAAACTGCGAGGCTTTTTGAAACTGGAGATATCTCAACATCAGAATCAGATCAAAGACAACAGATAGATACCCTTGACAGCGAGGACAGCTTGCATACAAAAGGGACTTTGTGGATTATGGCCCTCCTATAGAAGAGACTTTGTGGATTATGGTTCATCCCATCTTGTTATGTTCTTCGTCCAAAACAAATTACAATTAAAATGATGGGTCACAATGAAATCGGTGATAAGATCAACTTTCCATATTTGTTACGAATAATTCATGAACTTTGTTAAGAAAATGGTAAACAAAGATATCTAAACAGAGGAGTATGACGTAAGCAGTTTTATGATAATTTTGCGTTCCTTAGCGTACAGGAAAAATGGGGGTAGGGCAGCAGATTCAGCCACTATGGCCCTTAAATGCATCACAGCATCATAAAATCGGGTTATGAGAGTCCGAAATAGATCAGGCGGTTAAATGTCGGAGCAGGAGAGCGAAGGGAATCGCCGGGTCGTGGGTTCGAATCCCGTTCCGGCCCCGGTAGCTGGACTCACAATCCAGGGGGGAAAACGGATTTGTTCAATAGCATGTCCGTTGAAAGGTTCTGATAAATCAAAGTGGCACAGTTGGAGTGCGCCTGAGTTGATCAGTGTTCAGGTCGTACTCCATAGGCAATAGATTTCCGTGTCCCCCATAACCCGCCCGTCAGGGCCGTTCATGATCACCTCGGTGCTGTGGACGTTAAACCCGAACTAACCAACCCAAAATCGGGTTAGGAGTAAACATGGTACTCTATCCTAACCATTAAAACCTAAAAAGACCGAACAGTTGTATACACAATTTCTGAGAGCATCGGAAACAAGGTACGTTTTCAAATTCAGCAATTTTTAGAGGGGAAAGGCTATCATTCACCACGAACTTGTCGTAAAAGATGGCAACTTTCCTCATTTTCTTGCACCTTATGCTCACATGTTTTTAAAACTTAATAGGTAAAGAGAGGCAAAAATGAACGGGAATGACTTTAGTACATTTGTTTCTAATTTGTTAGTGTACTTTTACAACTTGGGGGTAAGGATACAAAATCATTCACTGCGCCACTTTGCTGTTCGGCAGCTGCGTCCTACATAGGACGGACGGGCATCACTGGATCTTGACGACTGGGCACCCCAGGATCTCCATACACTTCGCCCAGGCTTGCGCCCTGGAGAGGTCACTCCAGTGACTGACCCAGCAAGCGCATATACCCATTGTCTTCCGAGACAGGATGCCAAAAAGGCCACTCACAGGGATCACAGCATCATCTAGTCAAGTTCATAATACTTGTGACATCCTGTTTTAATGGTGTAAGCCTGAAAATGGACTGCCAGTGCTATAGAAAATGTCTGAAGGCATCTGACACATTATTTGTCTTTTTTTTCGATTTCATGGAATTAGCCATTTACTGGATGCACAAATACCTTCACTGTGAGCCAGAGAATCAATATGTTTTCATTCTGTTTTTGTTTTTTGGTTGTTTTTTGTTTGTTTTTGTTTGTTTTTTCAGAGAACGCAGAAGGTGCGCCTTAACATAATAAAATTGTTGCCTGATTTTTGAATGAATTTTGATTTATTTAGAGGAAGATGATTCTGAAACTCATTTTAGCATCCGCGAAAAGCGCGAATGGGGGTACCCATGCGCCATCGGCTATATCTCTGGTGTATTCCTAAGGATTTTATGGGAACATGGCTTAAACCTCGCCGGACATACTAAAGTATATTTGAAGCAAATCTTATAGAGTACTGAGGTGGGGGATTGGGGGGGGGGTGCATGGTAGTCAGGTCTGGCTCATGGAGTATAGGTCAATCAGTGATACGGCATGTTTGTCCAGGCTTTTAATCCACTGCTTGCGTCAAAAGACTCTCAGTTTATTTTCCTATTTCTGATAATCTCTGTTGCTGCTGCACGAGCAAACCTTTATCGACTGATCTCGAGTCGGTCGATGTCACCATGGTAATGACATCATACTTCAGTTACTGGCTTCACATGAATCCATTTGCATTGTCTGTCAACACCTTGTGCTACACTGCTGTGAAACGAATGTGGACAGTACTGTAAATTTGATACACTAGTCGTTGAAATACGTCTTTCTAGGCCGTAGCCTGTGACTAGACAGCTTTATACTTCCTTCTTCTCGAGACAAGAAGCAGAGCGAGGCAGAAAGCCGGGGAGATCGGACTTTGTTCACTGCTGACGTGAGGTGAGTGTCCGTCAGAACCTTAGATAATGGTACATATTCCAGCACGACGGTTTAACTCATTCGAGACGTGCCGCCTCCGGATACGCGGCTTAAAGCCGCGTATACGGAGGCGGCACGTCTCGAATGAGTTAAACAACTATCTTCATGATTCCAAAAGATTTCTGAAATGCCTTGCCGAATCTGCTGTATTGCTATCACGAGCTTTCGGTCCCATTCCGGAGCCGGTCGAGGAAAACTCCGGGATGGTGTCGAAAGCTCGCAACAGCCCTACAACAGATTTTTAGCCCCGACGCACAACAGCAGGGTGTGGATCGACCGTATAATTCGAGGGTAGTGCCAGATTAACTTGGAGACATTAGGCGCCATGCTAATCTGGCACTACTCGTGAATTATAGTGGTCGATTCTTTAGTCCTGCACGTGGTAGAATAGTTTTTAAGTGACACCTCCAAAATTTGGGAAATGCGGCCGTGGGGTTAAATAGGATTGTTTCATATATGTGTATGTCTATAATGTATGTATGTATGTATGTATGTATGTATGTATGTATGTATGTATGTATGTATGTTTGGCATCCTTCTGTCACGGAAGACAATGGAGTATATGCGCTTGCTGGATCAGTCCGTTTTAAGATTTGCCGCAGTGCCTGCTGTGACTAATCAGTCCAATCCGAGAGCGGCAGTGTCTGTTGCATTTGCTACAGGTGAAGCCTGTGACAGTTGCTGTGGGCACTGGCTCTTCTTTCTTTCGTCTGCGTTGCCTTTTCTCCTCCCACTGGTTTTCTCTCCTTCCCTCGCTCAGCTTTATGCTGGTCTTCACTGCGAGCCGCCAGCTGGCACGATCTGCGGTGGTGGCTTCTAAGTCTGCGGGATTCAGGCTTCCAGCTTTCAGATCACGCTTGCAGACATCTTTGTATCTAAGCAACGGTCTGCCTGTTGGTCTGGTGCCGTAGGCGAGCTCACCGTACAAGATGTCCTTAGGAATCCGACCATCCTGCATGCGGCAGACATGACCGAGCCAGCGTCGGCGTCTTTGTGAAAGGAGTGCGTACATACTAGGAATGTACAAACTCCACGTCTCGCTGCTGTAGAGAAGTATGCTGGAGCACACAGGTCTGGTACACTTTCATCTTAGTATTGATGGTAAGCAAGCTGTTGTTCCACACTCTCTTGGTCAGGCGAGCCATCGCTGTTGATGCCTTGCCAATTCTGGAGTCCAGTTCGTTGTCCAGAGAGAGGTTATTGGAGATAGTTGAGCCAAGGTATGTAAAGTTTTCCACTACCTCCAGGGTGTGATCGCCTATAGAGATGCAAGTGGTGCTGCTGACATCCTGGCCCATGATGTTTGTCTTCGTCAGGCTGATGGTCAGCCCAAACTCATCGGTGGCGCGAGCGAAGCTGCTGACGAGACGCTGTAGTGCTTCCTAAGTGTGGGCAGTCATCATCAGCAAACAACATCTCTCTAATCAGGACCCTGCGCACCTTGGTCTTTGTGCCCAGACGTGAAAGGTTGAAGAGGCTGCCTTCACTTCTAGTGTGGATGAAGACGCCATCTTCTGACTGACTGAAGGCATGGCGCATTAGCAGGGAGAAGAAGATGCCGAAAAGTGTCGGGGCGAGTACGCAGCCTTGCTTCTCGCCGCTTCGGATCGGGAAGGGTTCTGAGGATGAGCCATTATATTGTACGGCACCTTTCATTTAGTCATGAAAGGATGTGACCACCTTTAGAAGCTTGGGGGGACATCCGATCCTGTGTAATAGGGTGAAGAGACCTCCTCTGCTGACCAAGTCGAAGGCCTTGGTCAGGTCAATGAAGGCGACGTAAAGTGGCTATCTCTGCTCCCGGCACTTCTCCTGCAGCTGTCTCAATGAGAAGATCATGTCGACTGTTGATCTCTGAGGTCTGAAGCCGCACTGCGTCTCTGGGTAAACGCGTTCGGCCAACACTTGGAGTCTGTTCAGCCTTGTAGGCCTGAGGGAGGTCAAAGGAAACATTGTACCCCGAAGGCCGAAGGCCTGAGAGGTACAATGATGGTTCCTTTGACCTCCCGAATGCCTACAAGGGTCCGTGCAGCGAACCCCTCCGACCAATAACGTATATAATACCACAACACGCCGATGTGTATATAAATATACACGCCGCTGATATGACCTATATCTATTCCTAAATTTAAGTTAGCTGCAGCTAGCAGCGCATTGATCACTCGATTGAACACACTGGCACAGGCCTATCGATTTTTGAGGCACTGGACGAGTACAACACACAAGCATAATCGGTATTATGTGCTATATACCGCTTCACTGCCAGAGCTAGCATGAGTGTCGGCTGCTTCGATCATATGCATGGGATGATCATTTGGATCGATCACTTCTATATTATTCCATCACCACCTCTATATTATTCCCTCATCTCATTTCTGCGGCTTAGATACTTAACACTGTCTAACTGCTTGCTGCCAGCGGCCATTTCGTTTTTGACAATGATTTAAAATGTAGCGAGTAAGAGGAATAGATCCTCATGAGCCCCCGCGACTGCGGGGGCTCATGAGGGTCTATGTCTTTTGCTATGGGTTGTGTTTACTTTGTCACGGCTGTGAAGGGGTTATTTTAATATATAGCGCCGGCCGTATACATACTGTGCAAATTATTAGCATAATTTGTGAAATACACGTATTCTACTTACATTAGATTATTAATCTTATGTAGAGTAGGGGGCGGGGTGGGCATTGGCGTTTGGGAGAGGGGAGGGGAAAGGGAAAGAGGAGAGATGGGAGGACGTGCATTTTTGTTAATGTTGTTCTCGCTATTTTTTCGTTTTGTTTTGTTTTGATTTGTTGGTTTTGTTGTTGTTGTTGTTGTTTGTTCTTGTTTTGTTTTGGTTTTGGTTTTGGTTTTTTGTTTGGGGGGGGGAGGGGGTGGTGGTGGTGTTATACCTAAGAAACTACTGATAGACAACCGATGAGCATGCTTTTGACAAAATTGCGTGTTATGGCCAAACTGACTTTTATTTTGCTTGGACCATACCTCCTTTTGGCCCTTCCTATATAAACGTATAAACGCATGCTTTTGCTATATACCTCTTTCAGACCCAACATGTTTAGCTACTGCTTGGTAAGACTACTCATTCTCCACCACCACCACCCCTCTCGTTTCACTTCTAAGAGCTGGGCAATAAGATGTTGGCCGCGTCTGATATGACTGATAGATAACACGGTAAGCTACAGGTGATGAGCTGATGTCGGTCTGAACTGCCGGGCCTGCGCACGCCAGTGCGCGGGCCAGCTATGACCGACGTCGGTCCGAGGACCTTTTTCACCCCGGGATTCGATCTTCTTTCATCGTCATAACTACACGTAAACAGTTCGCTAGCTGATTTGAAAGGCAGCGACGCATATTGCTACAGTCTATTGCAAAAGACGCTCACCGCATGGAAGACATTCTTCCTGTAATGGCAAAATCCTACTTTCAGTTTTGAAACGGTTTTGGTGTTAACTCTTGTAACCCCACGGCCACATTTTCCTCATTTTGGGGGGTGTTAAAGACTATGTACCATTTGCAGGAGACAGATCGACCATGATAATTCAAGGCTAGTGCCAGATTAGCTTGGCGCCTGATGGCGCCAAGCTAATCTGACACTAACCTTGAATTATCATGGTCGAGCCGTCTCCTGCTACAGTGCGTCGGGGCTGAATGGGTTAATTTCAGACCAAAAGTGTCACTGTCCAGACGTGGAAAATGCGAGGAAAGAAAAGCAAACAGAAAAATAGGACAAAACGTTTTACTGAAAGTTTTAAACTAGTTTTTCTTAAGCATGTTCGTTCTTTGTTGGTACTGACAAAGCAGATAGGTGAGGCTATCGCTGGTAGAACAGTACACATACCAAGGGGAAATGTCTTTGTTGGTGATTACCAAGCGGTGTACGGCAAGTGTGGGTGTGAACAGAAAATCTGTATCAGCGTGTCCGTCTGCATGTGTTGAGCGTTTGTGTCTGTAATCATGTACATACGTGTGCATTTCATTCACTCCCTAGTCTTTCTTTTCGATGTGTGAATGTGAGGTGGCTGGGGTGCGGTAGCAGGGGTGAGTCTTGATGGAGGAGGGTTCAACGGGTCATACCCTCCCCCTCCCCCCCCCCTCTTCCACCCCACCCGGGTCTGCCCTGGGGGACTTGGGTGGGGTTAGGTATTTTTTAGTTCCCAGGGTCACCCTGGTCAGCCCCACAGGGTGGGTTTTTCTCTCTATTCTGGGGCATGTGTTTCTGTCTACCCTTTGTCCATTCACCTGTATTTGTCTTTTTAAAACTCTCCCTACTGTCTGCACTGCCTGTAGCTCTTGATATTGGATGTGTGTTGCTAAATGGTCTTAGCTTTATTTAGGCCCCATGTGTTAGGTTTATTTAATGTATTTGACCGGCTGGCGACATACATTCAATGTTCTATTTATTTTTATATTTTCACAAGCAGTGCAGGCACGTCCTGAGAAAGCCTTGTTGCTGTCGGGACGTTAAGCAATGTACAATCAATCATTTTAAAAAAAACCTCTTCCCCAGGCCAAAAATACTTAAAAATTCCCCACCCCTAAGCGTATTTGTGTAAATGTACCTGGTAGATGTGGGTAGATAACGTCACATTACAGACGTTGCGCCCACGGTGTAACAGGTCCTAATGCTCCCCCCCCCCCCCCTTCACTCCCACCTCCCTCTCCCCAAGCTTCCCCCATCGCCCCTTCCCCTCACCCGCGTTTGGATATTTCGGGTACTTGGGAGGCAAGGTCTGGAATAGGGGATTTGGGGGACTTTCGTGTCATGCCATCGTTGCAAAGTTCTAAATAAAAAGTTGAACTCTCTCTCTCTCTCTCTCTCTCTCTCTCTCTCTCTCTCTCTCTCTCTCTCTCTCTCTCTCTCTCTCTCTCTCTCTCTCTCTCTCTCTCTCTCTCTCTCTCTCTCTCTCTCTCTCTCTCTCTCTCTCTCTCTCTCTCTCTCTCTCTCTCTCTCTCTCTCTCTCTCTCTCTCTCTCTCTCTCTCTCTCTCTCTCTCTCTCTCTCTGTAGAATCCGGCGTGTTTGGGTGTATGTTGCGTGTGCTGTGTGGCAGACGACAGTCTCACAGAGAGCAAGTACACGAGGCGGTGTTTGCCATGTTCGTCAAGCTTTTTATAGATGACCCAAATCCGAACAAACCAAATGTAGACATTCACATATGGAAATTACTCCACATCCCCCTTTCTAAGCCGAAATGGACAATTCCAAATCTGAAACATTTGAACTAATTGTAACCATCAAACAAAATAAAAGAAACTAAAAGAGCCTATGGCTGCGCCATAAAAAATGAATTATGTATAATAAACATAAGATGAAATGCTGTGGGGAACGCGGAGGGGCCTAACCCTCTGCTAATGCGGCTAGACCGCCGAAGCGGAGGAGCTGGGGAAGGAGCAGGGTCGATAGCACTGTGGGGAGCGACAGGGGGTGCGACAGCGCCTGTAGAGCTCACAGGCACTTCGTCGGGTGTAGCGCGAGGCTGCTCGGGCTCCTTGAGGTTTGTAGTTTCAGCTTTCTCTAGTGGTACACGCAGAAAGTCGTGGTGATTCAAGGTTCTGGGTGGTGGCAAATGCATGGGGACACCTTGGGAAGTCAGGTGGCGACGATTTCGTCTCAGTGTTCCCCACTGCGTGCGGACTTCATAAGAACGGTTACTGACTTTGCGAACAATGACTCCAGAGTCTTGGCGTTGAGGTCCTACCCATACAGCCTGGCCAGGTTTCAGTTCTCGCTGGGCTCTTGCTCTGTGTCTTCGGTCAAAGTTCTTTTTCATCATCCTTTTCCGTTCCATCTCCTTTTCTTGAAAGAAATGTTGACTTTGAGGTTTCTGCTGCGACAGATTAGCAGGCACAACAGTCCTGATTTTACGTCCCATCAACAACTCTGCTGAGCTTTTCCCATGCTGCAATGGAGTCGCTCGGTACATCAACATGGCTTTGTAGGGGTCCTTCGTCTTCTTGAGAAGATTTTTGACGGTTTGGACACCCCTTTCAGCCTCTCCGTTTGATTGTGGGTTATGAGGACTGCTTGTGACGTGCCTGAATTCATATTCTTCTGCGAAGTCTTTGAATTGTCTGCAGGAGAACTGAGGTCCGTTGTCGGACACTACTTTCTCGGGTATTCCATGTCTAGCAAAGAAACCCTTCATGTGATTTATCACTATCTGCGAAGTTGTGGAATTCAAAACGCAAATCTCGATGAACTTGGAGTAATAGTCCATGACTAACAGGTAGTGTTTCCCATCTAGTTCAAAGAGATCTGTGCCAACAGTTTGCCAAGGGTACTCTGGGACTGGGGACGGTTGAAGGGGTTCGGGAGGAACTTTTCTCTCCTTCGTGCAGACAGGGCAGTTATTGACCAGTTTCTCTATCTGCACAGAGAGCCCTGGCCACCACACGCTTTCGCGAGCCAATGCACGGGTCTTGACAACGTCTTGATGACCCGTATGAAGCCTTCCAAGAATGTCTTGCTTCAAGGCTTCAGGGATGATGAGTCTTGAACCATGTAAGAGAAGGTCATTTTGAAGACTGATGTCGGCTCGAGCAGACCAGCATGGCTTCAATGCTGGGTCCTCTGGACACTTGTCAGGCCAGCCATGCTGACAGTATCTGATGATCTTTTGACAAAGCTCATCACTTTGCTGTTTCTGGCTGATTTCGTTTAAGCGAGGCTCAGTGCAGGGTAAGCTGCTGCCGACCTGATGCACCATCGCATTCGTCTCTTCTTCCAACTGTTTGTCTTCCAGGTCTGGCAACTGTGAAGGTGCTCTCGATAGAGCATCTGCTGTGGTAAGGTTCTTTCCCCTTGTATACTCTATCTGATAGGCATAGCGCATGAGCTTCATTCTGAACCTCTGGATTCGGGGAGATAAGTCGTCCAAGTTTCTTGTCTTCAGGAGGGCAAGGAGCGGCTTATGGTCAGTTTCTATCGTCAGGTCCTTGAGTCCAAGGATGTAGGGTGCGAACTTTTCGCACGCCCATGTGACCGCCAGTGCTTCTTTCTCCACTTGAGCATACCACTGCTCAGTGAGTGCCCTTGAGATATAGAAGACAGGTTTTGTCGTCCCGTCCTCTTGTTGTTGTAAAAGGACCGCTCCGAGTCCAAATGAAGAGGAGTCCGCTGACAACTTTGTCTTCTTGTTAGGGTGATAGTGGGCACGGACTGGTGCTGAACTCAGTTGCTCCTTGATTTTCTGGAACGCTTGTTCGTGCATGCTGTTCCAGGTCCACTCGGTGTCCTTCTTGAGAAGCTCTCTCATAGCCTTGCTGATCTCTGCTAGGTTAGATCCTGCAAACTTGGACACATGGTTGAGCATCCCTAACAGACGCCGTAACTCACTCACGTTGTTTGGTCTGGGGAAGTTGACGATCGCTTGAAGCTTTTCAGGGTCGATGTGTACTCCTTTGCTGGAGATTATGTGTCCCAAGAACTTCACCGATTCCTTTGAGAATTCACACTTTTCTGCATTCAACGTAAGGCCCGTCTCCTTCAGCTTGTTGAACACTTTTCTGACGGCCTGATCATGCTCCTTCTGGGTCGTCCCATACACCAGGATGTCGTCCATGTCACACACTACGCCCGGAATGTCTGAGAGCAGCTGTGACATCATCCTCTGGAATATCTCAGGCCCGGAACTGATGCCGAAGGGGAGCCTTGTGTAGCAAAACCTCCCAAAGGGTGTGATGAATGTTGTGAGTTCTTGGGATGCTGGGTCTAGCGGGATCTGGTGAAACCCCTGGTTACAATCAAGCTTTGTGAAGACTGTGGCTCCCGCAAGTTTGGCTAGTAGCTCATCCGTGGACGAAGAAGTACCCAACGGAGAAAAAAAAAACACGCTTAGAAAAAAACGGTACAACACATCCGTGGACGGCAGAGGGAAATTCTCTCTTTTCACAACTTCATTGCGCTTAGTGAAATCAACGCAAAGTCTTAGCTTCCTTGAAGATATTGGAACAACAACGATTGGGGCGCACCAATCCGTGGGCTTAGTGACAGGCCGAATCACTCCTATCTCTTGGAGATTCTGGAGCTCTTCTTTGACTTTGTTTTGCAGAGGAAGTGCCAACCTTCTTGGCGTTGCAACAGCAAATGGGTGAGCGTCATCTTTCAAATGTACCCCGTAGGAGTTTTCAACCTTTCCCAATTTTCTAAAAAGCTCAGGAAATTCTGCACAACTGTCTGTGCTAACCTCACAGACTCGAACAAGAAGCTGTAGGCTTGAAATGGCTGGTCGACCAGACTCTGAATGACGTAAATGTCATCTGTTGTTGATCTTCCTTGGTACTGCAGTTTAGCTGAAAACACGCCCTTGACTGCAATGCTTTCTCGGCTGGCACCATACAGTTTTGTCTGTTTGTCTGAGTCTGATACCCTCGGGCAACTTGCTTTCTGGAATGACTGTCACGTCCGCCCCTGTGTCCATTTTGAAGGTTGTTTCTTGACCATTCATTTTTACTTTCACTTTCCAGGGGTCGCATGTGACCTCGCTTATTATCATTCCCAGAAAAGGCTGTTCTTCAACTTCCTGGACGATGCGTGTTCTACAACAATTTGCATAGTGACCAATTTTGGAGCATCGCAGGCATTTTGCTTTCTGCGCTGGACACACAGCTCTTCCATGTGATCTTCCCCCACATCGAGTGCAATTCTGTCTTCTCTCAGAAGCAACACCTGCTTGACCTGAAGGAGAGTGTAGGTCTTTTGTAGGAGTAGAATTTGTCTGTTTCAGCCTGTTTACAGAGCTTTCAGTAGCACCTGCCATGGACTTGACTTGCATCTGTGAAGCTTCATATGCCCGGCAAATTTGGACAGCTTTCTTCAGATCCAGTTCTTTTTCCTCAAGCAGCTTCTGTCTTACGTGGTCGTCTTTTATACCGATCACCACTCTGTCTCGTATCATTCTCTCATCTTGGTCTCCAAATTTGCAATTCTTCGCCTGCTTTCTCAATGGTTTCTCCCTCTTCTTGTCGTCTGCTATGGAATTTGAACGATTCGTACACCTCATGGGTGGCGCCAATACAAAACTCTTCAAATTTCTTGATAACGGTTTCAATGTCTGTGTTGTCTTCGAGAGGTCCGAACGGTATCCCTTCATATATTTCTTGTGCCTCTTCGCCCACACAGGCAAGGAAAACTGCGCATTGATACGACTTTTCTTCTTTATTTAGTCTGCTGGCGATGGAGTAATTTTTCCATTGTCGATGGAATCTTCTCCAGCTCTGCTCAGCATCTCCCTGCAAATCTAGCTTGGAAGGGACAGGGATAGAACTTGTGAAATGCTTGGGGACCTGCTGAGGGTGTTCATCTTCATCAGACATGACTGCTAAATGGGAACTTTGAAATTGCTACTTACTACCTAAGATGCGGTTTCGATAATGATAACTCTTGAAAAGGATACTACTACTACAACAATTACAAAATATGTGCCAAAACAAACCACAACCATCAATGTCATGCAAAAACAGATTCAGAAGTGCATCAAGAACTAATGTATGTGGTCAAAATATTTCAAATTCAAAACACAGTTCAATAGTCACAAAACATGTAAAAGATGCAACATAATTGTCTGTATCACTGCAGTAACACCTTGAATGTTTGTTGTTGTTGTTATGTTTGTAGTAGATGATAGTTTATGTTACTTGTATACCGCACAGAAGTAAAATATTTGCTGGCAATTGAATTTACAAGTTCAATCCCGTTTTGTGGGCAAGCATCAAAGTTCCATGATCAGCTGGTGCGTCCGAAATCGTCCTCGATAAACAGGTTACACTGTCCGTGGGTCGCAGCAACTGTGCCACCGCCGCGCCGGTCAGAACACGCGTGTAACATCACCGCCGTACAAGATGCAGCTCCAACAACGATGAGACGAACTCTGCAGTCCCCAAAACGAACAAAATGTCTTTCTGTCTTTCTTTCTCTATGGTTGGTGTCGTCCCTTCACTACAATCACGTTACAGCGTTCGATAAGGAAGTAGTCGTGTCTTCTGAGATGCCGCAACGTTCGTCGTTATGTGTCCGAGGACTCACGGGAAAACAAATGTAACAATCGATGCGAAAAGTCTTTCCCGTCGAACTTTTTCCGTGTGACGATCTGTTGATGCTCCAGAGTAAAAGACTTACTTCTGCCCAGTTTGACACCATGTAGAATCCGGCGTGTTTGGGTGTATGTTGCGTGTGCTGTGTGGCAGACGACAGTCTCACAGAGAGCAAGTACACGAGGCGGTGTTTGCCATGTTCGTCAAGCTTTTTATAGATGACCCAAATCCGAACAAACCAAATGTAGACATTCACATATAGGGATTACTCCACAGTCTGTCTGTCTGTCTGTCTGTCTGTCTGTCTGTCTGTCTGTCTGTCTGTCTCTCTCTCTCTCTCTCTCTCTCTCTCTCTCTCTCTCTCTCTCTCTCTCTCTCTCTCTCTCTCTCTCTCTCTCCACTCCACCCCCCCCCACTCCACCCCCAACCATTCAGTGTAAGGTAACTGATTCACGCCTGGGGTAAACAATAAGTGTGTGTGTATGCATGTGTTGTGTGTATATGAATGTGTGTGCTTGTAGTGTCTGTGCACGTGTGTGTGCGTGCGTGCGTGTATGTGAGTGTGTGTGTATGTGTGTACGTGCATGCGCATGTGTGTGTGTATCTGTGTATGTGTGTGTGTGTGTGTGTGTGTGTGTGTGTGTGTGTGTGTGTGTGTGTGTGTGTGTGCTATTGGAAGCAATTTGTTGTAGATTTCCTTGTTTTCATTCTTTCTATTACTTTTACTATTTAATGAACTTTGATACAATTGTTTGTGATTGTGTATAATATTAAGAAAATCTTTATCTTATCTTATTTTATCTTATCTTATTGTATCTTATCTTGCTCTTACATCATCTTATCTCATCTCATCTTCATTTCGCCAATTTTAAAATTCTCAACCATTTACGTTGAAATCTTAATATCCCCTACCTTTTCGTACATTACATGCTCACCACACTGACGATATTGCTTGATAAGTATCACTGGGTAAATTAAAGATTTCAGTGAGGAATAACCAAACGCTCTTCTCTATCGGCAGTACAATACAATGAAGCAAACAGAACTCAATTGCAGATACGCTTTCCCCTCTCCCCAACCCCCCCCCCCCCCACCCCCAATTCCTCCTCCCCCGCCCCAAACCCCACCCCTTCCCCGCAATGACAGTGACACACACAAGACGCTGACACTGATACAAATAACGTACCTCGTCCACGCCAGCACACCTCCACCACCTCACCACCCCTTCCTACCCTCTCCCACCCATTCCCTTTTCAACTTTGAAACAAAAAGTCCGTTAAGAGCACACGTCCCAGGACGTGATATGTTTTGTTTGTTTTTTTAATTTTTTATATATTTTTTTACGTCTTTTCCAGTGTGTATAGTGACATTTCCAGTCATGGCCATGCCAATGAAGCCTGACAAAAAAAAGTCCATACTACAGAGCCTGCCTAAAGAACAGGACCAAGGAAAACCGCCACCAGCCTCCACTTCCCGTGCGCGCGACACTGAACGAGCACTGGCACGTGCCCGCGCCCAGAGTGAGCAGCAGGCAATGGTAATTAACCCCTTAACCAGGGGCGGGGGTTCCACGTTTTTCTTTGGGACCTTCAACCTAACACAAAAGGCCTCCCGACGATAGCCCTTGCTTCCAGTGACCGAAAAAAAAGAGTAAAAAATTGAGTGTGTGTGTGTGGGGGGGGGGGGAGGACTCTCTCTCTCTCTCACGACTCGCTGAAATATCAAACAGCGGTGGAGGGGGTTTCCAAGTGCAAGGGTGGTGCCAGAATAGCTTGGCGCCTATGGGCGCCAAGCTATTCTGGCACTACCCTTGAACTATCATGCTCGATCCATGTCTTGCTGTGGTGTGTCGGGGCTGAATGAGTTAAGGAGATTCTGGTCTGGGAAGGGGGGGGGTTTGGGGAGGGGGGCCTGGAAACCCCCTCCCCCAGATCCGCCCTTGCTAAGCTGTCGGGGCAAGGCGAACGCTACCCAGCTGCAAGAGACATAAACCCTCATGAGCCCCCGCTGTCGCAGGGATTCATACGGATTTATGTCTCTCGGTCCTATGTCCTGTATGTCTATTTTTATTTCCATATGTCGATCTTTGAATGTCGGTCAGTGTGCAGTGATTTTTGACGCGAAATCCAAGATCACAGGCAGCGAGGGAGGGAGGGGGGAGGGAGGGGGGAGGAGGGGGGGGGGGTAACCTTTTAATGTCGATAGCGGTTTTTGTCTCGATGATTCTTGTGGGATCATGTAGGAATCATCGCGACAATAAAAAAAAACCGCTGACACGCAAAGTGTTAACCTCCTTGTGCTTGTAACCACCGGCACTGGTTTAAACTGACGATCTTTCCTCCATATCCCGATATGACCTTAACTCATTCTGCCCCAGACACACACAGCAAGATAAGGATCGACCATGATAGTTCAAGGGTGATGCCAGAACAGCTTGGCGCCCATAGGAGTTGGGGTAGAATGAGTTAAGGAAAATAACATCTTTGACTTTGGCTCTTTGTCTGCAGTACCGTTGCGTGCATCAGTGCACACGGGGTTAAAATGTTCTGCCAATAGTCACGGCTGACCATCAAAAGTGAACAAAGCTATCCATATTTAAATCAAACAAATTGTGAGTTGGATTTAACCCATTTAGCCCCAACGCCATACAGCAGGAGATGGATTTTTCCATGATTATTCCATGATTATTCAAGGGTAGTGCCAGATTAGCTTGGTGCCTGAAGGCGCCAAGTTAATCTGGCACTACCCTTGAATTATCATGGTCAAGCCATCTCCTGCAACCGGCAACACTTCAATAATTTGGGAAAGGCGCCCGTGGGGCTAAATGGGTTAATCGTGATCCCCACTACGTAATGAACAAGTAAATAGATAGTTGGCTACAGGGGACAAAGTCTAGGTAGTTCTTTTGCATTTTGCATGATATGCGCAATGTCAGACTCTATTCGAAATTGTTTTACACATGGATTTATCAGAATAGAAACAGGTCTGAAACAGTTACGAGTTTTATGCATATTTTGTCCATTGCAACAAGTGACCCATTAATTTTTAACATTTGTAAGTTTGAGTATTTTTATTTTTTTTATTGAAGTTGAGTGTCGTAATAGGCGTGTTTTATAAGTCCTGGTCTAAATAGCACCTGCAGTCAGAGTCAGTCAAAGAAAGTTTTCACCTGCAAAAAGAGAAAATGTGTGTTGCTTGTCGTATGTTGTCCAGGACAAAGTTACACACGACTCGGTGAATTATACAGTAAATGCTGTACATTTGTATCAGAGTATGGCAACATGAATAACTCAGATACACTTAAAACTTTTTTTTTTTCAGGCATAACGATTAAAAACAATGCTAATGCTTTTTACAGAGTGTGTCGCTTGTCGCGCTTGAAAATCATAGGACAAAAAAAATAATAGGAATGTGGGTGGACGTCAGAGAACAACCATAATTTAAACATGGTTATAGCTCTGTTTATAGCTCTGTTTTAACAGCAGTTAGTACCTGTACTATTAGATGCAATACATTTTAGAATGCAATCCTCTTCAGTTATCCCCAGATGGTCACTTGTCACTTTAAGACAAAGTTTTCTTATTTTTTGTCAATGCACATCTATTTGTGTGCAGAATCATCGTCATCTTTTGCTGTTGTTTTGTTGGTTTTTTGTGGGGGGGGGGGGGGTGTTTATTTTTTTTTTCAGTTAGCGTGGACGTGTACCAGAGTACCATTCAGGATTTCAATTGCAATAAGTGTACCAGCTGAAAGCAAAAGGGTAGTGGTGTGTCTTGCAACGTGGACAAAGTGCATATCAAGCGACACATGCGTTTTGACTCTGCTTTGTTCACACATAACAAAATATTGACAATGAATGCTGATTTTGCATTTTTAACAAAGATCACTGGTCAACCCGAAACAAAAAGGAACACTGAAATACATTTTTGTAACATGCTGCAATTGACCATCTAGCCTAATAGCGGCACCTCAAGTTTTCTAAGTTGTAAACATGGGTGATAAATGTTCATTAAAGGCAGAATTGAAGCGCTTCCATTTTGCCAAGCTCTGTTACGTTATTCCTAACATATCCTCAGTCAAACCTCTATAGATCTGGCGTCACAGTTCTTATTTCAACATGACTGGAAGCTATCTTGATCATTGTATAGACCTCCAAACTAGGTCATTGTTCAACGGAAGAACCTGTAGCACAGCGTAGTAAGTTAAAAGACAGGGGCGTCAACACTGCCTCCTCCGCCCCCCCCCCCCTCACCACCCCCCACCCCCAAAAAATAAAATAAAAATAAATAAATAAATAAATAAATTTAAAAAATATAAAAATAAAAAAAATAAATAAAACAACGCAATACAAATTGGTCCTTTTTGACAGTTTGACCCCACCCCCACCCCCTTCCCCCACCCCCATGCGCTTGTGGAGTGCTTGCAAGTGCGATCTTGAAAGATTTTTATTATTATTATTATTAATATTATTATTATTATTATTATTATTATTATTATTATTTAGGAATACAGACTTTTCAATTCCAGGTGAGACATGATAATTAATGACATTTCTGACTCGAAATCCAGGAATTACTTACGGAATATTTCGGTGACATTTCTATCATCGTCAGCAGCATCATTATCATTATCATTATAATAAGTCCATTTTATTTATAGAAGGGACTTTTTAAGACGGGTCGCGGTGGGGCGAATGTAATAGCATGTCCATGATGTCAAAGGCGGGCAGGCTAAACCTCTGACAATTGAACTGAGTAACAAGATAAAAATTACGTCATGTCTAGTTACGCCAACCTCGCTGCTGAACGTACATTTGGCGCGAAGCGCCGTATGTGCGTATGTATGTGGGTGTGTATGTATGTAAACCAGAGAATCTCCGATATTTTTGTATACACAAGCTTGAAACTTGGCGAAATATTTGCTTTGGTGGCTAAGAGAGCGTCCGAACATATTGTAATTGAATGTCTCATTGAAGACATAACTTGAACAACCGTTTATAGGAAGTGGTTGAGCCAGATTACAGTCCGAAATTTATGTCATATTTACTTGAACTTTTGCAAAAAGCTAGTTTGGAGAAAGACATTGGATGAGTTCGTTAGCCAGCTTTGTATCCTTTCAACTTTTTTAGTAAAAATTAATTCTTTTCTGAAAAGAATTAAAACACTAAAAAACCTTCACTTCTAGAGAAAATCAGACAGTGGCGGTGACGTAAAAGAGGCAACTCCGTCACCACGCAGACACTGACATAATACTCTAAATATGACGTCATTTTCTCACGCACGCGCGGCTCTCTCTCTCTCTCTCTCTCTCTCTCTCTCTCTCTCTCTCTCTCTCTCTCTCTCTCTCTCTCTCTCTCTCTCTCTCTCTCTCTCTCTCTCTGTCTGTCTGTCTGTCTGTCTGTCTGTCTGTCTCTCTCTCTCTCTCTCTCTCTCTCTCTCTCTCTCTCTCTCTCTCTCTCTCTCTCTCTCTCTCTCACACCACATACATGCTCGCACCTTCAGGAAGAATAGATCCTCATGCGCCCTCCAGGCACGTGAAGATCTATGCCTATTGGAGATTTTTGGAGCGCGCGCGCACGCACTCACGCACGCATCGACGACGCGCTTTCAGAAGAGCATGCAGGTGACCCGTGTACTTAGTATATCATGAAGCTAGCTGAAGTCAACCTGCTTTCACACAAATTATAGCAAGACTGAAATTGTACCGTGAAGTTTAGTTTTGTCAGCATTTTCTCAAGCCTATGAAGCGAAAGTGAAACTCATATCACGTAAAATATAAAATTACGTAAAAACTAAAACTTACGTCATGACAGATGACGTTTGACAAATCAATGACGCGTATTTCCTGCGCCCGTGCCCCTTATATAACTCACTGACGCATTGGCAGAGCTGTGAGACTTTTTCAATAGGCGATAATTCAACATCAGAATCAGGTCAAAGACAAAAGGTAGAGAGCATTGACAGCGAGGACAGCTCTCTTATAGAAGGGACTTTGTGGGTTATGGTTCATCCCATCTTGTTATTGTTATTATTATCTCATCATAATCATACAAGTATTATTATTATTATTATTATATTACGATAAACAAGAGAGAGAGAGAGAGAGAGAGAGAGAGAGAGAGAGAGAGAGAGAGAGAGAGAGAGAGAGAGAGATGGATAGTTGACGCTCACCCATTTAATAATCAATAGATTTATTTGATTAGCTCTGTATTCAGACAAACCTGACTCCAGCAATTACCACCAACGCTTTGTTTTTCTAGCCATATTAGTTCCATTCCGGAAATCATTAAAGATACGTTTTTTGATCAGCTGTCAACCCGTGATTATTAAGGCAGATCCCCCACTCCACCTAAATTAATCACATTTATTTGCCTATGTACACGCGCCCTTGAAAATCCTCCCCCGCCAGCTACTCAGTACATATCATTTTCGAGAAAAACTATACCAGTTCAAGGCCTTCTTAAATCCACCTTGTGACACTACACCCGTAAATAACACTCTTTTAAAACGCAGTTATCCTCTCGAGAAACACTATACCGGTATCAATCAGCCGTTTAAGGACCAGCTAGCTAACATGTTTAGATGACCTGTTACTCTCTTGGGGATTCTGGAGGGCGCGCCTCCTTATTAACCTGCTACTACATAATCACGAGAAACGCCACCTATCATGTTGATTTGTACGTATCAGTTAGTGGTAGGTTAAAGATTAGGTGCCGACTCGCTTGTCTGAGAGGTACGGTGGCTGAGGACACTAATCAGGCTTACATCATATCAAACTCATGCATCTTATCTAAACATCACATGCAACAACTATAACACAACAGCTAACATCACAACAACTAACCAAGACAACGTTTAACACTGACAATCAAAGCATATTACGAATTACAAAACAGGATCATTCACACTTTAAGCATTCTCAGACATAAGGAGAGAGTAAAGGAGTTTACATCACCACATTTTACTTAGCTTAGGCATAGTGATAACTTAAATCTGCTCACCCAACAATGCGAGGCGTTGACTTGGAAGCATGGTGATGGTCGGTGCGCTGTCAAGAGGGTACCACAACATGTCACGTCAGGAACGGAGTCCCCGAAACACACACCGACCATTCCTTATATACATTTGTATATCTCAGGCTTCTTGTACAAGGTCCTACGTCATTTTTACCACGTTGACCAACAAAATAGCGCTGACTAGTGTGAGAAATTTCCACTGTGGTATGGGTGGGGGGGGGGGTGGGAGGAGGCTGTCTAGAGGGTACCACAACGTGTCACGTCAGGAACGGAGCCCCCGAAACGCACACCGACAATTCCTTATATACATTTGTATATCTCAGGCTTCTTGTACAAGGTCCTACGTCATTTTTACCACGTTGACCATCTATACAGGTGTTTGAACACCTGGCATCTACTAATATTTCATTTAAAACGAATTCCCACACTAGGCCTTATCTCCCTGGGTCAAGCCTTGGTCACGATTATAATTCCGTTTTGGTCAATATCTCGTACCTGACCTTTGACCTAACATTTGACCCTAATCAGTAATTTAACACTGACCATCTCATAACTATACATAATAGGCACTCCGTGACACCAGTTCAAGGCCTTGTCAAATCCGCCTTGTGACGCTACACCCGTAAATAACACTCTTTAAAACGCAGTTAGCCTCTCGAGAAACACTATACCAGTTCAAGACCTTGTCAAATCCGCCTTGTGACACTACACCCGTAAATAACACTCGTTTAAAACGCAGTTAGCCTCTGGCTCAAACATAAACCCCCTTATCTGTCTTCCTAGGACTGAGCACATAAAGAAACAGAGCTTGTTTTGTAAGAGGCTAAGATTATCGGGAGCCCATGCCCTCTTTACGAGCTCTAACAGGTCACAGAGACGGATCACAGGGTTTCAGACAACTGTACTTTCTAAGAGAGGTCTACCGATGCGAGTAGACTGATGGGCGGGCTTGACTACTAACTTTTCAACACCAAAAAGTGCTGGGTCATATTTATGTTTATTTTAAAACAAGCGTGTCTCACCCCACACACACGTACGCACACACACATGTACACACATGTACACACACACACACACACACACACACACACACACACACACACACATACACACATGTACGCACACACACACACACACACATACACATACACACACACATACACACACACATACACACACACATACATACACACACACACATAGACACACACACGTGCACACACACACACATACACACACACACATACAAACACACACACACACACACACACACACAATCATATTGGGAAGAACAGCACTGTGACAAACCTAACCACGCCAGTATGCCAAACTAAAGTCACTGGGTCAAATCGAAAATATATGTCAAATTAAAGTCACTGGGTCAAATACAAAATCTATGTCCAATACAAAATCTATGTCAAACACAAAATCTATTTCATTAGGTCATTTCGAAAAATGTGGTTCACACAAAGTGAGTTGGTTAGTTTTAAGTTTTCACAAAATGTTTTTCTGTTTCAATCTTTCCAATACCCAAAACGTATAAAAACACCCTCTATTAAAATAGACTCACCCACCTTTTCAATGGGATATAATTTCTTGGGAACTAGTCAGATGTAATTTCTCAGAAACTAGTCATGCATACAGTTAGCCTAAGGCTTAGATAGGAACCCCCCCCCCCCATCATCTTACTTTCTACATCTGAGTAAGTAAAAAAACAGGGTTTTTTTTTTCTAAAGGCTTAGATTCTCAAGATTTTCCCAGTCAGATCCACAAGAGTCCTTTTTTCACACGATTTCAGACAACTAAGCTTTAAATAAATATAATACCTTGCATTGCGCTGGGTACTGCTTTGGTCGGGAGGACTAATCACTGGTAAAGTGAGGACGGATAGTAGGCACAAACTATTCCCTTCACTGGTGCCATGGTTCGTTTCTCGGTCTCGGCATCCAGTTGACAGGATACCCCCTGAGGGTTCTCACAGGAAAGATGAACGCGCATCCCACCAGGGTTATGCGTGAATAACCCGGGTTACATCGTATCCTGTAAGAGCAGCCCTTTTATCTTTTTTTTTCTATTTTTTTAATTATACCAAATTCTTTTTTTTATTATCCTAAATTTAATTACAACCTGGTCAGGCGAGCCCCCCTTCAACTCTGTTTTCAGGCGTCTGTTAAGACATGAAAAATCTACATATTACAGCTACTGCTAGGTCTTTCAATGACTGAGTGGGGTAAACGTAAAAACTGTTATTATAGCTGAGTGGGAGGTAAACTTATGAAGTTACTGTTCATGTAACTTACTAAAATAACATGATTTTACTTGATAACTAACTTCAAAGTTACCTACAACTTTCAAGTAACTTTGAAGTTAGTTGCCATAAGTTCTTTAGAGTGACTTAAAACAAGTTCTTATAAGTGTCTTAACATAACAACTTGTAAGTTCTTGACCCAAGTGAACAACTTACTCGGACAGATTTCCCAAGTTACAAGGACAATAAAACAACTTTTTTCCTCAGTAATACTCTGGTGGTGGAGCTGATGGCGTTAAATGGGCAGACGTGTACGACATGACATCTCTCTGTGAAATATATGACATAAATAATGAACAATTACCAAAACTGATTTTTATTTTCTTAGAAGTTCTTGCACTCTTTCCATTGTTTCTTTTACACCTATTTTCTTCCCCTCTTCTAAAAAGATGCCTTTAGTTCTTCAACATTCATGGGTTGACTATGCATCTTATTCTGAATTTCAGACTTCTGTTGTTTGTAATTGGCCAAATCATCCTGCACTCTCTTAAATTCATGATCATCAATTTTATCATCATCTAATGCTTTACTGATACTAAGTTTCATACTGCTCAGCTTAGCTCCAGTGCGCGTACACAATGCTTTATGCTTCTGCAACTTTGTATGAAATCTTTTGTAAAGGGCTTCCAAACCAAAGCATGCCAGTCCTGTGACAGCGCCAACTCCTTAAATAGCAATTCCTATGACACTCCCCACTCCCGTCGCAAACAGAGCTAAACCACTGACAGATAATCCAGCTGAAACCACACCCACAACCATTGATGTGTTGTGTACAGAATTGAAAACCGTTTTATATCATCTTTTACACCTGGAGTATTTTAATCAATCCAGACCAAAAAGGTGACTGCCAAGCATGTGAAATGCAAAGAAGTACCCACCGAAGAAAGAAACACACTTAGAAAAAACGGTACAACACAATTTGTTAATATTTCGGGTAAATACCCTTTGTCAAAATAGACAAACAAACAGAGACATTAGCCGCTACTTATCTTCATATGCAGAAGGAATGTGGCAACTGAAGGTGACGTAAAAAGAAAAAGAAAAAGAAAAGAAAAGAAAGAACAAAAGTAAAAATGACGTCAAAGAAAAAAAATTGTAAGAGAAAGACTCCGAGAGAAACTAAACATGAGAGACAAGAGTGTGTGTAAGCGCGTGCAGGAGCGAGCAAAAGTAAATGCGCGTGTGTGAGGCTGGGAAGAGAGAGAGAGAGAGAGAGAGAGAGAGAGAGAGAAGAGAGAGACAGTGAGAGAGAGAGAGAGGGGAGAGAGAGAGAGAGAGAGAGAGAGAGAGAGAGAGAGAGAGAGAGAGAGAGAGAGAGAACGAATGGGGAGTACCCTTGGGCACGAAGTAGGCTGAGTGTCTAATATACAAAGCCTGTGAAACACCAACCCGAAGGCAAACTTTATATCACCATCAAGTTGAGGACTACCTCGGGGAAAAACGGGAGGACCCCGGGGAAAAAAACCAGCATTTAGCATGGTACACAACAAGGAATATCAATGAAACAAAGCAAATAATCAAATTCAGTAAGAGAATAATGGTATAAGAGGAGAGTAGGTAGTTGTGAAACCATCTTCTAGAGTAACTAAAAAAAAAAAAAAAAAAAAAAAAAAAAACGGGTGTGGGGGGAAAGAAAAACAAAAGGGGCGGGGGAAGGGGAGGAGGAAAGGGGAGAGAGAGAGAGAGAGAGAGAGAGAGAGAGAGAGAGAGAGAGAGAGAGAGAGAGAGAGAGAGAGAGAGAGAGAGAGAATGAGAGAGAGAGAGAGAGAGAGAGAGAGAGAGAGAGAGAGAGAGAGAGAGAGAGAGAGAGAGAGAGAAAGTATTTTGGAGTATTTTGCCTGTTCTCCTCCCAAATACTTCAACGCTTCTGTAATATTCATTAAATGAAATGAGTCGGCCTGTAATCTTTCATCATGCATATTAGGCTCAAGCGGCTCAGGTGGTATTTGTGGATACAGTGCTACCATTTTTTATGACAACTTTTTTTATTATTTAATCAAGGTATACAATTTGCTAGCGTAATAAAATGAAACAAGATCTATGTGTTCCAGGTTTATGAAACTTAGAAAAACTAGAGTTGTTTTATCTATTACTACCTTAACAGCTGGGTTACTACTCGATACTTCTATATCTGTGCCTTTTCTAATAACAATAAAGACTTTTGATGACTCTGTCACTGTGCTATCCCACATAAGTTTGATTCCCTGTGCAACATCAGCTTCTTTGGCAGAAGTCACAGATCTCATGATAATTTCAAATACTATTGTCGCTTCTCTAGCTATGGTAAAGTTTGCTGGCATAAACACAACAGAAGTATCAGATCTACCCTTCCAATTTGTAAGAAGAGTTAGAGTTATTTGGGGTTAATGCTGAGCAGGCGACTAAGGCCATCTCATGGCGGGATGGGTAAAAATCTGGTCAGCCAGACTAAAAGCAAGACCTTAAGACAAGATGTAAATATAGATTAAAAATCTCAAGCTAAAATGTCGCACATGTCTTTAAAAGAAACGTCTACAGACTCTCAAAAAGGGCAAATAAAAAAATTCACATAGTCTTTGAATGCTCAGATCTTGTTAAAAATATTGCATGCTCGCAAGAAATTGAAGATTTTGTCCGGAGGAACATCCTGGAACAAAACCTTTAAGGAGTCTGCTGTGAAGTGTTCATATCTGGTGTCAATTAGGTCAGCACAATACAGCAAAAAGTGTCAAACAGAAAACTGCTCATCACAGGCAAAACACCATGGACGCTCATCCTGTTTAAGTAAGTAAGAGAATTTGTAAGAAGATACCTCCGTTTCTCATACTCTTGCACTTTTAGTTTTTCTCTGCTATTGTTATCTAAGGCAAAGCTCAGAACAAGGCTCACAATCATTGATCCAGAGTTAACAACTTTTCTAAATACTAAGGCACCTTCATCATCAGTATATACATAAGGACTAATAATTTCAAACTGTATGTCCCATACAATGGGTGCAGGCAAAAGCGGGGCAGGAGCAGGAACAACTACCCACTTATTACCCACATGTTTTAAGTTGTAGAATACATTATTTGCAGGAGTAGGTACAGTGACATCACAAAGCTGGCCAAGTTTAGGATACGGTCTTTTGGTATCATCTTTCATGTCATTGATTACTTTCCGCTTGTACTTGCCAAAAGAATCAAGTTCAAAACCATACACTTCACCAACCTCACCTTCTTTATCAAAATCTTGCACATCAGCCAAATCTTTCAATTCTACTACCGGACAAGCAACTGGTATAATTTTTTATTTTGGACCAGCACTCATTTTTTATTTATCAAAAATAAAATTTCTTTAACTTCCAACACAACATAAAAATCATGCATTTGAACTGGTTTGTCATCCTGATTAGTTACATGTAAACACAATGATTTAAAAAAATGGAACCTAATTTTTTTAACTGAGAATTAGGAAATCTAACAACTACATTTTTGCAATAAGGTGCAGTTCCAGTTGACACACATTTCAACAAAGTTGAAGGCTTTCCATTGTGAACATTATCAGTAGTGCTTAGTTCTTTCAAATGAACATTTAACACTGTATGTACTGACAAATGAACAGGATATCTACTAGTTACTCTTATTTTTTTGGCGATAGTAGACGTCCGACTGATGGTGTCTAATCTTCATCTGGATGTATTATTTTTTTACCTAAAAAAACAAGTAATAATAAAAGACTAATTGATAGGAAAACTGACCACCTTTCGGAAATTCAATTGTAACAAGTAAATTAGCTGGGTTTAAAGTTGCTTTAATTTTAAATTCATTTTGAAGCCATTCAGCTAAGTACAAAAGTCATAATACCCAGACCGTAAAGTATCACCCTTCTCTAAACCATCAAGAGTTCCCCCTACATAATAATTTTTATCATCTGTTACATTAAACCACTTTACAGTGTAGAACGTTTCATGGATAGCTACAACCTTGCTACCATCACGATTATCAATCCCATTACTAACCACACTGGCTTGCTTGTGTCAAGATTTGATAACGCTGTAAACATTTTTATTATCACATAAAAAAAGCATAATGGAATTTAAATCACCAACAATTGCCGCTGTAAATGCATTTCAATATAACGTGGATGCCAAGTACAATGTCGCACCAACTTATGATAAGAAAATAATTCAACTAAATCAGCTCGATATAGCTTTGTCTGAAGGAGATTTATTTCAAGTAAAGGTTCCAAGTCCTTATGATAAATACCTAAACCCTCCAATAACAGATGATGTAACTGCAAGAAAGTGGTCCTCAAGCCCACTACAGATCTTTCAAAACCAGCTTAACTTTGCTATACTGTGCTCAACTACAGGCTGTGGAGTTTCATTTACAGACCATTTGAATCACTCAAACAAACTGATTAGGTCTGTCTATCGTTTCCACACATATTACCAGCTTAGAAGAATACTGTCAGAACTCCATGCCCCATTGCCCACTGAATCTAGTTTTAGCCGTTTTAAAAACCCCATGGATTTAAAAGCATTTGAAAGCATCTGTAATGAATTTAACATCAGTACAAAGTATGACTTTACACAAAAATGTGATGATCACCATGGCAGGGGTACATTGTATTACGCTATGAGTCACAGACAATACCCGCAAGATTACTGGCCTCCCTACTCTTCATTCTCATCAAAATCCGAAATCTGGTTAGGCTCAATAGAACAGAAACAGTCTAATGCCTGGACCACATTTGTCTTAGACAGGAGTGATGGGTTTACACAAGCAGGAGTCGAAGCATAAATAAGTCTATCAGAATATATGTGTGGTGCATACTAGGAGCACAAGCTCAAACAAATCAAACAATTTAAACGGAAGTGGCAAATTTGAAGCACAAAAACAGTTTCTTGCTAACCTAGAAGACTGGGTAAACTCAGTGGTAGATCTCCCATCTAGCATACAATGCTATCAAAACGTTCTCAGATATGCTGGATCAAAAGTTGACTTTGTAGTTGGCATCAGTTTATACATGTTGCCATCTGACCTTCAACTCCAAATGGGGACAATAATAAATTATAATAATGAAATAATTGTTGCAAGGTAAGATCAGAAATTAGGACTCAATCAATCTGTAAACTTGAGCCCAACAACCACACATTTACAGCCATTAAAACCATTAATAACACCAGTAACACTAGTAACACTGCTTGCGCCAGTCACGCCATCACCTGTACAGACAGTAACAGCCCCGGCGCTGACCCCAGCACTGACACGAGCTCAGACACCTACACCCGCACAGCAAGTAACACCAGCCCCTCCAGCTCTGGTCCCTTCGGTTAACACACATGAGTCAGAGAGAACTTGATTGGTAATAGGCCTTACTGGATTAGGGATATTACTTCTTTATCCGTTTCATTAAATAGCCAATGATTAACCCTCCTATTGGCACCAAAAAGACCCACACATAAACCCAACTACCTTTGCTGCTGTACTGATCAGCCAACTGACAACACTCCCTATTATGCCAGGCAAAGCATCCGTTGCCTTTACAGCCAATTTCTGAAGCAAGTCTGATATTATATGAGACAACTGTTTCTTTACCCACGTCTGTAAATCTTTTGGGTCTGATGGAACCGGAGGAGACGGTGGAGGGGCTGGAGCTGGACTGCCACCACCTGGTCCTCCGGTTACAGGTAATACTACAGTACTGATAATAAATCAAAGAGCAGTAATTAAACTTGCAATTGTGATACCCTGCTCTCTGAAAAGTGTTTTCAATCTCTCAGCCAAAGTTGTGTCTTCGTGAAGTATTTTCGGAATAGTTTCTCTAATCCTGTTCACCTGTGTTTTCAGTTTTTCTTTCCCAATTTTGATTACTTCTAGTCGCACTGATCTTTCTATCTGCAAATCATTTAATTTGTGTTATATTAGGTAGTGGCAGCCTCGCCAGTAGGCTACCATCAAGCATAAAATCACTGCATTTTGTGCCAACTTCAACTCAAATTTATCATGCATCTACTGCACCGATTGTTTTCATTCTTATGTCAAAATAATATACGTCCTTTCCTCTTTCCAATGATGATAATATGATATATGTTTTGTTTGTGTGAAAAAACTGAAAAAATAAACTTTAAAGTATGTGTTTCGGCTTGTGCGAGCCGCAAGCCGACTTCCCGGCATTTGCTTCGCGTAAGCGCCTACACGATCCCTCCATTCAACAAGCCAGCAGATTTACCACACACACGCTACACAGCTATATTTAGTATCAAAATGTGGGTCATGATGTCAGCTTCAAACTGGTATAAGGTGTTTGGTGATTTTTGTATACACACATGAAATATTGTATTTTTTCCACAAAAATAAGAACAAATTTTCGTTTTTTTTAGCAAAACAGAACGTATAAAAACACACATCTGGGTACCATTTTGTAGAGGAACGTCAAATCTATCGAATGGTGTTAGAGGCTAAATTATGCAAATGTGGTGGAAAATCTGCTTGAGGAATTTCCCACTCACGTTGCGCGCGACTTCTTCTGACCGCAATTCAAAATGGCGACGACTGAAGACGAACCGATACTTCCACTTTCAAGGAAATTGCAAGAAAACTACGTAAGTAAAAGCTTAATAGCTTTGCAGATTTATGCTATATTGTCATTTGTATGGTTTAGAAGCTATTTCGTTTATTATTCTTCGGAATTCTTGCATACACATCCTTCTATCACTGCGTTCAGCCTCATTGATCATCGGATCTTTCTTTGGATGGAAAGTGCCATTGAATATAGGAAAATACTTCACTACAGAAGTCAGTTAGCTTTACTAGCTGCTAGTAATGTATTTGTAAATGCATTTATCACTTTCCTATTTAATTTCAAACGTTGATGCTCATCTGTTATGGTTATATTCAAGTTTAACTGTCGGGCATCGAAGCGAGTGATAACAGCCAGGGGCAGATAATTTGATGAGCGACTATGCGGCATTGACAAAATAGGTCTCAGAGCGGCCAGTATTTCATCATTTCTCTTCGTTTCTTTTGTTGAGATAAATAATTAGTCACACTCAGCATGATCAAAATACCCTGCTTTTTATTTTTCTTTACTCTAGGCCTAATTAAATCTTCCTCCTCAAAACATGTTTAAGGTAAACAATGACAATAGTACTGTTTGTGTAAAGAGCCATACTCAGTCATCATGATATTGATAGTGAACCGCCAGTATTATTTAACTGATTAACATTATATTTAACAAAACAACCTCCAGTATTTTTAAACTGATTAACATTATATTTAACTAAACAACCTCCTTTGTTTTAGGTGGTGATGAGGCGTAGACTGTACTCAAGAAAGTCTTCATAGCCAAAGGGAGGGGGAGGCGCCCTGACCTGCCCACCTTCAGTGCACTGGATAACTCACTTCTTCTTCAAGTTTATCTTCTGAATGAAGAGTGTGACAAGACTTTTGATGACACACCAGCATTTCTTTGGAACCTTTTTCCGGACTTGACAGAGAGTCGTCTGAGATGTTTGGTGCCTGAGACAAAGCTAAACTGGGAAAAGCAGAACACTATACAACTGTAAGAGGATTTTATGAAGAAGCGTCATGACACGACGTGTAGGACCACACCTACACCAACTTAGCATCACCAGACAGCAACTTTTGACAGGCGATTGCCACCTGGCATCACTACAGTCGCCAACAAAAGGCTTACTTCTTGACCTGGAGTCATTTAGAAAATGCGAAGGCTCTAAATTCGAAATGATGTATAGGTGGTGGTTCAGATTGACCTAGCAAACTGTGACCGCTGCAGCAATGAGGAGGAGGGTTGTAAAAGTGGGCAACTTTAAGATTCGACTCATTCGCTGAAAAAGGGGAATGTAGATTCGTTTTTGGTGGAAACGCTATTGTGGCAGCAGAACTAGGTAACACCACCACGACATTGGATTCTGAAAGAAAAGGCATGACACTGACCATTCAGCAGTTGGGGAAGGAGCTGACCAGTGTGCGGCATCGCATTAAAGAAGTGGAGCAGGAAAATTAAACACTTAATATCAAGTTTCAGGCTGAAATGAGGACTTTGCAGCAAGTTTTAACCAAAAGGACACATCAGCTGAGACTTGTTAAAGTGAGATTAGAGGGACTCCAGATCAACCACGACAGCATCACAGCTCGCTTGAGACAGTATACGAAAGGGACACTTTCCAGAAAACTAAACCATACGGCAAACAAAGTGATGAAGCTTCAAGAAAGTGTCGATGACGCAACTACTTTTGCCGCAAACATCGGAGACCATTACCAACATTTCAAAAACACTCTGCTGTAGTGTGCATTTTTGTTCAGTGCTGATTGCATTGCTCAAGCAGTGAGCTGGTTTCATTGGTCCTTACATCTGTCCTTTGACTGTGCAGACTGTCTCGCAAGGTTCAGATCAAGCCGAGCTGCTATTTTAGACATATATATTCATCAATATAATTATGACGTACATTATTTCCAGGTGTCTCTTTACATCTTTTTTTCTGTTCACAATCATAACTGAATATCCTTTTTTTCCTCTGTGCCAAATGGCCTCAAAATCTGCATACTGGTTAAAGTTTTTCAGTCATATTTGTGCTTTCAACATGTTGTCGATGATACTTTTATTTTATTTGTAGCATGTTCAAAATGAATGACATGATGCATGAAAGTGATTTTCTTTAATATTGCAGCAGAATATATATTCTGACTTGTGTCCAAACCGCATGAAAATCCATCAAGGCGTTCAGAAGTTATGCTAATTTTTGTGTTGCGCGTCGTTGCTCATGTCCGCGACATGTCATTTTGAGCATTTTCTGAACTTTGGCACATTCTATCAGAACGGTTTATGTATATTACAGTCTGAAAAAAAATAGGCTTGCTTTTTGTATATATATTTGTTAAAATCATCTCACAAAAGGTTATTTTAAGCGAAAGATTGTTCACAATATGGTCACAAATTTGGACTTCTGTGCAATGTCAACTCGGCTCCGATTTATTTTTATCCATTTTTAGCAACTCGTTGCACATCATTGTACTGCATTATGGTTTTCATATTTGTTTCTGATACTTTCCTGATAATACAGATTGTGAAATAAAAAGATGAAGCCTGTATCTTCTTAAGTGTCTCTGTATCCCTTGTCTGAAAATGGCTTTTCATTAGGTTGGCGGGCCACGGACGAAAGCCTAAAAGTTTAAAATGTCGTATCTCAGGAACTAATCAACATATTTACAAAATCTTTTTTGCTGTTTGTTTGTTTCTTAATGCTCTATTAATAAAACAATGTAAGGAAGGTCTCAAGTTATAATGAAATTTTGGCTGCCACTACCTAGTTATATTCTTTCTTTCATTTCAATGTCATCCTTCTCATCATCAGATTTAGCTAGTTTTTCCTTTTCTTTTTCTATGTGTTTATCAATCTCACCTAGTTTGGCTACATTATTCACAAACTCACCTCTTATTGACTGCAGTGTTTTATCCAACCCCACTAACTCCTGCATTGTCAAAGGAGAGTCGCCCATTGTATTTATAGCCTCATTTATTTGTCCTTCAGTAAATGAAGTTTCTTGTATCACCTTGTCTGCTATTTCTGGCCAGGCTTTTTACTCCTGTCATTTCAATTTCTTGTCCCATCGGCAATCTTGTTTGCGTGTTGTGAAGTGCACTAGCAATTCGAGGTGGTATCTTCTTACTACCAATGCCAAGGTAACGCTGTAGTGCTGCCACACCACCAACATCAGTTTTGATTGTACTTAAAGCTCTAAACTTTGCCAGGTTGGTTTTATGGGTTAGATAACTTTTCCTCTGTATTTACAAATAAGTGCAGGTCTTTATCAAGTTCAAACTGATTAGGATCTGTTACATCTGGGCAGTCACCAACACTATCATAAAATGAGTTTACTTTGTCTTTTAACATTTTGTGATACACACTAGAAGTATTTCCCATTCCAGTCATATTTGTTGCACTAGTATCAGAGACATTCATTTCATTACATCCATTTCAAAATCATCATGGTTAAATCCTCCTGCTGCCATTGTTTTTCTTTTTTTTTTTTTCTTTTTGGATTTTTGCATAATAAAGTGACATCATCTTACGGATCGAAGTTAGACCCATACAGAAAACTACATGAACCTCTTGGTGTTAAGGGCATTAGGCAATCAATTGTTATTACAAACAATCCTAGCACCATAGATCAAAACCAAACTCTTACTGTCAAGTTTCCGAACCTAGGTCCCAGTGGCGTTATTGTTCCTGGTACACGGCAGTTTAGCCTATGCTCTTTATTTTTCAGCTGGCTGCCCGCCGGCGCACGCCACCACACTTAGAGATCGGCTTCACGGGAGCACTGAGACAGCAAGGCAGCCTCCTTCCCCTTACTATCAGCGTGCTAAATACCATCACTGATAAGGCGCCAGCTATGCGGTCTCGCTTCTGCTGGGGATGCGAATAGCACAGCAGCCATCTTTCTTTACAGTACTACTGTGCTTGACCCCACTTATCTCTTAGCCTCTGCTGCATACATCGGCGAATAAACTGTAAATTACAGATGTTGTCTGTAAACCGGAATTAATTCACCTGCATTTGTGAGTGATTATTTGAACATACATCATCTTGTAGAGGAGAAATTGTACTATCTTTGGACACCAAACATGCTGGGGTAATCTGCGTGGATGTGTGTCATGCACTGGCTCAAAGTATCACTAGGAGACGGATTAGATGCAGACTTCCGTTAGTTAATCAAACTTTTTATCACATCACTGTTCATAAACAAAAGTTTTTGGAAAGTTCAGACAAAGTCAGTGATGTCAACAGATGTCCTAACTGGCATATCCCATGCTAAAAACTTAAATCAACATACCTGAGTCCTGCTACAGACGGTTTGGTGGGCCAAATGAAAACGGTAATCCATTCAGAGCACGCCGACATGAAGTATGCGAATTTTACCAATTCAGTCAATGTTTTTAACAATATCACAATTTTAACACAGTTTGAAAACAATACACAAAGCAGAGGTTCAACTATTTGCTGTTCAGAGATTCAGTTTGGGCTAAATGTCACATTTTGACTGCTGCTTGAAATGACTACATGTTTGACAGTCATCAACAGAAAAAAATTCATCAAAGGCTACCCAAAGATCAGCACACGTTTTGTGAATGTCTGTAGAGCTTGTGTGTTTCACTTGTTTACTTAATCTGACAAGCTTAGTATGACACATGAAACAAATTGTTTTAGAATGCTTCCCTTCCAAGTCGTTGAGTACATCAATGTTGTAACACGAAAAGAAACTGGTGTATTTAGTGCACAAATACACGGGTTTGTTTTTGTCTTTGACTCCTCGCCTAGACCTACTGCCACAAAGTCTACACAAAGAATTCATGGCCTCCAAATGTCTTGGAAGGGAATGTTCATTCTCCATAACTTTAACATGCGATACTTTACTGACATAAATGCATCAGATAAAGGCACATACACATAGTGATACATCCGGCACTGAAACCCAGTTTTTTTACACACTCGCACTGTCTACCGCGGAAGGAAAGTTCCTCAAACTACACACATTTTAATCACGTAGTAACCACAGAAGTCAACGCTGATTACAAAAGAAACTTACATGAGCTTGAAGAGGACATTTTCAAGCATAGTATGGCATAATGATATTTACGATTGAAACTTTTTAGCCACGGTAATAATAAGTTATTAACAGGCTAAACTGGTCACTGATTGATTGATTGATTGTACATTGCTTAACGTCCCGACAGCAACAAGGCTTTCTCAGGACGTGCCTGCACTGCTTGTGAAAAAAAAAAATAAAATAAACAGAACATTGAATGTATGTTGCCAGCCGGTCAAATACGTTAAATAAACCTAACACAAGGGGCTAAATAAAGCTAAGACCATTTAGCAACACACATCCAATATCAAGAGCTACAGGCAGTGCAGACAGTAGGGAGAGTTTTAAAAAGGCAAATACAGGTGAATGGACCAAGGGTAGACAGAAACACATGCCCCAGAATAGAGAGGAAAACCCACCCTGTGGGGCTGACCAGGGTGACCCTGGGAACTAAAAAATACCTAACCCCACCCAAGTCCCCCAGGGCAGACCCGGGTGGGGGTAAACTGGTCACATGCCTGACAGCCTTCGACAGGAAACAAAGAGCGCTATGCTTCCCGCCTGCAGCTCGGCTGAGCCTGCAGTGACTCGTGCGCACTTATCAGTAAAGTGGGTCATGGCTGGGTCAGAGCCAAACTAAAGAGAGCGATTTCCAGAAGGGTAAACTGCCGTGGGTACTGCACGCCTTGCTTTTAATATTGAATTTTCATCAGATGATGCAAACAGAACACTAGTTGACAACCTAGGCGGAGCAATTATTAAGACTATTAAAGTTAAACTTGAAGGCCAAGAAGTGTTTAGTCTTCATGATGCTGATGTATTTTACTGTTACAAAGATCTGTGGCTCACTCGAGAAGAAAGAGAAGACGGAATATATCAAGGCATACAGTCTGATAACGTTGCCAAACTCAGAATCAATGCAGGAGATAAATCAACAACAGAAGTCAAGGACGTTATTGTGGCAGAAACGTATGATAATAGGTTTTGCATTCCACTTGAATTTGAAATCTTAACAGCACATTTGCCTTATTATCAAGGAGCACTGAATGACCGTCTAAGCTTTGAACTAATTTTCAATGACTACTCCAAATTTATTAAATCAACTGACACAGATGCAACATATAAAATCTCTAACATTTCTTTGGAATATGAAATTGTCACACATGCTCATCTAGCTACTCTCATTCAAAATCAGTACCAGTCAAGACTTCCAATTTATTATGACTGTGTGATAAGACACAGTTTAATACATAAAGACAAAAGTGATCCAATGTGGAACATCAACTTGAACAAACCTGCGCGTCACTAAAAGGTATTCTTTTGTTGTTTGTTGAACTGGGGAGCCCATACAAACGGGATTCAGAAAAATTTTATAATCCAAAGATTACTCATTTGTCTTGTACTATTGAAGGGCATCCTAATCAAGTGTATGCTTCAGGAATGTTACCTTACCAGCACTATGACGAGATCACAAAATATTTTGCAGGTGGATGGCTTAGAGAAAAACCGGCAAACATGGCATGCAAAGATCTACATCTGTATGACGTAAGAATCAATCAGTACCTGACAGACAAGTATGCACTTTGGCTAGACCTGTGTAGTACAGATGATGACTACCTACATGGGTCAGGTCGCACTGTTGAAAACGGCAGTGATGAAATTACAATCCATATACAAAAAAAAGACTGAAACTGCAGGAGCAATATATATATATATATATATATATATATATATATATATATATATATATATATATATATATATATATATATTATATATATATATATATATATATATATATATATATATATATATATATATATATATATATATATATTTGTATCTGATTTATGACGCACAACTAAATATTCAAGAAAGGGACACGCGTATTAGTATTAAAATTATATTGTGTTTTAAAATGAACTTGATGACACTCTACCCACACTGTGGCTTATTTTGTGGTGCTACAGGCTGTGGGAAAACTGAATTTGTTCTTGACCTCTTACAAAGAAGATACATCTATCGTTTTGAAAACATTGTGATATTCTGCCCTACTATCAAACACATTAAAGCTTATCACAACCATTTATTTATTTGGTTTATCACAACCATTTATTTATTTGGACTTACAACAACATTTACTTAGTCGACCCTGAGAAAAAATGAACGACTACCTGCTGTATTTTTAGAAGCAATTTGAAGGGCAGCCAACTTTGCTTATAGTTCATGATTGCTCTGTAGAGAAAGATATTGTTAAGAAAAGAAACACTTTAGCAGAACTTGCCTTCAGTGGCAGGCATGCAAATATCAGTGTATGGATTCTCACTGAAAAATATAATGCTGTACTGAAAGATTTTCATGAGCATTTAAAGTTTATCTGTTTGTTTTACTGTAAGGATCGTGACAGCTTTGAAGACTGTCTCAGAGAAAATGATGTCATACCTAACAAACATGGACGAGACGATGTGAAAAACAAACTGAAATTGACCAAGCATCTAAAGCTTATTTTAAAGACAGATCAGCCCAGGGTATGGGTTAGTGAATTAATTTAGCCTTTTGTTTTGTCCATAAAAAATGATGATCAGACAAATCAGGCAAGCATTTGATATCACAGAGAGCTTCAAAGACGTTGATCAATTAGATTCCTTAATAACATCTACCAAACAGGCTGACATAAGCCTTTCAGTGCCATCGGTGATATATATGTCATATAATGTGACTTTGAAATTTTTTGATGATGAGCATCCAGTTGTGGAGTACATGACAGTTGATTTTAGGGTACATACCTTTACAGTTAATGATGGCAGCTGTGACTGGTTTGCGACACTTTGTTATAACATATTTAAACAACTACATAAACTAAATGGTTATATTAATTGTGTTACAGTTAATAAAATGAAATTATACACACAGAGCCAGCAGTAATATTTTTCTATTTATTATTTTGTCAGACAAATAAAAATGACAGTCAACGCAATTGATGTTACAGACTGCTTCAGAGATATATCCAACACTTTGATCAGTTAAGAACAGATTTCAAACAACCGGACATAACGCCAATATCATCACCAACAGGAAGGTTACAAAGTAAAGTAGGCTACAGCACCGCCAGGGGAGAGAAATGTGCATGATCGACCAGTGATCATAGATCCACCGTGGCCAAAGCACACACAAAAAAAGATAGGAAAGAGAGGGGGCGCTAAGAGAGTGACTGAAAGCAATGCATATGGAAGCCCCCCCCCCCCCGAAGGGGGGCGTATCACATATCCACTGTTCCAGCCACTCAGTGCATGGAAATTTAAATCTAGGTCCCCCAAGGTGGGTCCAGATATTTAGCCGGTGTGGACAGCTGTTTCGGTCTTGGCGACCTCTTCAGCACACAATCGGCAACACTGGAGGAGGCAGGAAATTCTGCCCACCTGCAATGACAACCACATTTTACTGTGGTGTCTGCAGAGGCATACATTCCATGCCACCACCCAGAGTTAAATCTCCATGCACCCTAAAAGAGAACCTACCAAAAGGGGGGAGGGGTTGCAGTCGACATTGTAGTAATAAATGAAAAGAAAAGGGGAGACTGCCAGTGCTAATATTTTAGGAAGGTTACAAGTAAAGTAGGCTACAGCACCGCCAGGGGAGAGAAATGTGCATGATCGACCAGTGATCATAGATCCACCATGGCCAAAGCACACAAAAAAAAAAAAGATAGGAAAGAGAGGGGGCGCTAAGAGAGTGACTGAAAGCAATGCATATGGAAGCCCCCCCCCCCTCCCCCGAAGGGGGGCATATCACATATCCACTGTTCCAGCCACTCAGTGCATGGAAATTTAAATCTAGGTCCCCCAAGGGGGGGTCCAGATATTTAGCCGGTGTGGACAGTTACCTGGGGTAACTAATCCCCCGAGTGTCCTCCCTATCCTTGGAGTAACGGCACTTTCATTTCCAGTTCATACTTGACTGCCATTTTGTTTAGATCCTTTTTTCTCAGTCTCCCGTTATCATCGTCTTTTTTGTCCATTCTTTGGCCTTGTTTGTCTTAACAAGGCCAGGTAAGGCCTCGGACATTGCCTCCCACGTTGATTGTGGCGAATTGGGCAATTTCTGTGGATTTGCGGCATTTTGCCGTTCGTTTCGACTTCGTCTTCGATTGTCGGTTTTAACGGTCGTCTGCTCGGTTACGTAGCCTCTGGGCTACGCGTGTTTCATTTCCGCTCTGTTCACTGTTGCAGTTTTCTTCTTAAAAAACGTGCCCTAACTGTAAAAAAATTCCAGTGACCTAGTAACTTACATCCGTGCTGCCTGCTTTGCTCGGGATGTGCATCGGACCACACTTGTGATTTTTGTGCTTCGTGGGAAGACGATCGCTGGTCCGAAATGTGGAAATTCTACCGTCGTCAGCACCCTTACAGTCCGACAAAGCTCCTCTTTGCCCTATCACCACCAGCTCTGCAGCTATCGGTGTTTCGTATCTGGACCCCCCTTGGGGGACCTAGATTTAAATTTCCATGCACTGAGTGGCTGGAACAGTGGATATGTGATACGCCCCCCTTCAGGGGGGGGGGGGAGGCTTCCATATGCATTGCTTTCAGTCACTCTCTTAGCGCCCCCTCTCTTTCCTATCTTTTTTTGTGTGTGTGCTTTGGCCACGGTGGATCTATGATCACTGCTCGATCATGCACATTTCTCTCCCCTGGCGGTGCTGAAGCCTACTTTACTTTGTAACCTTCCTAAAATATTAGCACTGGCAGTCTCCCCTTTTCTTTTCATTTATTACTACAATGTCGACTGCAACCCCTCCCCCCCCCCCCCCCCCTTTTGGTAGGTTCTCTTTTAGGATGCATGGAGATTTAACTCTGGGTGGTGGCATGGAATGTATGCCTCTGCAGACACCACAGTAAAATGTGGTTGTCATTGCAGGTGGGCAGAATTTCCTGCCTCCTCCAGTGTTGCCGATGGTGTGCTGAAGAGGTCGCCAAGACCGAAACAGCTGTCCACACCGGCTAAATATCTGGAGCCCCCTTGGGGGACCTAGATTTAAATTTCCATGCACTGAGTGGCTGGAACAGTGGATATGTGATACGCCCCCCTTCGGGGTGGGGGGGGGGGCTTCCATATGCATTGCTTTCAGTCACTCTCTTAGCGCCCCCTCTCTTTCCTATCTTTTTTTTTGTGTGTGCTTTGGCCACGGTGGATCTATGATCACTGGTCGATCATGCACATTTCTCTCCCCTGGCGGTGCTGTAGCCTACTTTACTTTGTAACCTTCCTAAAATATTAGCACTGGCAGTCTCCCCTTTTCTTTTCATTTATTACTACAATGTCGACTGCAACCCCTCCCCCCCCCCCCCCTCTTTTGGTAGGTTCTCTTTTAGGGTGCATGGAGATTTAACTCTGGGTGGTGGCATGGAATGTATGCCTCTGAAGACACCACAGTAAAATGTGGTTGTCATTGCAGGTGGGCAGAATTTCCTGCCTCCTCCAGTGTTGCCGATGGTGTGCTGAAGAGGTCGCCAAGACCGAAACAGCTGTCCACACCGGCTAAATATCTGGACCCCCCTTGGGGGACCTAGATTTAAATTTCCATGCACTGAGTGGCTGGAACAGTGGATATGTGATACGCCCCCCTTCGGGGGGGGGGGGGGGGCTTCCATATGCATTGCTTTCAGTCACTCTCTTAGCGCCCCCTCTCTTTCCTATCTTTTTTTTGTGTGTGTGCTTTGGCCACGGTGGATCTATGATCACTGGTCGATCATGCACATTTCTCTCCCCTGGCGGTGCTGTAGCCTACTTTACTTTGTAACCTTCCTAAAATATTAGCACTGGCAGTCTCCCCTTTTCTTTTCATCACCAACAATTATATACATGTCATATAATATGACTTTAGAAATATTTGAAGAGCTACCATTTGTAGAGTACATGCCTGTTGATCTTAAGACACATACCTTTGAAGTTGATGATCAGTGGTTTGAGTCAGTGTGTGAACAAATATTCAGACAACTATGCAAACTGAATCTGTTTATTGTTGGCGTTACAGTAACTAAAGTGGTATTACACAAGATGTATTTTTTTATTTATTATTTTGTCGGACAAATAAAAATGACGGACAATGCCCAAACCTCGTCTGGTTCGTCAGGCTTAAGAAACCTGTTTCACACAACAGACTTGCCAATAGTTACAGTGTCTATGAATCAATAGAAAGATCTTTTTCAGTCATACAAGATAATCTTCTTTCTGGTAGTGTAAAGATTCAGACTGTTGCTAAAATAGAATTTACCAGGGTAGATGGTGAAGTGATTGTATCATATATCTCAACAAGACAACACACAGTTGATTCAAAAAAGGAATTTGAAAAAGTGTTTAGAGAAAGACTGTTGCCTGACTTTTTCAAAGCAATTGACAGCAAAAATGAAGAGGTCTGGTTGGCATGAAGGTCATGTACATGAACTACAAATGAAGCAGTCAAGATATCATCCTATATTAGGCAAATCATGGTTGCCACTGCCAACTGAGATTGCAAACAAAAAGGCTGTCATTAATATTCAGAACAATGATAATTTCTGTTTCATGTGGTATGTGCTTGCTAAACTACATTTTGTACAAACAAAACCTGAGCGTGTATCTAACTATATCAAATTTGTAAACGAACTCAATTTCAGTGGCATACAATTCCCTGTTAAGGTAGAGGATATAGATTTGTTTGAAGAACTAAATCCTGGTATATCTGTAAATGTGTTTTTATGGGATAATGAGTCTCTTAACAAGTTACAACCAATTAGAGCATCACCACTTGCCCCAACCTAAGGACATGGCAGTCAGAAGATAAGCATATTGACCTATTATTAATAATCCATGGTGATAACTTTCACTACACAATTATCAGAAATATGTCATGACTAATTCACGAACATACAACAAAACATGATGGCAAACAGGAAGCGAGTAAACGATGTTAACAAATGTATTCCTCTATTAAAGTAGTACACAAACATGTCCAGCACTGTATGTCAGCTGATGACATTCAAACAATACTGAGGTATCCAGATCCAGGTAGCAAGGTTTATTTTAAAAAACTATGAGAAGCAGCAAAAGTTGCCGTTTGTAGTGTATGCTGATTTTAAATGACTGGTTGTACCATATGAAGGTCCTGTTCCAGAATCATTACCAAAGACTGTAAAATTGAGTGACCAAGTAGTGTTTTCTTTTTGATACATTCTTGTTAGGTCAGACGGTGTGCATGAAGAACCTGTTATCTACAGGGGTGGAAATGCAGCAGCTGAGTTTTTAACAGAAATGAGACAACTGCATAGTAAGGTAGTACAGTATCTGGAAAAGTGTCAATGCCTTTGATGATGACAGAAGAAGATAAACTAAATTTTGATATGGCGGAGATGTGTTGGATTTGTGAACACCCTTGATGGTGAAAAAGCTCATGACAATGACCACATAACTGGACGTTACAGAGGTGCTGCACATGGTGAATGCAACTTAAAACTAAAAATAGATCCCAAGGCATACAAGTTGCCTATCTTTTCTCACAATCTCAAGGGGTATGATTCACACATTATCATGCAGGTTGTGGATGAGTCTACAAAAAAAATAGTTGTATTGCCCAGACAACTGAAAAATACTTGACTTTTAGGTTGGACAACAAATTAGTGTTTTATGACTCAGTGCAACACGGTCTTTAGGGATTGCTAGTCTGGCAGAAGGTTTGACATCATTTCCAATAACAAGTAAATATTTTGAGCCAGAGTTGATCAAGACAGGTGTCTATCCCTATGAGTACATTGATCACTCAGTTTTGTTTGAGGAAAGGAGACTGCCTCTAAAAGAGACATTTTATTCTACACTAAATGGAAAAGGTAATTCTGACTCTGAATACCAACATGCCTTCAATGCATGGGATAAACTAGGGTGTGAAACGATTGGTGACTACCATGACCAGTTCTTGAAAGCTGACGTTTGTTTGCTAGCAAACATATTTGAAAGTTATCCGGAAAAGGGTTTGTTACACTACAGTCTTGACCCTGCCAGCTACATAACTAGTCCTGGCATGACATGGGATGCATTTTTTAAATCCAGTAAGATGTCTATAGACCTGTTGCCTGATCGCACGATGTTTGAAATGGTGAACGCGGATTGAGGGGAGGCATTAATATAGGCGCAAACAACTATGCCAAAACCAACAACAAATATCTTGATGACCCGAACTTTGACCCCTCAAGGTCAAGGTCATTTATTAGACGCTAATAACCTTATGGATTTGCAATGTGTGAATTATTGCCCTTGAAAAACTTTCGCCTACATGATTTGTCACAGTATGATATAAAAAAAATTAACAAACGAAATTATGAATTATGATCAGAATCACAAAAAGGGTTGGATCTTTGAAGTCGACATGGAGTACCCACACCACCTACATGATTACCACAATGATTATCCATTAGCAGTTGAGAAAATGAGTTTGATGGGGGGAAAAGAAGACACTAAACTTGTGCCAAATTTTAAAGGACAAATTTAATTACATTTGTCACTATCACTTACTGCAATTTTACATCAGACATGGGTTAATACTAAAAAAAAGTTCACAGAGGTATTAAATTTAATCAGAATGCTTTCATGAAAGTCCGTGGGCCTAAAGCCTGCGCGGTGGAGCTTTTTGGTGGAGTGCAGTGTGCGCAGTACTGGCCCCACCCTTTAAACCCTTGGTTCGTTTGCCATGGCCTAGCAAGCTGGGACGGTGGCATCGAGGTCCTCGGGTCGTAGGTTTTATATCAGACTGTCCTTGTCTTAGTCTCTGGCTCAAAAGCCTTCCCCGGAGACACGGGGGCTTTGATGTCAGGGGTTTCCTCCCTTAGCCTTTCCGCAGCCAAGTGGCCAAGCCTGCAAGGCAGCAGGGGACTCGTGGGGGCCGGGGTCGTCTATGTCCCGTGCAGATGTGAACATCTGCCCACTGCCCAGACGGTGACACTTACCAGAGGAGAAAAATCCAACGCCGGAACCCGGTATCGAACCTCGCACCTTTGGCATTGGAGGCAGACGCCTTAACCACTGCGCCACTTCCCCGGAAGTGGTTATAATAGTACGAGTCATTATAATAGTATGGGTCATTATAATAGTATGGGTCATTATAATAGTACGAGTCATTATAATAGTACGAGTCATTATAATAGTACGGGTCATTATAATAGTACGGGTCATTATAATAGTACGAGTCATTATAATACATTATAATAGTCTCTTGGCTTGACTTCGCGAATGAAGATTCTATAGGGCTTGCCCACGTCGTCTGCAGGCATTTTCGTGGCTGCGGAGGCCAATCCGGGACAGGCAGGTTCGACCGCAGTGGCTGCAGGGGAAGGTCTGGTCAGGGTTCTGAGTTACGACAGCTCTGTTTTTTCTTCTGAGCTGCTTGTCCTTAAGGTTAGCTCTGCGAGAGTCCTCAAAGGAGACGGCTGCCTTGTGAATGGTGGAGCGCCAGGTGTCACGGTCCGCAGCCAGCGAAGACCACTGGCGGTGGTCGATTTGGCAGGCACTAAGTGACTTCTTGAGACCGTCTTTGTATCTCTTCTTTAGTGCCCCTCTGTCTCGGTGTCCAGTGGCGAGCTCGCCGAACAGAGTGATCTTGGGTAGGCGATGATCCTCCATCCTGGAGACGTGCCCCGCCCAGCGAAGCTGTGTCCGCAGCAGCAAAGCCTCGATGCTCACAGTTTCCGCCTGTTCAAGGACCTCGACGTTGGTGACATAGTCACTCCAGTGAATGCTGAGGATGGTACGCAGGCAGCGCTGGTGAAAGCATTCGAGGAGTCGTAGTTGGCTGCGGTAGAGGGCCCAGGACTCGGAACCGTACAGAAGGGTGGTGAGGACGACAGCTCTGTACACGCTGATCTTGGTGCCTTTTTTCAGCTGTTGATTGTGCCACACCTGCTTGAATAGTCGCCCGAAAGCACTGTTCGCTTTTGCCAGCCTGTTGTCCAGCTCCTTGTCCAGCTTGGCGTCTGACGTGATGATGCAGCCAAGGTAGGTAAACTGGTGTACAGACTTCAGTTCGGACTCGCCGATGGTGATGTGGGGAGGGCGATGCTCTTCCTTGGGTGCCGGCTGATGAAGGACCTCTGTCTTTTTCAGACTGACCTCAAGTCCAAAGAGCTGGGCGGCATCTGCGAAGCAGGACGTAATGCGCTGCAAGGCTCTCTCTGTGTGTGCAACGAGGGCAGCGTCATCAGCAAAGAGCAGCTCACGAATCAGTTGGTCTAGGGTTTTCGTGTGGGCCTGCAGTCGTCTGAGGTTGAACAGGCTGCCATCGAGACGATACCTGATGTACACTGCGTCGTCATCGTCGAGGTCCACTGTAGCCTGCTTCAACATCATGCTGAAGAAGATGGTGAAGAGGGTCGGTGCCAGCACGCAGCCTTGCTTCACGCCGTTGCGAATGGGGAATGGTTCTGAGAGGTCACTGTTTAGTCTGACCTGGCCTTGCTGGTCCTCGTGGAGCTGGACGATCATGTTGAGGAACTTTGGGGGACAGCCTAGTCGCTCCAGGATCTGCCACATACCTTGCCTGCTCACAGTGTCAAACGCTTTTGTTAGGTCGACAAACGTTACGTACAGCCCTTTGTTCTGCTCGCGGCACTTCTCCTGAAGCTGTCTCAGCACAAATGACCATGTAATAGTACGAGTACATTATAGTACATTATAATAGTACGAGTCATTATAATAGTACGAGTCATTATAATAGTACGAGTCATTATAATAGTACTAGTCATTATAAAGGTGCTTTACCCAATTCAGCCTATGAGTCGCCTTGAAGCCTTGCGAACAGAACCCAACACACACCCTCATGTGAAACTCACACATTCACTCACACACTGAACACAAACACAGTACAAGACCAACACATGACATTTACATGGTGCTAAGGGACAGCTCAGTTACTGAAGTTTAGTAAATTTTGATCGCTTGTATCTGAAACTTAGAAAGTGGCCCGAAACCAATACTGGAATTAATATCTAGTACTACCATATTCCTTTTTTGTCTATGATGCTCCCGAGATAGGTGAAGGACTCCACCTCCTCCAACAGGGTGCCAGCAAGCAAGACTGGTTCCTCCCTGGTTGCGTTCAGCCTCATTGTCTTTGTTTTCTGTTTGTGAATGGTGAGGCCCACTTGGGACGAGATGTCAGCAAGCCTCGTGGTCTTGTCCTGCATTTGTTGATGAGTGTGGGACAGTAATGCCAAGTCGTCTGCAAAATCGAGGTCGTCAAGCTGTGTCCACAGTGTCCACTGTATTCCACTTCGTCTGTGCTCTGTGGTCATCTTCATGACCCAGTCTATGGCCAGTAGGAAGAGGAACAGAGACAGCAGACACCCCTGCCTGACACCAGTTCTGACCTGGAGCTCCCTGGTGAACTGACCTTCGTGGATCACGCGACATGTCATACCATCGGGAGCATTATAGACAAAAAAGGCGGCACTGATGCAGATGTCAGAGCACGAATCGGTAAAGCCAGAGCAGCCTTTCTCCAGCTGAAAAAAGTGTGGAGTTCCAGAGAGCTGTCACAACACACCAAAGTCCGGATCTTCAACTCCAATGTAAAAGCAGTTCTCCTATATGGAGCAGAGACTTGGAGATTGACAAAAACCACGGTCAACAGAGTACAGACCTTCATGAACAGTTGCCTTAGAAGAATTTTGAAAATCCACTGGCCAGAGAAGATCAGCAACGTCAGACTCTGGGAGAGAACAGAGCAGATAACAGCAGAGAATGAAATTGGGCGAAGAAGATGGGGATGGATCGATCACAGTCTGAGAAAGCCAGCTTCCAGTATCACTAGGCAGGCATTGTCATGGAACCCCCAGGGAAAGAGGAAAAGAGGTAGGCCGAGAAACTCCTGGCGTCGAGACCTCCAAGCAGACATCAAGAGACTGGGAACCACCTGGAGTAGAATTGAAGGAGAAGCACAGGACAGGAGTTGCTGGAGGTCTCTCGTCGACGGCCTATACCCGGGTAGGGGTGACAGGCGTAAGTAAGTAAGTACTACCATATTCCTCCTTCCGCAGAGACCCGTGCGCATTTGATGCTATTGATTTCTTGTTTTTGCAGGGAAACCGTTTATGCATGTGTGTTCCTTTTTTCTGCAGGCACCAATGAACATCCATGCCTCCTTCGGCGGGGACCCGGGTGCATCTATGCCTATTGTTTCTGCAGGGACCCTGATGCATGTGTGTTTCTCGTTTCTTTTTCTTCAGGGACACGCTAACATCTATGCCCCTTTCCGCAGGTACCCATGTACATCTATGCCTCCGATTTTTGCAGGGACCTTTGAGCATGTGGTTTTCTTTTTTTTTTCTGCATGGACACATGAGAAGTTAGGACCTTTCCCTCAGGGCCACATTTTCATCTATGTTTTTTTCGTCTCCACATATGCATTGATGTTTATTGTTTCTGCAGAGACACATGTACAGGGCCCAGGATGGAATGAAAAACACAACCCTCTATGCAAGAGATGGTAACACTCATTTGACAAAGACTTCTTTAAGCTTATGAACAATGCCTGTTTTGGTAAGACGATGGAAAGTCCTCATCACTGCAAAGATGTGAGACTAGTAACAACTGAATCTGGTGCAAATAAGCTTACAGGCAAGCCACAATACACAGGGTATAAAGAGTTTCATCCATCATTGTATGCAGTGACACTCCAAAAAAAATTGTTAAACTGGACAAGCCAGTATTCATTGGTATGGCAATTCTTGAGTTATCCAAATTATTAATGCTTGAATTTTACTATGATTACTTCAAACCAAAGTATCTTGAGTGTCGTCTGTTATACACTGACACTGACTCTATGATTATAGATGTGCCTACTGAAGACTTTTATGAAGACATGAAAACAGAGTTGCATATGTATGACACGTCTGATTACCCTAAGGATCACCCGCTGTATAGCACACAAAACAAGAAAGTGCCTGGGAAGTTTAAAGATGAACTGAATGGAGTGCCTATTGTTGAGTATGTTGGACTGAGATCAAAAATGTATTCCATATTGCACCAAAAGGGTAGTCAATCCAAAGCCAAAGGAATAAAAAACAGCGATAAAAAATAAAGACATCCGATATGAACATTACAAGCAAGTATTAGATGGAGAACTAATGCCTGATTATCCAAACAAGATGTTGAGGTCAAAGAGACACAATCTTGAAATGATCCAAACACATAAGAAATCGCTTGCAGTAGGAGACACAAAACGTGTGTTTCACACTAAGGAAAAGGTTTATGCACCTGGGCATTATGCGCTTAAGTTATCTGAAGAAATAGCCGATGAACTAATCGATGAGTTAGTTGATGAAATAATTAAAAATGCATAACTGTGTCTGGGGGAATAATCTGTAATTCTTCTCTGACAAATGCCCTCTGTGGGGCAGGCTCATATAGATAATAAATTGATGTGTTAGCACCAGGGACTATTTTTTAATTTTGTGTACAGACGTAGACCAAATCGGATCAATTGCCCTGCACCTGACATCATTCTCAGCCTCACCGGGTTGATACAAATATTTTACCTGTTTTGTAAACAAACTTGTGTCTGGAGGTGTTGTTTTTAGTCCTGACCTTGACCCTGATGGTATTGTTTTTAATTTAATAGCATCAACAGGCTTAGGCTGCGTTTCATTGCTTTTATCACAGACGATAATCTTTTAGCCCACTCAGTGTTACATGCATCATGCATAAGTTCCTTAGAATACTGATAGCTGAAAAGTCTCTCCTATAATTGCTTGTTAAAGTTTTCTACAATTGCCTGTGATCTGTGCACGCCTGGTATGCTCCACTGCACTAGCACTCCATGCTTTGTAAATAACTGATTAACGGTGCCTTTAAATTCACTTCCCTCATCAACTTGCACAAGCCTAGGGTATTTTAAAGGGCCTCGACTATATATCTTTGTTAATGCAGTGGCTACTGTGGTAGCATTCTTGTCAGTTATGGGCTCAGCGTCCTTGTACTGTGAAGCAATGTTGACAACAGTTAATGCATACTTGTATCATTTTTTTCCCTATCGTATCATGTGGCAGGAACAGGAGGTCCATTTGATGGGTGTCATTAGGGGTAGTATTTTCAAAATGAGGTCTTGGTATTTTATTTATTTATTTATTTTTATTTATTTATTTTTTTTTGGGGGGGAGAGGGGGGGGGGCAGGTAAATATATTTGCCAAATTGCTTGTTTTTTTGAGCCATTGTTTTATTCGTTTGAGTGTAACATCACCGCCCACAGCCGCATGTAATTTCTCTATTGCAGTATTCCCTTTCCAGTAGCCAATAGGAGAGTAATACATTTTTAATAGTTTAGCTCCGATGTCGGCCATTTTTTCTAGCAATAAAAACTCCAGTAAAGTATACTAATGTCATTACTACTAGAACAAATATTATTTCTCCATTTCTTTGTTCTGGGCTTGGCTGGTAGTAGTAGCTAAGTTTTGGTTGTGGGATGGTCATGTCTTCGCCAGTAACAAAAAAATATTATTTGATCGCGTCATCAACATTTGAAAATGTATGCTGTGCGTGACCTTCAAGCCTGAGTTTTCATTCATGAAATCAAGTTTCTCTGTTCTTTGCTTTTCATATTCCTGCTGGGCTTGTTCAAGTTTTTCAGATGCTTCATTGTGATGCTTCATTTCTGCTGCTGATTCGTCTCTACCCATTTTTGAAAAAAGATAGTTTGATCCACTAAATGCCAATGCATTAACAACTGCACCACCAATCATAATAGCTAAAGTTGCCATACTTTTTATTTACATAGATACATATTCTGGAATAATTCTTTGCTTGACCAGAAAGTCTTTTGTAGCAATTGACGCTGTTACAACAGCTACTAGCTTAGCCGTATCTTTGAAGTCTAATTTACTCAAGTCTGCCGATTTCATTTTGAGAAGCCTTTTTCCCAGCATAGAATAAATTACTGGTAGTCCACTTATTACGGCAGAGTGATAGACAAGGTTCATTTTGTTCTTTGCTTCGCTCATTTTTTTATACCACAAAAATTTAAATAATAAATTTATTCACTGCATGAAAAATGGATCGAAAGGTTTGGGTGCTGCTGGTAATGTGGAGCTTCTTGCTTTTTTTTGGAGTGCCTGATTTTTGGGACACTGTTCCAGTGTGTGGTTTGTATTTTTTGTATAATTGGTAACCTACGTAACCAAATCCGACAACAAATCCAGCAACTATATAATTTGTTATTTTAGGTTTAGACTCAGTTGTTTGTCTCTCACTTTGTTGAGGTGATGAGGGTGTTGGTCCTGACAGTTGTGACACTGGTGCTGGGGTTGGTGCTGTTGATGGTTGGTCAGATATATGATCCTTTTGTGTTAGCGTCTGAAGTTGCAATTTTTTTTGTCTGTTATATTCAGCCAAACTTTTTCCAGCCTCAACTCTGCCTGGACTTTTAGCCTTAGTCACCGTTTGAACCTGCATTAAGACAGGACTCGGATGTGGAGTCCTCTGGGTCTCGTCCATTTTCTTCTGCTTTAAAATTTATTTTAGAAAAACCAATATGACTCCCAGTAACAAGCAAGGTTACCACAGGTGCAAGGTAATTCCCAAACTTGTAAAACACAAGGCAGGCTAATTTACCAATTGAACTTGAACAATAGGGTTGCTTTCAAGATCATGTAATAAGGTGTCAGTATCAACAGGAAGGAAGTGACTCACAGCTTTTGTGTATAGGCAGACAAGAGATCAACTCAAATCACGGGTCATTAGTGAAGCAATGTGATTTTCATATTTAGCATGAAGTTTGATTAGCTCATCAGTGGTGAGGGATTATATGTCTTCTGTCATGTATTGTTTACCGAGAAAAGCTTTTGATTTTCCAGAAACAACTACAGAGAGAAGGCTTTGTTTTTTAGAGTTTTAAGTCTTTGTTCTTTACAGAGCAGATATCGCTTAGAAGAAGTAACTCATCTCGGTTCATTTTATAATGAAAAATAATATTTTGATGCTATAATTAATCCCACTGAGTGTGTTGATATTTTAATTAGCCTTTGTTTAAAACTCATTCTACCCCAGACACACCACAGGAAGATAAGAATCGACCATGATAGTTCAAGGGTGATGCCAGAATAGCTTGGCGCATATGGGTGCCAAGCTATTCTGGCATCACCCTTGAACTATTATGGTCGATCTGTGTCCTCCACTGCAATGCAGTCTTCAGAGAACAACGGCAAAATTTAAGAATTTCGGTGTTGGGGTAGAATGAGTTAAAGAAGTCAATGACAGCATTAATTATTTAGGTGGGGTGGGGGATCTGCCTTAATAATCGCGGTTGGACAGCTGATCAAAAAACGTAACTTTGAATTTTTTCTGGAATGGAACTAATATGGTTAGACAATCAAAGCATTGGTGGTAATCAATGGAGTTCGTTTGTCTAAATACCAAGCTAATCAAATAAATCTATTGATTATTAAGTGAATGGGCGTCAAGTGTCCATATCTCTCTCTCTCTCTCTCTCTCTCTCTCTCTCTCTCTCTCTCTCTCTCTCTCTCTCTCTCTCTCTCTCTCTCTCTCTCTTTCTCTCTCTCTCTCTCTCTCTCTCTCTCTCTCTCTCTCTCTCTCTCTCTCTCTCTCTCTCTCTCTCTCTCTCTCAAACATGACAGAATGACAGAAACTCGCTCATGTTTGGTTTGTTTGTTATGAGCGAGTTTACGTTCGGTTCAGTTGTATAAATTTGACACCTCTGACGATCACTTCTTTCTTTCCTTTACCTAAAAGCTGACTTTTTTCTCCTTCTGATTACTTTTTCAACAGATGGCAAAGACAGTTAGCAAACAAGCACGAGAAATCGGAGTGAACACGAAATCAAACCTCGAGAAAATCACGAACGACCCCACAGTACCTCCACAGTTCAAGGGCGAACTGCAACATATGATGCATGACACTGATGCCTATCTCAGTGATGTTAAGCAAGCCAGCGGTAAGCCGCTCAGCAAAGATGAAGCCGTGGTTTTCTTAGAGAAGACGGAAGTGGTCCTCGAGAAAATGCTAAGCGGTGTAAAACATGCGAAACGTGAACTTTCTGGTGATGGTGGTGGTGGTGGTCCTTCAAACGTGGCAGATACCCCCGGTAACCCCAGGGCGACCGTAGAGTGTGAGCCAGCTCCAAACCAAGAGAAATGGTACCATCGTTTCCTGCAATGGCTTCACGACAAAGTTTCTGAAATCTGGAATGCCCTGAAGGGGGTAGAAATCCTGAGACCTGCAGCTAACTTATGGAAGCGCTTCCTGGAATGGTTAAAAACACTGATTTCCTCCAAGAAGGTGACCCCTCACGACGTAGTGGAACCAGCCAACACACAGGTCTGAAATCAGTCTTATAAGGGCAACAAAAAGTGTGTTTACTTTCTGCTTACTTTAGCTTACTAAATTACAGGGGCACAACTGAAAGTAAACACCGTGTAATGCATACTGACGAGCAAAAGAAATGTGATATTTTTGGAATCCAAAAATGGTATAAAATTGAAGTGCTGGTAATCGGACAGCGCAGACGTGTACATAATTCAAAATCTAAATTTTTGGTTACCTTTGTTGGTTTTCTTACTGGCTTTTTTTTTATGTGTAATTACTGTATGTTTCTCAGTGTAGTCCTACCGAGTCAGCGCGTAAATTTGACTCGATCGGGGAATGAGGAAAATTCCACATTCCATTCCTGCCCCAGGGAATTCAATCCGTAATCTTACGACTGCCAGCACAGTGTCTTAACTACTATCCTACATCAGTCCCCATTAGATTGAAATGAAGTGTAGTTGATGTTTCTACTGATTTTGTGACAGCATTGTTGACTAGAGTATGCATGTGTGATTTTCATGTTTACCTACAGTACTTTTGATGTCATCTTTCGGCTTTACCCCATAAAAGAAAAATTGTCGGCCAGATTGACACAATAGTATTTTTGAATCTTTGAACCTGCGGGGAAAGTCGGTCGAAAGATATCCATCTACAAGAAACATAAACCCTCATGAGCCCCCAGCTATAGCTGGGGGCTCATGACGATTTATGTCTCTGGTCGGTCCTATGTTCTGTTTGCCTAGTTCACGTCCTATTTAGTTTGTGCGTTTCTCACGCGAATGTCGATCACTGCGCAGAGGTTTCAGACGTGAAATCCGTGATCACTGACAGCGAGGGGGTTAATGGTCTTCACTTTTCTGACTTTCTTCATCCCCCCCCCCCCCCCCTCCCTGTGTGCGTTCGTTCCTCAATTTCTTTCTTAGATTTTTGACAGCGTTACTGATTTGCATTTTGATAATAAAAGTAGCAAACGGCAGGTTAGAAAACGGACAATGTATCTACATCATTTCTACTGTTATTTGGTGAATGTTAGGGTGTTCATTTTCTAAGACGGCCATAAACCGTAAGGCCGAAAATCACAGAACAGCACACAGACAGTACTTGACAGTAATCGGTCGACTCCTGTCAATGATCGACTTAACGTGTGCCTCTGTAGCAGGATGAGTATACTGACGAGCTAAGGCGTGTTCGTGTTTTTGGGTCTGGAGGAGGGGGTGGGGGGGAAACCCTTAGGATCCCACTCCCCCAGATCAGCCCCAGCTATATGTTGTAAAATAAAGTTTAATTGATTCTGTCATACACTAATCCTTTCTTCTTAACCTAAAGCACACACATTTTTTTCCCGCAGTCACACACACACAGCAGATGAAAGATCCCGATAAATGAAACAAGCCTTCTGATCAAATCAATTCAAACATTTTTTTTATTATTGTCATTATCCGCAACAGATGACTTCTTACAATTCCACTCTCCCCCATTTGCAAACCGTATCGAGAATGTACAATGATTTGTTTTTAAATACCCCGTACCATTTTGCGGCTGTATGTGTGTGTACTCCCCAGAAATACCCAGCCGGGGAGTACGCCACAAGTACACTTCAATTCAAATGAGGTGCTTAGCATCTCATTTGAATTGAAGTGTACTTGTGCAGTACTCCCCGAGTGGGTCTATCTGGGGAGTACATTCGCAGACGGTACGGGACGGATGAAGAACATCGAAAACAAATTAACCCTTTCAGCCCCAAGGTCCCATTTCTCAAATTTTGGAAGTGTTGCCAAATGACTATGTACCAGTTGCAGGAGATGGATTGACCATGATAATTCAAGGGTAGTGCCAGATTAGCTTGGCGCCTGAAGGCGCCAAGCTAATCTGGCACTACCCTTGAATTATCATGGTCAAGCCATCTCCTGCTGTAGTGACTCGGGGCTAAGTAGGTTTTAAGAGCACATCACAAGGCCAAAAGCAACCTGTTAAAAACAGGGCAAGCACTCCTTAGTCAATGACGGAGTGCTTGCCTTGTTTTAACCCATTACACTCTGAGGCTGATTTTTTTTTATCTGCGTATTGTCCTATGAAGGACACATTACTGATTAAGAGACAGATCATCCATTTTAGTTCAAGGGTGGTGCCAGAACAGCTTGGTGCCTCAGGTGCCAAGCTATTCTGGCACCACCCTTGAACTATCAGTCATATTTATTTCCAGCAATAGTGCATCAGGATGAAAAGGGTTAATAGGATGGCCCAAGAGCTTCAATCTGAAAACAGCTTTATAAAAAAAAAATCAACTATAAAGCCCACTCCAAGAAATTGTTTAAATTGCAACATACTGAACACTATCTGCAAGCTTGTTCAAGCACTTTTGTTAAGCTGTGATGGTCGATCCAGACACAAAGCTCATCAGACTTGTTCAAGCACTTTTGTTAAGCTGTGATGGTCGATCCAGACACAAAGCTCATCAGACACAATCACTTAGCTATCAGTATCATGGTCAATAAATCCCCAGCAAGCTTGATAAAACACTACTCACAAGCTTTCATGGATGACCCATACGTTATACTCATCAGGTACAAACATTCAGCTATCATGGTCACTCTCCCGAAGCTGGCATTGCAAATAATCTGTAGTGTAATAGACTCACGTAAGCACACACGACTTCCACCAGCGAGCATAAGATCCTCAGCCTAACATCGACTATAGTAGGCTCGATGTCGTACACAAACCAGCCGAAGCCAGTGTTGGCCTGCACAACACTTGCTTACTAATCACTCTGTCGTACAATCACAAAATCTGTATGTTCCCATTCACTTCCTCATGATCAAACAATGACAAAATCTTTACATAAGATGCATCATTTTTATTAAACTTGTATTTCTATTTTTATTTGATTTTAGCATAGCACAGAATATTGCTGACAATCAAAATTCAAATAGCAATGAACAAAACATTGAACGTGCGCACTTACACACTGACTAAATGACAATTACTACACACTGCATATGTACAACCAATTCTGTTTGACTTTCACTTTCACTTACACACACACACACACACACACACACACACACACACACACACGCACGCACGCACACACACACACACACACACACACACACACACACACACACACCAGTGGAAAGCTCTTACACAGAGTGGCACATCCCTTTCTGTAATGTTAATACCACAATTGAACAAAGCACAAAAAGAACAGAAAATGAGAAAGGAATCTGCACTAGTCTGACTTTTAAAGACACTGGGTGTCACATTAACCCATTTAACCCCATTGGCGCATTTCCAAAATTCTGGAGGTGTCATCTAAAGACATATATTTGCCAGCTGAACGAGATGGACTGACCATGATAATTCAAGGGTAGTGCTGGATGAGCTTGGCGCCAAGCTCATCCGACACTACCCTTGAATTATCATGGTTAATCCATCTCCTGTTGTAGGGAGTTGGCGCTAAATCGGTTAATTTAAAATAAGCGACACAAAACTGTAAAATGGCACTAGTTTTCACATCTCTCTCAAGAGACGTCTCGAAGGACAAGAAGTTTCACCTGTCAAAGCTACAGCAATGATGGTCTTTAAATGACAGGTGATCCTTCACAAGGGTGGTCGTTTATACCAGGTTGTGCTGTACAATCAAAGCATAAACCAGTGTAAACTATACTTTGATATTTTGTGGCCTGCAGAATATCAAATTATGCTGGTTGAGTAGCTGGCAAAAATGAGCAAGAAAAAATACAAATCTGATGATATGCAAATTGTCCCCCCTCATGCATGCCGCTGAATGTGCTGTCAACAGTAACGCCAGCTGCATGCACAAAGGGGTTAACATGCCTGTCAAAAAATTTGAAACGCAGGGCAGTTTCATCATAACTGGCACCAGTATATCGTATAATCGGCTATAGTGCAGGCATGTCTTTGGTTCCCAAGAGCGTGATTTCCCCCTCGTAAGCCTATGTATGCTGAATGTCACAAACACATGCACACGAATAACGTAGTCTGACTTTCTGGCTTTGTATTCCATTATCTCATAACATCTTGAGGATGAAAAGATCCATTTTTTTATGTATCCCTTGAGGGCCATGTCACAGTTCTGGAGAAAAATCGACCATGATAGTTCAAGGGTGGTGTCAGAATAGCTTGGCGCCCGTTGGCGCCAAGCTATTCTGACACCACCCTTGAGCTATCATGGTCGATCCACATCCTGTGGTAGAACGTCAGGGTTTGATGAGTTAAACTGATGCTGCCTTGTACATACTTATGAATCTGCTTTCGTTTCTGTGATTAAGATTATAATTTCACTTTCAGACAAATGGCAAACACTACTTTATCTGTTTACAACATGCACTGTTGAACAGAAACGTGCATCAAACGCACCAGAACATGTACAGCGTACAATGCATCAAGACATAAAGCCATACAACCTGCATTGTCAAGCTACTCATTATAAACTGACGACGTCCTAGAACTTTGGCATAACTTGATACATGAACACAAACAAGTTACGCCCCCAAAAATTCCACGATGACATAAAACATGTTGGCCTGTGATTTTGGACCTACCAGACCCACAAATTAAAGATCGGCACGCAAATTTACAAAGCAACATTTTGACACACACACACAGACGTGCTCGCTGGCGCTCTCTCTCTCTCTCTCTCTCTCAGTAGTTACTGCAAGAGCAGGTTTGTAAAGACAGGCCAAGGCAAATAAAACCTCTTTTCTTGGAAACTAAAGCCAATCAATCAATCTCTTTCATTACTATGATGTCATCAAAATATGTGTGGCCACAAGGTCCAAAATCACAGACCAGTACAAGGTATACAAACTGCTCTCTTCCACTCTCTCCCTCTCACTCTCTCTCTCACTCATTCACAACGCCATGTTCCTGCCCTCAATACTGATCGGCACCGCCCTCTGCCCCTTGACAAATTTCTTCTTCTCCTTGAAGTTGCGGGCATGCTGCTCATAACGAGAAACCTTCTTTTTACTTGGAGGCTGCAACCACACAATACAGCGTTAACAGTCGACTCTGCCTATAACAAGGTTGCTTATAACAAATGTTGGATTAAACAGTCATTTAAAAGTATCGACAACACATATTCTAGTCTTATTATTGTGTAAATTGTTTCCTTTTTAACCCATTCAGCCCTGACACACAACAGGAGATGGGTCGACCATGATAATTAAAGGGTAGTGCCAGATTAGCTTGGCGCCTGTCGGCACCAAGCTAACCTGGCAGTGGCACTGCCCTTGAATTATCATGGTCGACCTATCTCCTGCAAAAGGTGCATAGTCGTTAGATGCTACCTCCAAAATTTGGGAATTTAATATGTGCATCGGGCTGAATGAGTTAACCCACTACATCCTGAGGCTGATTTTCTAAACATTGGCTTATTGTCCTATAGAGGCTACATAACAGTTTAGGAGATAGATCAAGCATTTTAGTTCAAGGGTGGTGCCCATGCCAGAATAGCTTGGCGCCTGATTCTGGCACCACCCTTGAACTATCATAGTCAAATAAGTTTCAAGCAACAGGTGTAACAGGATGAAAAGGGTTAACGAATTTTACTCTTCCGCTACTTCAAATTCAAAGTTCACTGTTAGTATGAATGGCTGTAATGTAAATCATGACACATAGTAATGGACAGGCTACACGAATCTCACTACAGTGGAGTCCGCTTAACATGAATTTCTGGGGACACGGAAAATCACTTTGTGTTAACCAATATGGCCTCAAAATTGATCACGGCCCTCAAGGAGAAAGTGTGTAAGACGTGTGCGTGAATGAGTACGAGGTTAAAAGTGCACATTATCGTACTTTATGTGCATACCTTCAGCTCGCTAGGAAAACACAAGGAAACGTGTACAGCTCGCGTATTTAATGTAAAATCCAACAGGTAAAATCCATAGTAAGTTACAATCCATCAGGTAAAAGCAACACAGGCTGAAGTACAATCCCGCATCGGTAAAAGGGTTGTGTTGGTACACGAATGATGCAACATGCATACAGTTCAGAAATGCTAGCCAATGAGAAGACGGATTACAACAGCCGAAGGCTATTCAGCCAATCACAGACTAGAGTTTGCTCTGATCTGTCATGTGTACTACTACAGCGCGAGAGCGACACGTGAATTGGTTTTTGGTGAATGGAATCTGAGTTCGTGTTAAACAGGTGAATAAAAGTGAAATTGTCCTGGTTGGGAAACGAAACCAGCTTCGTGTAAAGCGAAATTTTGTGTTAAGCATTTCGTGTTATCAGTGAAATTTTAATACAGAATAAGAAGGCCGTCGGCCAGAAATGCAAAAACGGTTCGTGTTAATCGGAAATTTGTGTAAAGTGAGTTCGTGTTAACTGGACTCCACTGTATTTGTAACATGATACAAGCATTATACCAGTTTTGTCCCAAGGTTTGCTCAAGTAATTTTTTGGGGAAAAAATATTGTTGTATCCGACTACTGGTACCACCCTTGAACTATCATAAAACAATCCATACCTTGTTGTAGTATGTCACAGGTCAATGTATTAAGCCTCTGGCTGTCCGTAGCGCTTCTTGTCAAAGTGATTCCTGCAGGAATCACTTCGACCAAACGCGCTACAGACAGCCAAAGGGTGCATTAAATCATAGCATAGATGTAGGGCCTTGCACTGTAACCCAAGACAGCCAACTGGTACATACCTTTGGCGGCTGAATTTCTACTGCTGAAGTGGGCCGGTGGACGTAATCTTTGTTTGACGGCATCGGGACACGCGCTCTGTACACCCATCCCGGGTCACCTGGCCTCAGCGCCCTGAAATAAATAAATAACGAAATAAATTTAACTGCTTATATAAATAAACTAGACTACATAGACATATAGAAACAATAAACAAATAAAAAAATAAATAAGGTGATTGCCATCAGCTTGAAAAACTGTAAATTGCCCCTGGAGGGACACAAAAGAAATCTGACGATGAAACTGTTGGATACCAAATAAACAAGAAAGGCAAAGCCAGTATGGTTCACATGTATGACCGATTTACATATGTGTGACCTTTGTGACAATACGGGCTGGCGTCTGCACCAGCAAAATAATAATAATAATAATAATAATTACGGTATTTATAATGCGCTTATCTTATAATAATTATAACTCTAAGCGCGCACTCACAACTCGCACACGCATGCGCACGCTTTAGACAATGACTCACGTAACACAAATAGTGAAGATACATTAGGACGGTCAGCTTGGGCTGGGGAGTGTGGTGATATAGTGCTAGAACTGTTGAAAGAGATGAGTTTTGAGGGCAGACTGGAAGGAGGAGAGCGAGTGTTTCTGACGGAGAGAGAGTGGTAGAGTGTTCCAGGTGGATGGACCGTATACTGAGAAAGAGCGGGGGCCGAAAGTGCTGAGTTTGGTGCGGGGGATGAGGAGGCGGAGAGGGTCAGAGGCGGAGCGGAGGGAGCGGGGAGGAGTGTAGGGGTGAAGTAAGTTGGAGAGATACGCAGGAGCGTAGTTGTTTAGGGATTTGTAGCAGAGAGACAGAATCTTGTATTGGATGCGTTGGGGGATGGGGAGCCAGTGAAGGAGCTTGAGCAGGGGAGTGATGTGGTCGGATTTTTTCTTTCTGAGGACGAGGCGGGCAGCATTGTTCTGGACGCGCTGGAGAGTGAGAGTGGTGGAGTGAGGAAGGCCAGAAAGGAGAGAGTTGCAGTAGTCGATGCGAGATAAGATGAGAGAGACAGCGAGTTTGGTGGCAGCTTCGGTAGTGAGGTATTTTCTGATCTGACTGATGCGGCGGAGGTGGAAATAACATGCCTGGGCCGTGGCGGAGACGAAGCTGGTCATGGAAAGAGAGGAATCGAGGATAATGCCAAGGTTCTTGACCGAGTCAGAGAGGGAGATGGGGGTGCTGTCGAGTTGAAGGTGGAGAGAGGGAGAGAGCTGGGAAAGTTTCTGGCGAGTGCCTACCAGCATGGCTTCCGTTTTGTCGTCGTTCAGTTTGAGCTTGTTTGCTGTCATCCAGTTTTTCACGTCCTCATAGCAGTCAGCTGTGCGAGTCAGTAGTGTCTGAGTGTTGTCGAGTTTGTCTTTGTCTAGTAGTTGTGAGTCGTCAGCGTAGAGGTGGTGGTGTATGTGGTGAGACTGGATGATGTTAGACAGTGGGGAGATGTAGAGTGTAAAAAGGACCGGGCCCAGGACGGACCCCTGAGGAACGCCGCAGGAGAGCCTGACTGGGTTGGAGGAGACGCCGTCGATGGTGACGGACTGCTGTCTGTCGGAGAGGTAGGAGAGAAACCAGGAGTGAGCAGAGTCAGTGATGCCAAAGGAGTGGTGGAGGCGGTGGAGGAGGATAGAGTGGTCTATGGTGTCGAAGGCGGCAGAGAGATCGAGTAGCGTAAGAAGGGAGATGTTGCCCGAGTCAGTGGAGAGAAGCAGGTCATTTAGGATATGTAGAAGGGCAGTTTCAGTGCTGTGATGTTTGCGATAGGCAGACTGGAAGGGACTGAGGAGGTTGTTGTCGGCGAGGTGGAGGTTGAGTTGGTTGAGGACGACCTTCTCAAGAAGCTTGGACAGGAAAGAGAGATTGGAGACTGGGCGGTAGTTCTTGAGTTCGTTTGGGTTGAGGTTGTGTTTTTTGAGGAGAGGACGGACGATGGCGGACTTGAAGATATCGGGGACGGAGCCATTTTCTAGAGATGTGTTGATGATGTCCGTAATGAAGGGCAAAAGTTTTGGGAGGCCGTCCTGGTAGAGGGAAGCTGGGAGGGGGTCTAGTTCGCAGGTTTTGAAAGGCATGGACTTTATGGTCTTGAGGACTTCATCCTGAGAGACGGGGCGGAAGGACGAGAGGGGAGTGCCGGAAAAGGGGGTGTCAGGGAGGCAAGGCGAAGAAGGCAGAGTGTCGAGTGTGTTGCGCAGAGTTTGGATTTTGTCAGAGAAATAGGAGGAAAAGGCGGACGGAAGTTCTTCTTTGCTGTGTGTGTTGGGAAGAGGAGAGTCTTTAGAAGTGCCTAGGAGTGTGTTCATGGTAGCGTAGAGGGTTTTGGAAGAAGTGGATTCCAGGATTTTGTTTTGAAGGTGTTTGCGTTTGGAGTCAGAGATCATTCTGCAGACTTTGGATCTGGTGGTTTGGAAGATCTCTCTGTGAACGGTGAGGTCGGATGAGCGCCAGCGGCGTTCCGCTTGTCGACGCTCGCGCTTGGCCTCGGCTATGTCGTCAGTGAGCCAGGGGGAGGGGAGTCGGTTGGGTATGGAGCAGGTGGTGACAGGGGCATGGGTGTCTAGAAGTTTTCGAAGGGAGGAATCGAAATGGGATGCAAGATCGGGAGAGGAGGCGGGGTCCAAGAGAAGGTCGACAGCTTCGTCGAAAAAGTTCTCTCGGTTGACAGATTTTAGTTTGCGACGAGAGACAAAGAGCTTGGGCTTTTTCGGGGGAGGTAGGTTGAGGGCGACGAGAATAGCGAGGTGGTCGGAGGGAAGCACAGAGGAGGTGTCAAAGTCGAGGAAGAGTTGATCGGAGGTGCGGGTGATGATCCAGTCGAGGGTGTGGCCGAGTCGGTGGGTGGGTTTAGTGATGTGCTGTGTAAGATTGTGGTTAGAAAGTGACGTGCAAAGGCGTTTTGTGTCGGGGTGGTCGGGTTTGTCGAAGTGGAAGTTAAAATCACCAAGAAGGATGTGTTTTCCGGGTCGTGTGCTGTAGTGGTCGAGGAGGAGATCGAACTCGGTGAGGAACATGGAGTTTGTGAGTTTGTTTTGAGAGCTTGGAGGGGGGCGATAGATACATGAGAAGATGAGGGACTGGCCAGGGAGTGTTGCTACGGCCTCGACAGATTCAAAGGAGGGATGAGCAAAAGGGAGAGACTGAGAGAAGGAGAGGTGAGTTGAGAGACAGTCCCTGTAGATGATGGCAATGCCACCCCCTCTGAAAGCACGTGGGAAGGAGGCCAGGCGGTAGCCACTCGGAGTGACGCTGGCGATTATGGGTTCATCGCCAGCTGAGCGGAGCCACGTTTCGGTGATCACGACAACATCTAGGTCATTGTCTAGGATGAAATCTGAAATCACGTCGGCTTTGCCATCTTTGCAGACAGACTGTGCATTGAATAGACACAGTTTTAGGTTGGATGAGCCAGAAGAGGAAGATGGAGAAGAAACGGACGAAGAAGAGGACAAAGGAAGAGGAGGGTGGGGAGGGGGGAAAGAGGATGGAGGGGGGAAGGAGGGAGGAGGGGGAGAGGGGGGAGGAGGAAAAGACGGGGAAGGAGAACCGGCCAAGAGAGAGGATGCGAGAGGAGGGTGAGGGGAAGAGGGGGGAGGAGGAGGAAGGAGAGTAGGAAAAGCTGAGGTAGAGGGAGGGGGAGGGCGAAGGGGAGGAGAAAGGGGCGAGAGGGGACGAGGAGGAAAAAGCAGGCGAAGGAGAAGGGGGTGAGGGGAGGAAGGGAGAGGAGGGCGGGGGAGGGGGCGGCCAAGGAAAGCAGGGAGCAGTAGATGAGCAAGAGAGGAAAGGAAATGGGAGAAGAAGGAAGGGAAGTGGAGAAATCGAGGAGGCAGGGGGAGGCGGAAGGGGTGGGAGGGCATAGGAAAAGGGGAAGACGTGTGTGGTTGTGTTTGTGGTGGTGAGTCCCTCCTTTTGCTAATTCCGCCTCTGTGGCCTCTCTTTCGCGATCGGATGCCGCGTAAGGCATCTGAAACACTGTCAGCGACACCGGCCGGGCAGTAGGTGGCGTGGCGACGTAGAGATAGCAGTTGTTGGCGTGTGTATTTGATGAGCATGATTGTTTGTGAGGACAAGAAAGAGGAAGGCGAGAAGAGGGTTCAGTAGGGTGTGTGTGTGTGTGTGTGTGTGTAAGTTGTGTGTGTGTGTGTGTGTGTGTGTGTGTGTGCGTGCGTGCGTGCGTGCGTGCGTGCGTGCGTGTGTGTGTGTGCCGGTGTATGTGTGAGCGGTGTGGTAGGGGAGCGACCTGATTTCCGGTCGGTCAGCGGCGAGATCGGGCAATGGCGCCGAAAGTGGGGAGGGCGAGATGTCGACGAGAGAGCACACGTAAACCTATCCATGTTTTCTCAAAATGTAAGCATTTTTTCACACGTCAACTCCCCCCCCCCCCCTCCCCTTCCCCCCAACGTGACCTTTGCGATGAGTCGGCTAAATTAGTATGCATAGGAATATCTTATCATCAGCTACCTTTGTGCCAAATTTGATTGACAAATTTGCAAAAGTGTTGATAATACCTATCATTAATTATCAAGATTGGCATTTTACACACATTTGTCAGCCTCATGACCCTTGGCCTTTCAGAGACATCATCCAAATTAAAATGCATAGATAGGTCTTACTATCAGGTATCTCTGTACCAAATTTGGGTTTGAAGTTGTGAATAGTATTTGAGAAAAAAACATTTTTTGTCAAAATACGGCTATTTTGGACATATTTCCTGAGCTCTTGTGACCGTGACCTTTCTGAGGGATCAACCAAATTAGTATGCATAGAAAGGTCTTACCATCAGGTATCTTTGTACCAAGTTTGGGTTTGAAGTTGTGAATTGTATTTGAGAAAAAAATAAATTATGTCAAAATACAGCTAATTCAGAACTATTTCCTGATCCCCTGTGACCTTGACCTTTGTGAGAGGTCACTCAAATTGGTATGTTTTGAAAGGTCTTGCCACAAAGTATCCTTGGGCCAAGTTTGAAGACTGTGGCTTGAATAGTCTCCGAGAAAATGCCAACGTTAAAGTTTACCACGGACGACGGCAGACGGACGACCACTGGCCCAAAACATAAACTCACTTTTGCTTCGCACGTGAGCCAAAAAGTACATAAATAAATGCATAAGTACATTAATGAATGTGTGATTTTTCTCTTCATGAAAATATGATAAAGTCAGCACAAAATTGACCCTTTGCGTGTCGGTAGTGGTTTTAGTTGCAATGATTCCAACACCTCCAAAAATTGCAATTTTCGCCTATCGGCATTTTGACAGATCTCTCCCGCCGTACCTCTCTGCCAAGCTGTCTGCTTATCAGCCATCACGCACCCTCCATTCCTCCAGTGAAAAACTGTTAAAAATCCCGAAGCTTAACATGAAAATGTCGGGGAGCGTTCTTTCACCTTTTTAGCCCCAAGTGTGTGGAACTCGCTGCCAACTGAAATGCGGCATCTGCCCACATTGTCACAGTTCAAAGCTCACTTAAAACTTTCTTTTTTGTCGGGCATTTAACACTTAGCTCATATTTAGCTAACTGTTGACTAACTGCCACTTATTCTGATCCCAGAGGAAGTGAATGCAAGGCGTTGGGAAGGGATGGGGTGGTTTAAAGTAGTGTATAATTGTGCGTGTGTGTCTGAGAGAAAGGGTGTGCCGTTGTGCAAGCTCAGTGAGTCCAGTATTTTCCTGGAGAACAGCGCTATACAAGAACTATGTATTATTATTATTATTATTATTATTATTATTAACTAAAACTGCTACCGACACGCAAAGAGTTAATAGATACTGCTAAAAAGTCTGCAAAAGCACGACTGGGGCAGGTACAAGAGATGATATTTGACAAAGTCTACTTTGAGAAAAGTATGTGCACAATATCCAATTTTCAAAGACTTACCTCTGTTCTCCTTGCATGGCATTGTCAATGTTCTGTCTTGGTGTCTGGCCCCCCTCAGAGCTAGGGAAAAACAAAGACTCAAAACAAGTTATTTCGTAATGACGCAATACGACACTTCCGCAGCTACTGATGCAGGCGCCTTGATTGACTTAACTCATTCGCGGACAGCCGCATCCGGATGCGGCTGGCTGCAAATGAGTTAACCTACTTTAGCCCCAACACCCAACAGCATGAGACAGATAGATAGTTGTGTTTAATACTGAGCAGGTGACTAAAGCCATCTCAAAGCGGTACAGCAGGAGATACACTGACAATGATAATTCAAGGGTAGTGCACTACCCTTGAATTATCATGGTCGATCCATGTCCTGCAGCTGGTACATAGTCGTTATTTAACACTTCTAAAATTTGGGAAATGCGGCCATGGGGTTAAGTGGGTTACGAAAAATAACCAACAAGAAACAAACACTTTGAAAAGACCAGCGCAAAATAAGGTTGTGCTTGTCCTCTCATAGAACATGTATGTTCTTTCTTTCTTTCTTTCTTATTTCTTGTCACTTTAAACACTTTGGAAACACTGAAAGTCTGTGAAGCCATCTTTTGTAAGTCCAAAGTTTGCTGTAACTAGTACAAGCTAAATATTTTTTTAAGAAAAAAAGTGTGCTGCAGACTGGTGACAAAGAGTTGTTGTATCCAACTTCTGGCACCACCCTTGAACTTTCACTGTCAATTCATATCTTGTTGTAGTGATCGACAGCTCGATATGTTAACCCTTTAATTAAGCCCCAGATCCTACAGCAGGAGATGGCTTGACCATGATAATTCAAGGGTAGTGCCATTAGCTACCCTTGAATTATCATGGTCAAGCCATCCCCTGCAACTGGTACATAGTCATTAGGCAACACTTCCAAAATTTGAGAAATGGGACCTTGGGGCTAAAAGGGTTAAACATTTGGCTGTCGGCAGCGCTTTTTGTTGTGGTCACCTTGACAAAAAAGTGTTACTGGTAACCAAAGGGTTAACTAAACTGTAGCACAGAGGCAGGGCTTTACACCGCATCAACCTAAGAATTGGCAGTTAGATATTTGGTCCGGACCTTTTACAGACGATTGAACTTTTTAAAAAAAAAATGTTCATGTGGATCACCTTGTTCTGCGTCGCTTCGGTTCCTGCTCATAATCCCTCTGCTGTCGCTCCTCACGAGACAAAGTCTTGTAGTTGGAGGTCAGGTTGAATATGGGACGTGACCAATCATCTGGAGAAGAAAGACAGACAAACCATGTAAATCTGGATAAAACAAGCTGATCAGATAGGCACACCTTAAGAAGATTGTGGACGGAGTGACACCATTATAAAATATTGTTGATTATTATATATCATCAACCTTGATACAAAAAATATTAATGACATACAACTTAACCCATTCAACACTGAGAAAATTTGAACACGAACCAACATGAGGAATATATCCTCATGAACCCCTGCAGTTGCAGGAGCTCATAAGGATCTATGCCTCTTTCTGACACCTCTTTGAATCCATGTTGCTGGTGGGTGGAAGGGAGGGGGGGGGGGGGGTTGTCTTGAAGTAACAAAAATATCAGAAACACAGTCTGTGTCAGCTGACACTGAATGGGTTAATAAAATCCTTATACTTTAACCCATATCATACCGACACTAAAAGCTTCAAATTTGTACACTGCCATACACACGCTACATTATAGTACTTACAGATAAGGACATAGACCAATGGCTTTAGTTCAAGGGTGGTGCCAGAATAGCTTGGTGCCTAGAGGCGCCAAGCGATTCTGGCACTACCCTTGAACTATTTTAGTCAAACTTATTTCACACACTGGTGTATTCCGAATGATAAGGGTTAATAACAGCAACAAATAAAAGTTTAAAAAAAATAAAAGATAAGTTAAATGCATGTAGAAACCTTTATGTTTTACTATGATAAAATCTGAATGGAAAACAGAAAACAGAGGTTGAACTTGAAAACCCTTTAAGTATGAGAGATGAAACACGACGTTTCAGATCAAAGATCCTTCTCGCTTCATGGTGATATCACCATGAAGATGATCTTTGATCCGATACACTGTGTTTCAAGTTTCATACTTAAAGGGTTTTCAACCTCTATTTTCTGTTTTCCTTTCACATGAAACCCTCATGGCAACAGTTTTACTACACATGATAAAATCTGTATAATACTAATTAGAACAGTAGACAGCTATTGATTAGCTTGATGCTTGGACTAAGTTGCATGATTTCAGACCTTATGACTTTTTGCCTTATGGTCAAAACTCGAGGACCTGCTCATAGGCGCTGGCCCTTTAAACAAATTAACAAATAAAATAATAGAAAATAAACGTACTGATGAGTTTTCCTGCTCTTTCTCTGTTCTCCCGGAGTTCGCGCGGATGTTTATACAGGTACATGACTGCCTTACCGATTCCGCTGTTCTTAAGACTTTCACTGCTGATCGGGGGGAACTGTAGATGAAGAACAAAATCCAATTAAATAACCCACTCGCTCAAGGACACCACAAACAGAAGGATCAACAGATCAAGTGTAGTGCTAGATTAGATTGGTGCCTGGAAAGGCACCAAACTGATCTGGCACTACCCTTGAAACATTGTGGTCAGTCCACCTCCTAAGGCTGGTACACTGTATATATGTCTACAGTCAAAACCCAAAGTCATCATGAGTTGGTTATACACTGCTTAACGTCCCGACAGCCACATAACTTTTTCAGGACGTGCCTGCACTGCTTGTGAAAAAAAAACTAAACAGAATATTTTAGGAAGGTTACAAAGTAAAGTAGGTTATAGCACTGTCAGGGGAGAGAAATGTGCATGATCGACCAGTGATCATAGATCTACAGTGGCCAAAGCACACACACAAAAAAAAAAGATAGGAAAGAGAGGGGGCGCTAAGAGAGTGACTGAAAGCAATGCATATGGAAGCCCCCCCGAAGGGGGGCGTATCACATATCCACTGTTCCAGCCACTCAGTGCATGGAAATTTAAATCTAGGTCTCTTTCCTATTTTTTTTTTTTGTGTGTGTGCTTTGGCCCCTGTAGATCTATGATCACTGGTCGATCATGCACATTTCTCTCCCCTGACAGTGCTATAACCTACTTTACTTTGTAACCTTCCTAAAATATTAGCACTGGCAGTCTCCCCTTTTCTTTTCATTTATTAAACAGAATATTGAATGTATGTCGCCAGCTGGTCCAATACGCTAAATAAACCTAAGACCATTTAGAACCACACATCCAATATCAAGAGCTACAGGCAGCGCAGACAGTAGGGAGAGTTTAAAAAAGGAAAATATTATTATTACATGGTATTTATATGGCGCATTTCTCATATTTATAATATAACTCAATGCGCAGAATGTAGCCGCGAGCTGAACCCAACAAGCACGCTCACGTGAATCACACGCATTCACTCACACACTGTACGTAAACACAGAACATTCACGTGGTGCTAAGGGCAAGCTCAAGCGAGCTACTGACGGTATTTGGAAATCGTTTTGTATTTAAAATTTTATTAATTTGGCTGAAACTGATACCAAAGTGAAGGGGGAGGAAGAGCCGGAGTACCCGGATTGTACATTGCTTAACGTCCCGACAGCAACAAGGCTTTCTCAGGACGTGCCTGCACTGCTTGTGAAAAAAAACTAAACAGAAAATTGAATGTATGTCGCCAGCCGGTCAAATACGTTAAATAAACCTACATCATGGGGCCTAAATAAAGCTAAGACCATTTAGCAACACACATCCAATATCAAGAGCTACAGGCAGCGCAGACAGTAGGGAGAGTGTTAAAAAGACAAATACAGGTGAATGGACCAAGGGTAGACAGAAACACATGCCCCAGAATAGAAAGGAAACCCACCCTGTGGGGCTGACCAGGGTGACCCTGGGAACTAAAAAGTAGTTAACCCCACCCAAGTCCCCCAGGGCAGACCCGGGTGGGGGCACAAAAAAAGGGAAATTCTTTAAAAACATGATGCCCCTGTAATGCAATTAGAAAACCCCCGACAAACACAAACAGAAGGCATGATTCACTGACAATGCATACAACATAGGTGACTGTAGTGTATGAAAAACAAACGACTCAAAGGACTACCAATGCCCCACTACAGGACAAGGTCAGTTAGTATTTCATGATACTTTGATGGGACTACCAATGCCCCACTACAGGAGTACCCGGAGAAAGAACCCCCGAAAATACAGGTGAATAGACCAAGGGTAGACAGAAAAACATGCCCCAGAATAAAGGGGAAAACCCACCCTGTGTGGCTGACCAGGGTGACCCTGGGAATTAAAAAGTAGTTAACCCCACCCAAGTCCCCCAGGGCAGACCCGGGTGGGGGGAAAGTCATCATGAGGAGGGCTGCATTTCCTAACTATTGGAAGAATCACCTAATTAATGACTATGTAACAGTTGCGGCAGATGGATTGACCATGATAATTCAAGGGTAGTGCCAGATTAGCTTGCTGCTTGGCATCGTCAGGCACTAAGCTAATAATTTCCTGCTGTACTGTGTCTGGGTTTAGCCGGTTAACAATGTTGACAAATTACTATCCACAGAAAGACACACTCAGGCCAGTCGTTTGATCACGTGAAGTATGAAAATGCATTAAGTCTTCTTCTAGTCTGCAAAACAAGGTTTGTGAATGGGAAAGTAGAGACGGAACCGGTTCGAATGGACTTAAACATGGCGGCGTCCGTCGCTCGCAAAGCGATGTTGTCAGAGTCCAAACGTTGGATGTTTTTGAGCAAAAGACGTCACGAACGCTTGAAACATTGAGCAGGTGCTTCACTTTTTTTTTTTTTTTTACAGCAAATAAGAGATATTTTGTGATATTTTATGGTTGTGGCTGGGGTCTTGGGGGTTCAAAGAACCCAAAAATCCACTCAAACCAAAAACACTTTGGAACACCCAAAATGACGTTTTCGGGGTACCGTGTCTGGCCTTAATCCCAAAAGCGGTTGTCTTCCTCGAATCTCTACAGTGATAGCCAATCAAGGGAAACAACCACTGTGGGACAAAGCCCATTCAACCTGACACAACAGAAACTTGGTGCCTCATCACATGGAGTTATGGTTGCCAAACCCCTGAACTATGATCACTGATCTGTCTCCTGAAGTGTTAGTGTTGCCGCACTTCCAATTTTTTTAATTTTGGCCTCACAGCTCAGTGAATAAAGCATATGGTTGTAGAGGGTAACTTGCTTTTAACTGATTTACAGTTGAGAAAAGACTTTCAGTTTATTTAGCCCTGACGCACTACAGCAGGAGATGGATCAATCTCATGCAACTGGTACATAGTCATTAGTGGACAGCTCCGAAATTTGCCTTGGTGGTTAAATAGATTAAGGAATTATATGTCTACTGGCTTGTGCGTGCGTGTGAGTGGTTGCTGTCATTAAGACCAACAACGCTGCGCTTCAGGAAAAACGTGTTCTTACCTCACTCAAGACGCGCAGAAGACTTTCTCGAACGTTGAAGTGTGGAAGACTCTTGTCCGGCAGAGGTGCAAGCCACTCCTGAAAAGAAAACAGCATTGCTTGCTGGTAAACAGTACAATGTCTTACACTCTGTACAGCAACAAGGTTTTTCCCCTTCCACAGGCAATGGGCGCAAAATGCTTTTCTGAAATCTTTGCTAACCCATTTAGCCCCAAAGCCCTACAGCTGGTGGTTGATCGGCCATGATAATTCAAGGGTAGTGCCAGATTAGCTTGGCACCTGACGGTGCCAAGCTAATCTGACACTACCCTTGAATGATCATAGTTGATCCATCTCCTGCAACATAGTCACTGGATGACACCTCCAAAATGCAGCTGTGAGGTTAAATGGGTTAATTCAAATGAAAAAAGGTCCTGTCATGCCAGAAAAAATGATACAAAGTGGTGTCAGCATGAGTCAAGATGATCATGAGCCTCCACAACAGCTGGGGTTCATGAGAATCCAGATCTCCTGCAGCTGGATTGGATTCACATGGATGGGACAGAAAAAAAAGTTGAATCCTGAAGCAGGGGGTCTGGGGGCCACAAAACCATCTTTTAAGTGAAAAAAACCCACAAAAAAAAACACGAGAAAACAAAAAAGGCAATTTGGGGGAATGCTGAATTCTGGCTGTAGCCGGAACAGTCCAATCCATGGATTCACTTTATCTTTGCAGTAAAAGGGTTAAATCGCTAAAAGGGGGAATAATTATACTTGTCATGCGAACAAACAAATCTGTCTAGATGAAAGGTAGGAATGAGCTAACAAACATAACAAAAGCACATTACATAAACACAGGAATAGACAAGTTAGTTTTAAATAAAATTCATTTTTCTTTAAAAGGTATTTTTTCGAAAAATACTTACCGATGACATGACTACCAGGAGTGTCCACTCCTTGCTCAATTCTAGCCTAAGAACCCGTTGTGTAAACACAACCCGGGAGGCACTCGGGGAACCCCCAGAGGGACCGAGAGTTGTCTCCCGCTCCTACCCACCAGCCCTATTCACCTGTGAACTCCAGTCACGAAATTAGGCTCACCAGCGGCAAGCGGGGCAGGTGGGAGGGTCCTTCGAGTCATGTCATCGGTAAGTATTTTTCGAAAAAATACCTTTTAAAGAAAAATGAATTTGTTTCTTCAAAAACATTACCGATGACATGACTACCAGGAGAATGCCGAACAGGAGGAGGGTGCCGCACCCCCAGATGGTTTTCTCTAGGCTCATGGCCCCCTCCTCTCTTCCGACACTCTGCCCTCCCTAATAGGTGCATACCTACGGCGCCTGTGGCGCCGGGAGGGAGTGTTGTGCCGCCGTGACGTACCCCACCAAGGCGAGGTTGTCTCGCTGCCCTGCCAGATCCCGTAGATAGAAGCGGGCGAAAGTAGATTCTGATCGCCAGCCCACCGCAGCCACGATGTCCTTGACAGCGCAGTTCCTGTCGAAGGCTACGCTCGTGGCCATGGCCCGTACTTCGTGCGCCCGAATCTTTAGGCTCTTCGCTCCCTGAGGGGAGAGATCGACATATGCTGAGCGAATCACCCAGCGAAGCCAGGAAGAGACTGTCTGTGCCGTAATGTCGTTTCTTCCTGTTTTTAAAGGAAGGAAGAGGCGAGAGCGTCCCCTCCGGACGGCTCTGGTTCGTCGCAAGTACACTCTGAGGGCTCGTACAGGATCTTGTTGCCTGGTCTCACTGGGGAAGTCTTTCCCGCGTAACGGTCGTAAGGTGATAACCTGTGGCGCCGTCAGTGGAGACCTAGTCTTGGCAATGAAGGCAGGGTCGGTCACCAGTTGGACCGAGTGGTCAGCTCGAAATTGCAGGCATGTAGGCCGGACTGATAGAGCGTGTATCTCACTTACTCGTGCCGCGGTGGCAAGCGCCAGCAGGAAGCAGGTCTTCCGCGTCACATCCGCAAGCCTGGCCAACGGTAGTGGTTCGAAACGTGGTGAGTTTAGCCAGGTAAGAACCCATGGTAAATCCCAGCGGGGAAGAAGAGAGCGAGAGGCAGGCCTTTGTAGTCCGAAGTGTGACATAAGATCTGCCAGGTCCTTACATGCGCCGGGGTCCGCGCGGCCGAGGTGCCGGTAGGTGTCGGCAATCATCGAGAGATATCCCCGAATGGTAATAGGGGCCAGTCCTTGGTCTTCGAAGAGCCAGAGGAAGAAGTCCGCAAGTTGGGGGTTTGTCAGTTCGGTGGGGGAGAGACGACGGTCGCTGCACCAGGTACAGAGTACCCTCCATTTCCCCTCATAGATACGTCTAGTCGAGGGCTTGTGAGCTGTAGCGATCGCTTCCACTGCAGCACCCGAGAAACCTCTAGCTGAGAGGGCTTGCCGCACAACCTCCAGGCGTGTAGCAGTAAGCGTTCCGGACAGGGGTGGAACAGCGCCTGGCGTGGCTGCTTGAGCATAGTGCGGGGCGTGGGGAGCAGTAGCGGAGGGTGCGTGGCGAGGCTGATCAGGTCGGTGGACCAGGAACGAGTCCAAGCGAACGGGGCGACCAGGAGCAGGATCGCATTGGTTCCTCGCAGCTTTAGGAGGACTTTGGGGACAAGGACTGTCGGGGGAAAGGCGTACGCTATGAGTCCGTCCCAGGGAATGGATAAGGCGTCGACCGCCCAAGCCAGGGGATCCGGTACTGGGGAAACGAAGAGGGGAAGCTGGTGATTCCACCTCGTGGCGAACAGGTCCACCATCGGGGTCTCCCAGTGAGAGCAAATCATCCGGAAAATGTCCTGGCGTAGCGTCCATTCCGTGTGAATGAGCTGTCCTCGGCGAGAAAGGGAGTCCGCTAAGACGTTCAGGCGACCGGGAATATGGCGAGCGCTGAGAGTCAGATCGCGGTCCTCGCACCATCGCATCAATCGGAAGAGTAGCATGCATAGATCGGGTGAATGAGTTCCTCCCTGCTTCTGTATATACGCTACCACTGTCGAGTTGTCCGAAAGGACGAGAAGATGCTGGTGTCTGAGCTGCTCTTCCCAAACGATGATGGCCTGCCACCCCGCTTGCAGTTCCAACCAGTTGCTGTGTTTGTCCGCGAACTCCGGAGGCCAGAGGCCGGACGTCGTGGTGAACTGAGGAAGCAGGTGGGCTCCCCAACCAGCCCGACTCGCGTCGACACACAGGGAGAGGTGCGGGGATGGGGAGGAAATGGGGACTCCCAGAGCCAACCAGGCTCTGTCGGTCCACCGTAAAAGGTGGGGGCGTACCAACGGGGACACGGGGACGTTCGTGGTCAAGTCGCCCGAGGAGGGACGCCAGAGCAGTAGGAGATGAAGTTGTAGCGGTCGGGAGTAGAGACGCCCGAGGGGGATAAGATCCGCCGCTGCGTTGATCAGGCCCAGAAGCTGAAGCCAGACCCTGGCGGGGGCTGCCTGTTGCTGATCTATCAACGCGGCGAGAGCGGACAACTTCACAATCCGTTTCTCTGGCAAAAGTACCCTGTTGCGGTCCGTGACAAACTCCATGCCTAAGTGGATGAAGTGACGCGACGGGGTGAAGTCCGACTTTCCGGTGTTGACCAGGAAACCCAACCGGTAAAGCAGCTGTAAAAGAGCGTCCCTGTCCGCCGCAAGCGCGGTCTCCTCCTGATTTCTCAAAAGAAGGTCGTCGAGATAATTCGAGGTCGGACTTGACGACGACTGCCTCGCCTTGGCCACTACAGCATCCATGATGCGGGTGAAGGCCCAGGGGCTGAGGTTGAGACCGAACGGCAGGGCGCGAAACTGGTAAATCACTCCTTCGAACGCGAAGCGCAGGTACTTCCTGGCCGAAGCGTGCATGGGGACATGTAGGTAGGCGTCGGACAGATCTAAACTGACCGCGTAGTCCATGGGTTGCACCGCCGCACGAAGAGCCCTGGTCGTCTCCATCCGAAAGGAAGGGGCCGCGATGAAGGCGTTCAGCGCCGACAGATCTATGACTGGCCGCCACTTGCCGCCGGGTTTGGGGACCACAAACAGTCGGCTGTAAAAGGCGGGCGAGTCCGGACGCTGCACTATCTCTGTGGCCTCCTTTGAAAGGAGAGCCGCGACTTCTCCTCGCAGAGCGGCGGCCTTGAGGGCGTCGGACGGAACCTCTGTCCAAAGAGGAATGGAGCGCAAGGGCGGAGGAGAGCGGAACGAGATCCGTAATCCTCTGGTGACTACGTCCAAAACCCAGGGCTCGTCTCGAAACAGCGAGCGCCACTCCTCGCTGAATCGTGCTAGCCTCCCGCCGACTGGAGCCCCGACGACGGTCGGCGGGGGCGGAAATGGGGACAAGTCAGGTGGCCCGCCCGCGCCCAGGGCGACGGGCGGGACGGGGCCAGGCGGGGGCAGGGGCGTTAGCTGGGCCAGGGCGACGGAAGGACGGGCGACGGCGCGGCGCAGCTCGTGGTGGGGCAGACGGGTCCGCGGTGACACGTTTCCGGGCCCGCAAGGAGCGCCCCAGGGCCGTGCGGGCGGGAGGAAAGCGCTGCTTGACAGTCTTGCGAGGCCAACGGTCGGAGTTGGAGTCCTTCACCGTCTGCCAAGTATCCCCGAAGAGCAGAGACCCTCCCAGAGGGGCCCGACGTAGCTGAGTACTCAGGTCGACCGGCATACCACTGCAAGCTTGTAGGACGGCGTCTCGTCGCATGAGGTCGCAGTTAGCCGCAGCCGCCATCGCGTTGACCGACGAGTGATAAGCAGCGCGGTTCCCAGCCTCCGCCATGAGTAGTAGGTCTCCCAGGAGGGGAGACAAAGCAGGTTGCCAAGCTTCCTCGAGACGTCGGATGAAAGCCTGAGTCAGCAAGTCCAAGAAACCGGAGCAGGCGAGCGTGTTCCGGACCAGCGACGCCGTCCTATCCAGTCCCCGTGGGAAGGACCGTTTCAACATAGAAGCCCCTCCGGCTTGCATCAGAGCGGCGGGATCCACTGGAGGAAGCGGGCAGAGGAACGACTGCGAATGGCCGGCGTACCAGTCCTGCTGAAAAGCGATGTCCAGAGCGGAAGGCCATCTCCCGTCCGCGAAGAAGTCCGAGTTCCGAGTCTCCGCATGCAGGTGAGACGAGAAGGCGTCCCGCAGATCCAAAAAACTAGCCGGCTGTGGGAGGGACTTGAACCTCTTAACCGTCCTATCCGCGTCCACGAAGGCGGAAATCTTCCTCTTCACAGGAGGTGAAGCTGGACAAACATCCTCCGGTAAGGCGGCGGCGATCAGCTTGGCTGCTCCGTCCAGTGCCAGCCGCGTGTCCATCCGGGAAGAAGAGACCTGTCTGACGGAAGCCGACACACTGGAGGCCGAAGAGGGAGAAGCTGAAGAACGGCTAAGACCTCCAAGTAACCAGTCCGAAGCATCCTCCGGTGCCAAACTGAGGGTGTCGAAGTCCCGCTGTCCGGAAACCGGCGACCGAAGAGGGCGACGAGGGCTCCGAGGCCGGGAATCCCGTCGGAGAACCGCAGCGGACGAAGACTCCCTCCGCAGTGGAGAGCGGTAGTCTGAACGATGCAGTGAGGACCTCCTGCGAGCCGAAGGCGGATCCCGACGAGGAGAACGGCTGCGACGAGATGGAACGGAGCGGTGAGTACGAGGAGGGGGGAAAGTGGCCGGTCGCTGGGAAGAGGGACGGGACGAGCGGGGGTCCAACCGAGAGGGGGGACGCGAAGAAGGTGAAAACCGTCTGCGGCGAGGTGAGTCCCGGTGCGACGAGCGATGAGGCGAGAAGTTCCTCCTACGATCGTGCGAAGGAGAGCGGAAACGTCGAGCAGAACCCCTGTACCTACGTTCTTCCCAACCAGGAGGCTCCGGACGAGTGCAATGATGTCTCTCTGAACCAGGCTCTTGGGAGAGGCGGGTTACTGGCCGGCCAGGGGACCTCCAGCGGGATCCCGGCGGCTTCCTCAGAGACGAGTGGGGAACGACGGTGGAGGAGGGACGCCACGAGCGTCCCACCAAACCAGGCTCTTGGGAGAGGCGGGTTCTTTCCACCAAATGTGTACAGGCGCGCTCTCGAACGGAGGCGGTCTTGACGGTCGAACTCCCACTCCGTGCACTAGTCCCTTGATTACTCAGTGGCGTTATCTGCGTCGGATCCCGTTGGTCTCGCACGTCCGGTGCCGGGGGCACAGCGGAAGGCGTCTCGGAAATCTTCAAGGTACCCGCGAGGGTAGAAGGCTCTCTCTTATAAAAGTTCCAGAGATTAGACCACCGCAGTTCCGGCCATGTAGCACAGACGTCACACGTATGGTCGGACGCACACCCAGCGCAGGGGAGACAGACTGCATGTTTATCCGACGGCCACTGGAAGCCTCCGCATTTTGTGCATGTCATCAGTAAGCCACTGCAACACACAAAACATGAAGGCACTCGGCAAGCGTCCACCAATCACCCCGTTAAGCTTTAGGCCCCCAAGCTACTGTGGTGTTATGCACCCGATTAACCAACGTACGGTCACCTGCCATCAACATTTAATTAAAACTACGGCGGAGGGAAAACAAACCCTGCCGGGACAGGTGCGTATCCAAGCCTTCGTCATAACGCGGGGTGTCTAAACCGAAAGCCGAAAAACGTTAGGTATGGCCGAGATACAGTAACTTGACTCACCGCTCGCATCTGGCAATGGCGCGAAATCCCGCCAAAACCGGCGCCAACATTCTTCAGCTAATCAGGCCACCAAACAGAGGTCCAAAAACCCCAACTGAGGGAGAAGCGACGCAAAAAGCAAGCTGCTCGTGCCTGTGCCCCGCCCGGGCAACCAGCCGAGGGCCCTCTAACTACCTTACCTGTCAGTCGGAGAGGTACGAGAAGGAGAAAGCTCCATGACACCCGCAGCCCGACCGGCAAGCCAGAGAGGGAACCCTTAACAAGACCGAAGCTGCAGTCGACTAACGTCGCACGCGCAGAATCCCAGGCCGGCGAAGACGAAGCAAGCAAAGCAGACCGACCCGGTCGAAAAACTTCTAAGTCCAGAGGCTAGAGACAACACGTCTGAACGCGTGAGCCTAAGAAGCGTGACTGGAGTTCACAGGTGAATAGGGCTGGTGGGTAGGAGCGGGAGACAACTCTCGGTCCCTCTGGGGGTTCCCCGAGTGCCTCCCGGGTTGTGTTTACACAACGGGTTCTTAGGCTAGAATTGAGCAAGGAGTGGACACTCCTGGTAGTCATGTCATCGGTAATGTTTTTGAAGAAACAAACTCACCGTGAGCGCACTGAGAATACCAGATTCAAGGAAGATGTGATGAAGGTCTGATCTGTCAAGAGAGAAAGAAAAATTTTAACTTCTGTTGCTTACAGTTAAACTGCGAATTACCATTGGCAATACTGCACACATTAGCAATAAAAATAAATATACATTAAGGGCAATAAATATCATTGAGCCTTGTTGTTTTTTTAAAGCTGTACGTCAGACGAAAACAGTCGATAAAATTACTCGCTTAAAATATTTATAAAATGATCGCCTCCCTTCCCTTGTGTTCTAAGGTTCACAGGTTTTGTGCTCAAAGGATTCTGTCAATAGGATTCGTGCAGCGGAAAAAATGCAAAAAACAAGTCTTTTCAACTAAACGATATCATCAGTAGTAGTCATGGGATTAAGATGTGCTATTTCTAATAAAGACTGTGGAGATGGATAACCCTGATAGTTCAATTGATTGATTGATTGTACATTGCTTAACGTCCCGACAGCAACAAGGCTTTCTCAGGACGTGCCTGCACTGCTTGTGAAAAAATAAAAAATAAACAGAACATTGAATGTATGTCGCCAGCCGGTCCAATACGTTAAATAAACCTAACACATGGGGCCTAAATAAAGCTAAGACCATTTAGCAACACACATCCAATATCAAGAGCTACAGGCAGTGCAGACAGTAGGGAGAGTTTTAAAAAGGCAAATACAGGTGAATGGACAAAGGGTAGACAGAAACACATGCCCCAGAATAGAGAGAAAAACCCACCCTGTGGGGCTGACCAGGGTGACCCTGGGAACTAAAAAATTTTAGTGACAGATTAGCTGGGGGCCAAAGGCACCCAGCTAATCTGGCACTAACCTTGAAACTGTCAGGCGAACCTTCTCACCCTAATTGAACTATCATGGACAACCCATCTCCCACTGTGATGTCTCCGGGCAAGTGCATAAAGATTGGGACTGTACTTACTTTTTCAGCTGTGACATGACAAAGGGAAGCAACTTCAGCTTCTTGATGGCTGGCTGCCGCCTCTGATTTAAAGTTCTGTCCTCCTGAGTTAAAACAAATGAATGAACAGAAATGAAATCAGGCTGAAATGATTTTGCATGTATCAATTAGCACAGTGAGCCACAAGGTCGCCAAAGACAGGAGTTGTCCTCTGCACACCACATTAAGGTTTAGGTGACAGATCGATCATGATTGTTCAAGGGTGGTGCCATTATAGCTGGGCGCCTCGAGATGCCAGGCTATTCCTGCATCAACCTTGAATACCATGGCCGATCCATACACTGGCATGGTGTGTAAAGGCTGAACAGACGGATCTGAATAAACCCTTTGTTGATTACTTTCTATCAAACCATCACATCACAACCCACTGTAAAACCTTTCCATCTGAAAAAAAAAAAAACATGGATAAATTCAAGGAAGCAAGAGGCATAGATCCTCATGAGTCCCCACAGTTGCGGGGACTCGTGAGGATCTATGTCTCTTGCACATGGATGAAACAACTGCAAACAGTCTTACCTCTGCAGCTTCCTTCATTTTCGTGATCATGTCCGCAATCAGGTCATCGTTGTCGTTGATAAGGTCGATGTCTTTGCGTTTCCGCCGCGTCTTCTTCATCTCCTCTTTCTTCTTCTGCATCATCAGGTCAAAGTCTGAGACAAAGTCCGCCCTGCAATCGAGAGATAGGGCTAGGTGAAGCACAGTTAGTCAAGAATACATATGCCATTGTATAGGAGGCGGGTGTATGTAGTGATGTGTGAGTGTGTGGTTGGGTGGGGGGCTTTTTCAGTTAACCCACAGAGTCCTGACACGGCACAGCAGAGAAGATGGCTATGATAGTTAACAAATATGTATTTTTCTCTAAAATGTATTTTTTCCAAAAATACTTACCGATGGCATTACTATCAGGAAGGTACACTTAGCTTACCAATTTCAGCCCCCAACCCCTGTGTGTTGCTACACAAACAGGGACGTAACTCTAGCAAGTAGTTACCAAGCAACCCTGAGTAGCCTCCCCTCCTCCTCACGTGAGCTGTCTAGTCACACCAGTTCTATCTTTGCGTACTGGCGGCAAGCGTGGTGGGCGGGAGGGACGTTTGAGTAATGCCATCGGTAAGTATTTTTCGAAAAAATACATTTTAGAGAAAAATACATTTATTTCTTCAAAAACATTACCGATGGCATTACTATTAGGAAAAATTGCGAAGAGGAGGAGGGTGCCGCCCACTACGTCCTACCCCTGCATTAATGCTTAGCAAGGCCACCCTTACGTGCACACTCCTGACGATTTCAGCTAAGCGTAACGTACGGTGCTCTCGGCGCCGGGAGGGAGTGTTGCACCGTGGCGATGCTCCCCCTAGGGCCAGGTTCTCCCGTTGGCCTGCGCGATCTCTGAGGTAGAAGCGGGCGAAGGTTGGTACTGCCCGTCAGTCCCCAGCCACCACAAAGTCTCTCACAGCACAGTTGCAGTCGCATGCGACGCTTGTGGCAAGGCTCTGACCTCATGCGCCCTGATCCGCAGCCTCATCGCACCCTGCAGGGAGAGGTGATCGTAATGGATCGTATGATTCCGAGTAGCCAGGCAGAGATAGTCTGGGCTGATATGCCGTTCCTGCCCGCGCCAAGGGCAGGAAGAGGCGGGCCTGTCCCCTCCCAGTCTGAGGGGGTGAGACTGGCAGAGGTAATCTTCAACGCCCTGACCGGGTCGTGCCGTCGGGATTCCCGTGACTGGTTACGGCACTGCCGCGGCCAAAGTGCTATCATCTGAGGCGCAGCCGAAGGGGATCTATCCTTGGCTAGTCGGCTGGTGAGGAGCTGAACTGAGGGATCGGCCCTGAGCTGCAGACAGGAGGGGTGCACGGCGAGTGCGTGTAGCTCGCTCACTCTGGACGCTGTGCGAGGGCCAGCAGGAAGCACGTCCTCCTGGTCAAGTCGGCGAACCGCGCCAAATACAGTGGTTCGGTCTGCATTCAGACATGTTAGCCCCCATGGTAGGGCCCAGCATGGTAGCAGTGAAGAGTGTAGAGTTTGAATGCGCCCACAGGTTGGCGAGGTCCTTGCAAGCCCCCAGGACTGGCCGGTCCAAGTACCAGTACGTGTCTGCCACCTTAGACCTGTAGCCCCTGATGTGATAGGCGCCAAGTTCGTCTCCGCGGAGCGCCACCGGACGAATTCAGCGAGCCGGTTAGAGGCCGATCCGTAGAGGCGCTAGCGCCGTGCCAGGACTGCAAGACCCTGCACTTCCCTTGTAGACTTCCGGGTTGAAGGTCTGCGTGCTGCAGCGACAGCCTCCACTGCCGCACCCGAGAAGCCTCTAGCGGCGAGGGCATGCCACACAGTCTCCAGGCGTGTAATTGGAGTCTCTCCGAGGAAGGGTGAAAGAGATCATGCCATGGCTGCTCCAGCATCGTGCGCGGCGTGGGAAGTCCCTGGGGAATATCCGAGGCAAGGCGCCATAGGCCAGTGGCCCCGCGATTGCTCCCACTGAATGGGGCCACCAGAAACTGCACTGAGTTGCAGACCCTGAACTTCAGTAGGCCCATGGTACCAGCACAAAGGGAGGGAATGCATACGATAGTAGTCCATCCCAGGAGCAGGAGAGGGCGTCAACCGCCCAGGCAAATAGGTCCAGTATGGGCGAGACCGAGGGGAAGCTGCGGGTTCAACCTCGTCGCGATCATGGGCGTCTCGAAGCGAGCGCAGCTCCTCCGAAGCAGTCGGGGCGGCGGGACGACTCAGGGGGAGTGGTTGCCCTGCCATGAAGGGCGCCATGAGCACATCCTGGTATATGCATAGCTGCCAACCCTGAGGCAACAAAGTTCCTGAGTTGCCGAGACACACTTCACACATGAGACCAGGCTGAGAGGGGGGGGGGGGGGGGGGGGGAAGAGATGTTGTTAGAGAAAAGGCGCGTGACGGACATACTAGACCTTCCTTCCAGGTTCCGAAGAAATTGATCAGCCCCCCCCCCCCCCCCCCCCCCCCCCCCCCACCCAGGGGGTGGGGGCGGTTTGCGCCTCGAAGACTCACCAGATATAGAAGCTGTCATCATCAAATTTTGGGCCACGCTGCACGATTGTGCGCTGCGTCATTTAAAACGAAAACGATAGCTTGATCCCGAAAGATTAGCGGTACAGTATAGCGGTAGGCTCTCAACTACAGGCCCTTGACCCCACGTGATATGCCAAAATGCCTCAAATTTTAAAACAAAGCTTGAAAATATGAAAATCGGGAGAAATGTACAAAAAACCCGCAGAATCGGTAATTGAAAAAAATCAGGAAATTCCCGATAAAATTGGGAGGGTTGGCAGCTATGTATATGACTCGCCCAAAGTGAGATCCATGATCCCTGCCCCACACCAGCAGCTGACATAGTAAGAAGCAGAGTGAGGGTGAGCGCGACCCGCCCTGCTTCTGGAGAACTGCCCTGACTGCTGTGCTGTCGGAGAGCACCAAGACCTCCCGCTGCCTGAAGCGAGTCTCCCAGGCAATAAATCCAGGAGGACACCGGGACCGGGAAGCACGGGAGCGGCCGAGATGGGAGGAACGAGCAGGGCCAAGGGTACCTCTGGTGGCCGGGCGGGGTACGGGTCTGGCGGTCCCAGTCCCACGATCGTGCTGAAGTCAGGGAGCAGGAGAACTCCCCAACCAGAGAGCTTGTGTCCGTGCCTAGCAACAGGTAGGGCAAGAGGAAGGAGAGAAATCCTCCCGACGCCCACCAAGATTAGATGACCCCGTCCATCTCTGTAGGTGCAACCAGACCAGCGGAGACCCCGGGATGATGGCTTCTAGGTCTCCCGAAGCTGGGCGCCAGCGAAGCAGGAGATGCCGTTGCATCAGCCGCGAGGAGAGTCGGCCATGTGGTAACAGATCTGCCGGCGCGCTCATGAGCCCAGTAGCTGTAGCCAGACCCGTGCCGGCAACCTCTGCGGCGCAGTACACTTGTAGGGCTAGCGCCGCTGACCTCTTGACCCAGAAACGGGTAGTCTCACCGAGTAGGGGTCAGTCAGGAATTCCATGCCGAGGTGGGAACCTGCGGGAGGGCGTGAGGTCCGACTTCCCATGTTGATCAGGTGCCGAGCTGCTGTAGCAGGGAGGGCCACGTGTGCCTATCGGTCGTAGAGAGGCTGCGTCCCGGTTCATGCAGCGCAGGCCGTTGCGGTAGCTGGAGGTCGGACTCGAAGACGACCCCCGGGTCCGTGCAACCACCACGTCCAAAACCTGGTCAAGTCCCAGGGGTTGAGGTAGAGACTGAAGGGAAGGGATTGGAACCGGTAACCACCCCGCAGACGAGCTTAGGGGTGCACGGGCACCTGTGGGAACGCGTCGGACCAGTCAAGACTGACGGCGAAAACCACAAGATGGACCGCCGCTCTCAAGGCTCTGGATGCTTCCATTCGGAATGTATGGGCGGCAATGAACTGTTCAGTGCCGAGAGATCTATGACAGGACGCCACATGCCTCCCGGTCTGGTTACGCCAAAGAGGCGGCTGTAGAAGGCCGGTGAGTCGTGATGAGCGACCACCTACATGGCCGCCTCCCGAAGCAATGCGTCCACCTCTCCTAGCAGAGCCCATGCCTTAACCTGATCGTCATACACCCGCGTCCAGAGCGGGGCGCGCCAAAGCGGCGGTGGAGACCCCAAGGTGAGCCTGGCGGAGCTGTGACTTCACCATCAAGGGCATTCCATACAAGCCTCCAGGACTGCCTCCCGCCTGATCAAGGCGCAGTTGGCCACCCCGGCCATGGCAAAGGTAGAGGCGTGAAAGCTGCCCTCATGGGGCTGTGTCCATTTCCCTTGCGTGGGGGTACCGCCGCGAAGTCCCGTCTCCGTGGAGCAGGAGCGCAGGGTCTTATGCAGACTGCGCTCTGAGAGTGGGTCGGCAGGTTCTTGGACGGCTCGTCCTTCCAGTGGCTGTAGGAACCTCATCATTCCCCGCCGATCTGTGGGCATACCACTGCAAGGTCCCGTCTCTGTGGAGCGGGAGTGAGGGGGTCTTCTGCAACCAGGTTCCGTAGAATGGGTAATGCGTAGACGAGCCTGCTTGTCCAAGAAGTCGCACCCAGGGCGCTGTAGTGTGGCGGGAGGAGCCAAGCGGTTTGGTGGTCCCATAGACCTCATCAGACATTTGCGCCAGTAGAACCCCAACAGTTGTGCCAACGTTCCTCCTCCTAGGGTGCGCAGGTCTCACACATTCGGTCCGAAGCATAACACGCACTGTGCAGGCAGAAATCATGGGTGTCGCTTGGCCACTGCAATTACCTGCCTGCGGTATGGGAAGGCAATTGGTGCAGTTCTATAGCTGTGCAATGCAACATAGAACATAGCGTGAAACCACTGAGCGTGGCACCGGAGGCCACTTAAACTGAGCTCACGACCTGATCCGCTCAAAATTCAAAGTCAAAACTACCGGCAAAATACGCCGTAATTCCACAGAAAATGCCAAGGCCAGCCTTAATCCCATGGCTCAATGGCATTTTCCGAGGCCTTACCTCGCCATATCCTAGCAAAGCATAGACAAAGGGATACAAAAGGTAAACCAGTCGACGAAACTTGTGGAGACTGAAACTGGTAATCCTTTCATAAGGCAGCTAAGCATAGAACTGGTGTGACTAGACAGCTCATGTGAGGAGGATGGGAGGCTACTCAGGGTTGCTTGGTAACTACTTGCTAGTGTTATGTCCCTGTTTGTGTAGCAACACACAGGGGTTGGAGGCTGAAATCGGTAAGCTAAGTGTACCTTCCTAATAGTAATGCCATCGGTAATGTTTTTGAAGAAATAAAGTGGCAAAATACCACAGTGCCGCTACGTGCCAAACTATGATGAGCTCATCTTCAACTATTGATCCATCTCCTGAATCGATGTCAGCCTCAGAGGACAAATCCCAAAACTGGCACTTCAGCGACAGTTTTACACTAAACAAGATACCTGTTGCATCAAGCAAAAGTTCACAAAACCTGAGCTAATGTCTGGCTCGTGCAAGATTATATACATTCTGGGATATAATTATGATGGTTAATTTTTCATCTCCAGGAACACAAACATTCTGTTTTAAATGGCCGTTAGTAAATTATAAACGGTCCATCTCTTGTAAGCGTAAGGATGGAAGAGAAAATGATAAAGAGCAAGAGCATCCTTACCCGTCTTGCCCTGATTTTCTAGCTGACTCTTCATTTTCATCGTCAGAAATGTCTGGCAGCACCTCGCCTGTTGCCCCTTCCTCGTCGGCAGGCAAACCATCTGCACCATCTTCACCCTCGTCATCAGACTTGATAGCTGTGCACCAATAAACAGGTTTTAAGTTGAATTATTGGTAGGTTAAACCATTTAACCCCATAGACACTTTTCCCAAATTGTTGAGGTGTCACCTAAGGGATACTGTACCACTTGTTGGACTAAAGGATCGAAGATTGTAATTTGAGGGTAGTGCCAGATTAAGCTTAGGGCTTGATGGCGCCAAGCTGATTTGGCACTACACTTCAGGTTCAATACATCCTCTGCTGTGGTGAGTCAGGGCTAAATGGGATAATGTATGAACAAATGAAGAAAGCCTTAACCCCGTTAGACCCGACTCAACAAAACAACAAAATACAGCTTGGTCATGACAGTTCAAGAGTTCTTCTGCCATCAGGCTTGAACTGTCACAATAGGCTTGTCACCTGAACAGAAATGTAGTTTCACTGACATCTCCTATATTTGGAGATTTGACCGTAGAAATTATCTGCCATGCAAGCGCAAAAATAAAATGTGTACCAGCCCGTGATTTTGGACCTTAAGAATCTCGTAGGTCAAAAGCTCAAAAATGACAAAATCAGGATACATATAACAGCATATGCAACATCAATACTATCAATTTTCTGTACTCCCCAATACAGCAGAACCTGTTTTGAGAACAACAAAAAAAAAAGGGGTCTTAAAATAAAGGTGATCTCAAGAAAAATCTTGAAGAGTAAAAAGTGTCACATGTCACATAGGTGGTTTTAGCCACCTAAATGATGGTCTTTAATGACAGGTGACCTCTAATAAAGGTTGTTATTCATAAAATGTTCTGTTGTACTCCCATAAAACACAGACAAACACCACAACTTACTTGCTTTCTTTTTCTCCTTCTTCTTGGACTTAACTTCATCTTCATTGAAACCCTGCAACACAACACACATGGCAAAGGTTAACCCTTATCATTCGGAACACACCAGTGTGTGAAATAAGTTTGACTAAAACAGTTTAAGGGTAGTGCCAGAATAGCTTGGCGCCTCTAGGCGCCAAGCTATTCTGTCACCACCCTTGAACTAAAGCCACTGGTCTATATCCTTATCTGCAATTACTATAATGTAGCTTGAGTGTGGCAGTGCACACATTTGAAGCTTTTAGCCTCAGTATAATATGGGTTAACATACTGGAAAAGTGCCACACAGGAATAAGCATCTATTCGGCGCATATCTGTATTACTATAACACACTTCTCTAATGAGTCACTACGCATTTACCCTTAACTCATTCAGCCCGACGGCCGCATTTCCCAAATTTTGGAGGCATCATCAAAAGACTATGCGCAAGTGTAGGAGATGGATCGACCATGATAATTCAAGGGCAGCGCCAGATTAGCTTGACGCCGTCGATCCATCTCCTGCTGTAATGCGTCAGGGCTGAATGGGTTAAGCCTTTTGACCCCCCAAGGCCCCAAATTTTGGAGGTGTCACCAAACAACTGTATACCAGTTGCTGTGGATGGATCAACCACATTAACTCATTCTACCCCAGACACACCACAGCAAGATAAGGATCGACCATGATAGTTCAAGGGGGATGCCAGAATAGCTTGGCGCCTATGGGCGCCAAGCTATTCTGGCATCCCCCTTTAACTATCATGGTCGATCTGTGTCCTGCACTGCAATGCAGTCTTCAGAGGACAACGACAACATTTGGGGGTTTTTAATACACAATAGTGCCAGATAAGCTTGGTGCTGCCTGATGATACAAGCCTAATCTGGCAGTACTCTTTTATTATCATGGATGTCCTACCTCTTAGTGTACCTAGTGTGTCAGGTCTAAATGGGTGAAGACAATATAGCTGAAAAAGAATTGGCCATAACAAGTCATGCCGCATTAACTTGGAGCAAACACTACAATTAAATAACCCTTTACATACTGCTTGAAATTAATTTGACTGTAACTGTTCAAGGGTGATGCCAGAATGGCTTGGTGCCCCAGGCACCACCCTTGAACTGAAATGGTTGATCTTTCTCCTAATCCGTAATGTAGTCCTCATAGGACAATAAGCAATTTTTTTTTTAAAAATCAGCATCAGGATGTAATGGGGCAAGGTAAATTTCTGCTACCTGAGAAGGGAACTTATCCATGAAATATAAGATTTCTTTGTTTAAAAATTGTTCACATTTTAGGAATATCTGCAAAATGGCACTTCCAGCAATTAAAATTCCTGTCTATAGTCTCCTAAGCAGCAAGAACAGAAACTCATGGCCAGAAAATACCACATCTGTGATTATGAATGGAAAAAAAAAACTGTAGAAAAAATCTGACTCACAGCAAATTCTTCGTCCTCATCACTTGAACCAAAGATGTCAGCAATCAACTCATCCGCCACAGACCTGTACAAAGAAATCATTGTTCATTTTCAGAAAACTGCGCAAAAAGAACATGCATTTTTTTTTTTTTTACTATGAATTAGCCCTTTGGCTGTCAGTATCGGTTTTTGCCAAGATGACTCCACAAAAATCATCGCAACAAAAAAATGCTCGGACAGGCAGGGTTAAACATCTGCTGATGTGTAACTGTTTAACTCAAGTGCAACCCCAGTCTGAGTGGTGGTTTGTAATTTTGGACCATCTCTCTTGGCTTGACTTCGCGAACGAAGATTCTATAGGGCTTGCCCAAGTCGTCTGCAGGCATTTTCGTGGCTGCGGAGGCCAATCCGGGACAGGCAGGTTCAACCGCAGTGGCTGCAGGGGATGGTCTGGTCAGGGTTCTGAGTTACGACAACTCTGTTTTTTCTTCTAAGCCGCTTGTCCTTAAGGTTAGCTCTGCGAGAGTCCTCAAAGGAGACGGCTGCCTTGTGAATGGTGGAGCACCAGGTGTCACGGTCCGCAGCAAGCGAAGACCACTGGCGGTGGTCGATTTGGCAGGCACTAAGCGACTTCTTGAGGCCGTCTTTGTATCTCTTCTTTGGTGCCCCTCTGTCTCGGTGTCCAGTGGCGAGCTCGCCGAACAGAGTGATCTTGGGTAGGCGATGATCCTCCATCCTGGAGACGTGCCCCGCCCAGCGAAGCTGTGTTCGCAGCAGCAAAGCCTCGATGCTCACAGTTTCCGCCTGTTCAAGGACCTCAACGTTGGTGACATAGTCACTCCAGTGAATGCTGAGGATGGTACGCAGGCAGCGCTGGTGAAAGCATTCGAGGAGTCGTAGTTGGCTGCGGTAGAGGGCCCAGGACTCGGAACCGTACAGCAGGGTGGTGAGGACGACAGCTCTGTACACGCTGATCTTGGTGCCTTTTTTCAGCTGTTGATTGTGCCACACCCGCTTGAATAGTCGCCCGAAAGCACTGTTCGCTTTTGCCAGCCTGTTGTCCAGCTCCTTGTCCAGCTTGGCGTCTGACGTGATGATGCAGCCAAGGTAGGTAAACTGGTGTACAGACTTCAGTTCGGACTCGCCGATGGTGATGTGGGGAGGGCGATGCTCTTCCTTGGGTGCCGGCTGATGAAGGACCTCTGTTTTTTTCAGACTGACCTCAAGTCCAAAGAGCTGGGCAGCATCTGCGAAGCAGGACGTAATGCGCTGCAAGGCTCTCTCTGTGTGTGCAACGAGGGCAGCGTCATCAGCGAAGAGCAGCTCACGAATCAGTTGGTCTAGGGTTTTCGTGTGGGCCTGCAGTCGTCTGAGGTTGAACAGGCTGCCATCGAGACGATACCTGATGTACACTGCGTCGTCATCGTCGAGGTCCACTGTGGCCTGCTTCAACATCATGCTGAAGAAGATGGTGAAGAGGGTCGGTGCCAGCACGCAGCCTTGCTTCACGCCGTTGCGAATGGGGAATGGTTCCGAGAGGTCACTGTTTAGTCTGACCTGGCCTTGCTGGTCCTCGTGGAGCTGGACGATCATGTTGAGGAACTTTGGGGGACAACCTAGTCGCTCCAGGATCTGCCACATACCTTGCCTGGGTTAAACATCTGCTGATGTGTAACTGTTTAACTCAAGTGAAACCCCAGTCTGAGTGGTGGTTTGTAATTTTGGACCATCACATACTTTACAAAACTACTACTCACTCTTTGTCACTGTCATCGTCATCACTCCCTTTTCTCTTCTTGGAACTTCTGTTGCCTTCTGTGTCAGATTGTTGCTTGTCTCTGGAAAACAGAAGACAAAAATTAACCCATTTAACCCCAAGGCCTCATTTCCCACACGCTGGAGACGTCACTCATTGACTATGTACAAGTTGCAGGAGAGGAATCGACCATAATTCAAGGATAGTGAAGAGACTACACTGCTCAACCAGAGTCAGATACAGTCAAGTTTACTTATAACAAAGTGGAATACAACAAAAGCTGGTAAATATGCATTTTTCTTTAAAAGGTATTTTTTCGAAAAATACTTACCGATGACATGACCTTATGGAAGTGTCTACCACTTACTCAATTCTAGCCTAAGAGCTCGTTGTGTTACCACACAACCCGGGAGGCACTCGGGGAACCCCGAGGGGGCCGAGAGTTGTCTCCCGATACTGCCCACCGTATCCGAGTACCTGTAATTCCTCAGGATACTTAGCTCACCAGCGGCAAGCAGGGCAGGTGGGAGGGTCGTCCGAGTCATGTCATCGGTAAGTATTTTTCGAAAAAATACCTTTTAAAGAAAAATGCATTTGTTTCTTCAAAAACATTACCGATGACATGACCTTATGAAAGAATTGCGAAGAGGAGGAGGGTGCCGCGCTCTAGCACACCTTAGGGCCCCAAGGGCCGTCCACCCAAAGGCAAAACTCCCGACGACCCTAGGTAGGTGTAACCTACGGCGCTGATGCGCCAGGAGGGAGATGTGCCCCCCAAGAAGTCCCCCACCAGAGCGAGTAGCCTCGCTGGGCTGCCAGAACTCTGCGATCGAGGCGGGCGAAGTAACCTGCCCGCCAGCACCCAGCAGCCACGATGCGTAAGACAGCACAGTTCCTGACTGCGACGTTCGTGGCCATGGCCGTACCATGATTGGATGTACTTAGCCTCTAAGCTCCCTGAGGGGAGGGATCCTGGAAATCAGATCATATGACTGAGCGTAGCCAGGAAGATCGTCTGGCCAGTAGCATCAGTGCTGCCGAGCACGGCCAAGAGGCGAGCGCGTCCGCTCCGGACGGCTATGTCGTCGTAGGTATATGTGAGGCTACCTCTGGCTAAACTGCCTGGTCTCCTGGGAATAAGTCTGCCAGCTGGGGTCAGCAGGGTCGGTGGGGGAGGGGCGACGGACGCCGCCCAAGAGCACAGTGCCTCGCCGACTTCATTCGTAGAGGCGTCAGGTTGAGGGATGCAGGCCATAGGGAAGCTTCGACTGCTGCCCACGCGAAGACTCTAGAGTTGAGGGTCTGCCACAAACCTCCAAGGCGAAGGAGTAGGCGCTCCAGCAAGGCGGAACAGCAACCGTCGCGGCTGCACGAGCACCTTGTAGAATGCGGGAAGCAGTAGCAGGGGGTCCGTGGCGAGCTGCGGAGATCAGTGGTCCAGGAACGGTCCCAAGAGAACGGGGTGACCCACAGGACGAGCAGTAAATCCCTCCCACGGATTGTCCAGAGCATCGAGCGCCTGAGCCAGGGGGGCTGGAACAGGTAGGCGATGGGTAAGCCGGTGATCCCACCTCGTGGTGAACAGGTCAACTGAGCCGTCCCGCCAGCGCGCCGATCCTCCAAAGGTGTACCGGTGCACTCCGTGTGTAGCAACTGGTCCCATCGGGGGGAAGGTCGAGCCAGACCTACCGTCGGCCAGGGCAGGGTGACGCCCGGAAGGAAGTTGTGGTTCTCGCACCGACGCATCGGGGGTAGAGGAGCACGCACCGGTCAGGAGATCACAAGCCGCCCTGATCCAGGATGTAAGCCTCCGCTGAGCCTTTGCCGGACAGGACGAGCAGCTCCTGGTGACCGAGTCCCTCCTCCCACGAGATGTCCTCCTAGGTTGCGTCCGAACAAATCCGTACACGCTCTTGTCCGCAAAGCCCGTAGGTCAGGGAGCCAGAGATCGAGAAGAACTGTCCGAGGTCCGGAGTTCCCCAGGTGCGCCGAAGGAGGTTGCCGAGATGGTTAGACGTCCGGGAGACGGGGCTGCTCCTTGGTTCCACAGTGTCCAGGTGGCGGTTGAGGACCCCAGGTGCGTCCAATGGCTGGAAGCTCCAGAAGCAGTGACGACTCCTTCGCATGTGAACCGAGGAACTCTGTGGAGGCCGAGCGCACGGGTACCTGGAGACAAGGGTCGGAAGATCCGGAAGAACTCGAACTCCTAGAACTGGAGGCTGGACCGAGGACCACCTGCTCGGACCGCATCCTAACGCTGCCCTGGGGTCAGAGAACGCGTCTTGCGCAGCCAGAGTCGTAGAAGCATCGTCCGGTCTACTCCCCGCGCTGAAGTCCTGGTCCTCCGAAGAAAACCTGGTGCAGCAGAGTCGTCAGCACAAGGGGGTCTTCCACGGTAGGTAGACCTGCAGAGGGCCAGAGGTCCTCGAAGCAGAGAACGAAGGCCAGGGTCAGGGGCTCCCCAATCCCATGTAGCGTAGGGCTTAACGGCCGAGCGAGGTCACTAGTCCAACCGCAGAGCCAAGAGCGCATGCACAGCAGGCTGGGGCAGATGAACTCCTGTGAAATCCCGAGAGCCAATCTTGACGAGGGCAAACAGAACGGCCGGAACTCCATGGGGGGTGAAGCAACGAAGACCCGAGAGAAGAAGCGCTGGGTAGTCGTAACGCCGGTCACGAAGTCCGGAAGTGGCGGCCGAGCTCCTAGCTGTCTCCCAGTGTCCACCAGAGAAGATTCCTCTCCCGAGAGGGGGGGGGAGGGAGGGGACGGCAGCCGTCCACTGCAGGAAGCGTAGAGTCGATGCGCAGGGCACTTCGATCAGGGCAAGGAAGGAGTCCAATGCGACTAGCGGTCGGCTTGCGTGTGGGTCCTGAACGCTCGAAGTCCTAGGACATGTGCTAAGGTCTCCGCGGGCCGAGCTCTGTAACGAGGTGGGATCGCTGCCAGCGAGGTGACTCCGCGTAGGATCCAGCGGGCTTCCGTGAAGACGAGTGGGGCTCGGAAGTGGACCAGGGACGGCGTGCAGACCGTCTTACGAACCGAGCTCTGTAGGGCGGTGGGTTCTCTGCCTGAAACCAGGCTTTGGCCAGGCAAGTCCCTCCTGGGAACGGCCGCATCGAATAGCCCACTCCACGCCATAGTCTGCTGCATCCGGCGTGGCGAACTGTCCAAGGTCGTCGAAGACTTGAGCGGTTGGAGTACCGGGAAGCCAGTAAGGGCGTCGGCGGGTCTGGAACTCACAGGAGCCGGGCGCTCGCGTCGGCGAAGTTCCAAGTTGAGGCCAGAGCAGTGCAGGAGGAGCAGGCGCCGCAGGCGAGGCCGGAGGCACCTCCGGAGACAGAGCTTGAAGGTATGGACGGAGACTGGAAACTCTCTTGCTGGGCGGACACCAACCGGCCCTGTAACCACTCGCCGTCAGCTCAGCGTACTTCAGCTAGCAGCGTCGTCCTGGTGGGGTCCCTCCAGGAAGCCTGCGCGGTGCCAGCATACCTGCTCCGAGCGCGAGATCCTGCGCTACGTCGTCGGCCGCCTGGACGGCTTCCAATCCGACCTTGAGCTGTGTGTGGGTTCCGCACTGTGCGCCCAGCGGATTCCGTTTTGTGCCGAGACGCTGCATGCGTGCGAGAATGTCTCCGCGAACCGGGCTCTGTATCGAGGTGGGTTCGCTGCCAGCGAGGTGACTCCACGTAGGAGCCAGCGGGCTTCCATGGAGACGAGCGGGGATCGGCAGTGGACGCTGGACGGCGAGAAGCACGTCTCTCTGAACTGGGCTCTGTAGCGAGGTGGGTTCTCTGCCTGTCACAAGGCTTTGTCCAAGCGCATTCCCTCCTGGGAACGGTCACAACGATCTACCCACTCCGCACACTATACTGACGCGCCTGGCATGGTGATCTCTCAGTCATCTCGTCGGAAACTCGAGCGGTCAGAGTACCGTGAACAGCAGCCGGTATTTCAGCAGGTCTGGAACCAGTCACAGGTGCCGGGCGCTCTCGTCGATAGAAGCTCCAAAGTTGCGACCAGCGCCGTTCAGGTCATGTGGAGCAGACGTCACACGAACGTACGGAGGTACATCCGGCACATGGTAGACAGACCTTGTGTGAGTCCGACGGTCACTGGAATCCTCCACGTTGTGTGCAGGTCATCCAGAGGCCACTGCAACAACCAAAACCAAAGGCACGCGGGCGAGGGCCTGAGGGACCATGCCCTGGTAAGGCTAACCTTCGCAACACAAAGTCACAACCAGCGAGGAGCAACCTGCCAGCAAGCACCTGGGCCTGCAATAAATCCCCACAAGCCAGAGAGTGCAGGCATACGGGTCCCGGCTAAGCCAAGGTAAGCACCTTACCTTTGTGACCTACCATCTGCGAAGAAGAGGAGTCACGGCTAACCTTTCTATTTGTCCATCCTGCCAAGGCAACTCCCCAACCACCAAGTGTTGTACCTGTCTTCCCAGCGTATTCCTTGCTGCGCTGGGTACATCGCTGCCTACATACGCACGGCAGTCACCCTTGGTCTGGAAGGCCCGCCACGCTAAGGTTTGCATACAACACATCATGCACAACAAAATTCAAGCATGTCATGGCAAGTATAGACCTGAAGCAAGCGGCAGGCACAGTAACCTTATCAATAAAGGCAGCAAGGCATGGCCACAAGAGGCCCCGCCCTCAAGTGAGCATATGCCTGACGCCCAAGAACTCAAACATGTGATGCCAAGAAAAGGCCCAAAACAACGTCTGGCACATCAACATTACCACGTAATGGCGACAGGGGGCGAGCACGCTAAGGGGAGTACACGACGCCTAATCAGGCCTGTGTAGCCCCTTGGTGCAGTCAGTGTCCTTATAACTGACTAATATAAACTTTACACCTCACATGTGTATCCAATGTATAAAGTGCACATGTATGTTTACCCCCCAAGCCAAATTGTGTACCTAAATACGCCAACGTGTATGGTAAACAGGTCTGCATAATGCATAACAAAACAAGCATGACATGACCGACTCAGTACCGAAGTAAGCGTCTGCTCTCGCCACATCCACCAACGCAATGCGTCAAGGAATGGGCTGGAGCATAACACATTCCCCGAACCACACAAGGTACAAGTGAGTAGGTAAGGAACAAGTGAGTAGGTAAGCGCCAAAATTAGGGTTCGACTTAACTTTCACCAATCTCTCACACCACTCCCATTCCATTAAAGGTTTAGCCGCGAGGAACAACGTGCCCTGCATCGCTAGGCGCCATCTTGGAAAACGAATCTGACCACCTGTGGACCTGCGCTGTTTAAGAATGATGGATTCAGATCTGAACGTCTTATTTCTTTTCCTCACGCCATCTATTTAAACAGCGGATCTTTCAAAATTCATTTTTTTCTAAAAGGTATTTTTTCGAAAAATACTTACCGATGACATGACTACATGGGAATATCTACTTCTAGGCTCAATTTTAGCCTACTTGCCCGTTGTGTGCCCACACAACCCGAGAGGCACTCGGGGAACCCCCCAGAGGGGCCGAGAGTTATCTCCCCATACCTGCCTTACCAGATCCGGTCACGAGACCATTCAGTCTGATACTTCGCTCGAAAGCGGCAAGCGGGGCAGGAGGGAGGGACATCCGAGTCATGTCATCGGTAAGTATTTTTCGAAAAAATACCTTTTAGAGAAAAATGAATTTATTTCCTCAAAAACATTACCGATGACATGACTACATGGGAGAATTGCGATGAGGAGGCGGGTGCCGCCCAAAACTCCCCCAGCAGAACAGCGCCGTTCTCCCCGTCGCACACTCCCGACAATTTTAGCGAAGTGCATCTACGGTGCCAGTGGCACCGGGAGGGAGTGTTGCGCGGCGGCGATGTCCCCCCACCAGTGCGAGATTCTCTCGCTGGCTAGCCAGGTCCCGGAGGTAGAAAGGGGCACAGACCGATTCGGTTTTCTAGCCCACGGCTGCCACGATGTCCTTGACAGCGCGGTTTCGATCAAACGCGACGTTCGTGGCCATAGCTCGTACCTCGTGTGCGTGAATGTGCAGCCTCTTCGCTCCCTCAGGGGAGATCTCCTGATAAGCGGAGCGTATGACCCAGCGGAGCCAGGAAGAGATCGTCTGGGCTATAATGTCACGCCGGTTGGGTCTTAGGGGTAGGAAGAGGCGCGACCGTCCCCTGCGGACGTGCTTAGATCGCCGCAGATAGATTTTTAAGGGCGCGCACGGGATCCTGTAGCCTGGTCTCCTGGGACCGGGGTCGGTCTCTCAGCGGCCTAATGGTGATCCTAAGGCGGAGTTAAAGGAGACCTGTTCTTCGCCAGAAAGGCCGGGTCCGTGCGCAGCTGGACGGAGCCATCTGTTCGGAATTGCAGACCGGCAGGGCGAGCCGAAAGCGCATGTAGCTCGCTCACAGGCGAAGCGGTAGGAAGTGCCAGCAGGAAACAAGTCTTGCGTGCCCAGTCCGCGAGCTGGGTAATGGTTCGAAGCGGGTGGAGTTCAACCACGTGAGCACCCAGGGTAGGACCCAGCGAGGAATGAGCGAGCGGAGTGTCGGGCGCTGGATGCCGCAGTGTCCCATAAGGTCGGCTAGGTCCTTGCAGGCGCCCGGATCGGGTCGTCCCAGGTGACGATAGGTGTCCGCAATCATGGACAGGTAACCGCGTACCGTGATGAGGGCTAGGCCTTGGTCTCGGAAGAGCCAGAGCAAGAAGTCCGCCAGCGGAGGATGCGTCAGATCCGTGGGCGTAAGGCCATGATCGGTGCACCAGGAACAGAGGACTCGCCACTTCCCTCGTAGACTCGAAGGGTCGACAGTCTCCGGGCCGCAGCGATCGCCTCCATTGCTGCACCTGAGTAGACTCTAGCTCCGAGAGCTTGCCGCACAACCTCCAGGCGTGAAGGAGGAGACACTCCGGGCAGGGGTGGAACAGCGGCTGGCGCGGTTGCTTGAGCATGGTCCGCGGGGAGGGCAGCAGCAGGGGCGGGTCTGTGGCGAGGCTGAGCAGGTCGGTGGTCCCGGAGCGGTTCCAGACGAACGGCGCGACCAACAGGAGGAACGCCGAACAGCCCCGAAGTTAGAGGAGGCCTTAGGGAACGAGGACGGTAGGGGGACAGGTATAGGCCACAAGTCCGTCCCAGAGAATGGAGAGCGCATCGACAGCCCAGGCAAGCTGGTCGGGAATCGGGGAGACGAAGAGGGGAAGCAGGTGGTTCCACCTCGTGGCGAACAAGTCGACCTGGGGAGTCTCCCAGCGGGCGCAGATCATCCGAAAGATGTCCTGTCGTCTGGTCCAATCCGTGTGTAGAAGTTGGTCGCGGCGAGACCGAGAGTCGGCCAAGACATTCAGGCATCCGGGAACGTGCAGGGCTTGAAGGATAATGCTCCGGTCCTCGCCCCAACGCATCTTCCTGTAGAGGAGCATACACAGGTCAGGGGAGCGTGTGCCACCTTGCTTCTGGATGTAAGCGACCACCGTCGTGTCGTCCGAAAGCACGAGAAGCTCCTGGTGTCTGAGGAGGTACTCCCCGGCCTGAAGGGCTCGCCAGACGGCCTGCATCTCCAGCCAATTGATGTGGGTGTGCGCCAAGTGTGAGGGCCAGGGGCCCGCCGTCGCGAGACACCGCGGTAGGAGGTGGGCCCCCCACCCCGAAAAGCTGGCATCGACGCAAGGAGAGACCTGTGGAGGGGGAGAGGCTAAGGGAACTCCCGACGCTAGCCACGTAGGGTCGGTCCACCGACGAAGGTGCAGATGGAGCATCTGGGACACTGGGACCGCGGTCGTCAAGTCTCCGGAAGACGTGAGCCAATGGAGAAGAAGAAGCAGTTGAATTGGTCGGGAGTAGAGACGCCCTAGTGGGATAAGATCCGCTGCGGCGTTCATCAAACCCAGCAACTGAAGCCAGACTCTTGCGGGGGCTGCATCCTCCCGAGCTAACTGGTCGGCTAGATCCGTCATCTTCTTGATCCGGGGCGCCGGAAGGCGTACCGTGTTGAGGTGGTCATCATCATCATCATCATCAGTCCCTTGCCCGAACTGGGCGTTGGGGGGACTGAAAGGCAGCAGCAACAGACAGTGCTCTCCACTGAGTTCTATTTTGGGCGGTGGCAAGCAAGTCTGGCATCTCGAGTTCGGTCCATTCTTTTATGTTTGCGACCCAACTCTTTCTCTGACGACCTCGCCGACGACTTCCTTCGAGAGTGCCTTGGAGGATAGTCTTGGACAAGGTGTTGTGTCGGGTCACGTGGCCAAACCAAGCAAGCTTGCGCCGTTTCACGGTTGCCAGAAGGGGTTCATGTGGGCCCACCAGGGAAGTGACGATGCTCCGTACATATTCGTTGGTCTTGTGCTCGCGGTACGAGATGCGGAGCAACTTCCTCAGGCACTTGTTCTCAAAGGCCTGGATTTTCTTTTCTGAGTCTGCAAGCAGTGTCCAAGTCTCACAGCCGTAGAGTAGAATAGACACTACGAGGGACTTGTAAAGCCTGTACTTGATGGTGAAGCTGATGGAGTTACTTCGCCATATCCTGTCCAGCCTGGCCATTGCGGATGTTGCTGTACCTATCCTGATACGGATCTCTGCTATGCAACTACCGTCTTTGGACAGGGTGGCTCCCAAGTACTTGAATCTATTGACCTCTTCTAGCTTCTGGCCGTTCATGTGAATGTTGCTGCTGCTGTCGCTTGTGGTGTTGATCATCACTTTGCTTTTATCCGTACTGATCTCCATGCCATAAGACCCTGCGCTACTTGAAAGTTTGTCTGTCAGGTTTTGGAGCTCACTATTGCTGCCTGCCATGAGGTCAATGTCGTCTGCGAATCGAAGATTGCACAGGGATCTGCCACCAATAGAGATTGAAGTATGGTGGTCATGGAGGGTTTCCTGCATGATCTTCTCCAGGAATATGTTGAAAAGGACAGGAGAGAGCAGGCATCCTTGACGGACACCGATCGTCGTCCTGAAGAACTCGCCTGACTGATTGTTAAGTAGAACCGCGCTGCAGGCGTTCTTGTAAAGCGCTTCTATCATTTGGATCAGTCCCTCCTCTATGTTGAACGATCTCATGACTTGCCAGAGTCCGTCGTGCCAGACGCGATCAAATGCTTTCCTGAAATCAATGAAGTTGTGGTAGAGTTCGCGCTGATGCTGCAGATGTTTCTCGATCAGGACGCGGCAGTTGAAAATCTGCTCTACAGTGCTTCTTCCAACTCTGAAGCCAGCCTGTTCTTCTGCCAGCAGTTCCTCGGCGAAAGTTTTGAGGCGGTTGAGAATGATTCTAAGCATTACTTTGCTAGGGTGACTTATCAGACTGATAGTTCTGTAGTTCTGGCACTGTTTCAGGTTTCCTTTCTTGGGGAGCGGGATCACTAGAGACTGTGTCCATTCTACTGGCCATTTCTTTTGCTCCCAGATCTTTTGACAGAGTGTAGTGAGGACCTTCGTTGTTACTTCTCCTCCATGTTTCAACGTTCATGTGAATGTTGCTGCTGTTGAGGTGGTAGCGCATTCCATACCCAGATGCACAACCCGGCGGGAGGGAGAGAGATCCGACTTGCCGTCGTCTACTAGGAAGCCCAGGTGTGCCAGGGGGTGCAGGAGAGCCTCTCTGTCCGTGGCTAGCGCAGTCACCGATTGGTTGCGCAACCGGAGGTCGTCCAGGTAGTTCGACGTGGACTGGAGGAGGACTGTCGGGCTAAGGCGACTAAGGCGTCCATCAGCCGAGTGAAGACCCAGGGGCGGAGGTTGAGTCCGAACGGCAAACCTACCGAAGGCGCTCGAGCGGTGCGCATTAGTGTCCTGAACTGAAGTGGAACGGCAGGAGTCGGGGGCGCGACCGAGTCGCGCAAGCTAGGGCTGACGTCTCTGCTGGCCAGACTCAGTGAGTAGGGCGCTACGCCGGCGTACCGATCCTCCGGAAGGATCAGCGGGCTTAACGGGGAGAGACGGGAGAGGAAGGCCAGTCACGTGGGACGGCACCTGGCGGACTGCTGCAGGCCGGGCTCAGTGAGGCGGGCGCTGTGCCGGCAAACAGACCCTCCGGAAGGGTCAGCGGGCGTGGCAGCAGTGGCAGTCCTCTGATCAGCCATCAAGTGACCTGAAAGTGGAACGGAGGGAGTCGGGGCGCGACCGTGTCGCGCCAGCTAAGGCTGAAGCCTCTCTCGGCCAGACTCCGAGAGCAGGGCGCTATGCCGGCGTTCAGATCCTCCGGGGGGAGCGGCGACGATCCCAGCGAGGCGAATGATCCCTCCAGCGACGCTCGAGGGGCGAGCGTGAGTGTCTAGAACTGACGGTGGAACGGGATGAGTCGGGGGCGCGACCGTGTCGCGCAGGTTGAGGCTGACGTCTCTCCTGGCCGGACTCGGTGAGAAGGGCTCTACGCCGGCGTCTAGATCCTCCGGAAGGATCAGCGGGCTTCTCGGGGAGAGAGAGAGGATGAAGGCCAGTCAACGTGGGACGGCTCATGGCGGACTGCTGCAGGCCGGGCTCAGTGAGGCGGGCGCTGTGCCGGCAAACAGACCCTCCGGAAGGGTCAGCGGGCGTGGCAGCAGTGGCGATCCTCTGGTCAGCGCACAACGCCGGGTCCCGACGAGCAGACCGTTCCGAGGGGCCGATGCGAGGAAGGGCGGTCGTTACCGAAGGGGCGGCGGAAGTGTCCACCGGGGCCGGACGAGAGATAGCAGACGGAGGTCGCTCTCGCCGATAAAACTCCAGAGGTCCGACCAAACGTCTCCGGCCAAGTCGCACAGACATCACGAGGAACGCACCGCCGACCCGTAGAGACTGAGTCGCCGAACAGCAAGGGTCCACCCAAGGGGGCACGGTGAAGTTGCGCTCGCAGGTCCGGCGGCAACGTACTGCAGGGGCGGAGCAGGGCATCTCGACGCATGAGGTCGCAATTGGCCGAAGCCACCATCGCGTTGACCGAGGAATGGTAGGCAGCGCAGTTGGCGGTCTCCGCGAGGACCAGCAGGTCTCCTAGGAGGGGAGAGATGGAAAGATGCCAGGATACCTCCACCCGACGACCCAAGGCTTGAGTGAGGAGCTCCATAACACCCGAGCAGGGTAAGGTGTTTCGGACCAAGGTCGCTGTCTTGTCCAGGCCCCGCGGCGGGGACCGCCGCAGCAGAGTCAGACCGCCGGCTAGCGACACCGCCGAAGGGTCCAGCGTAGGCAGAGGGATGGAGAAGGCTAGGAGAGTCCAACACACCAGTCCCGCCGAAACAAGATGTCTAATCCGCGGGCCAGCGACGGTCGGAGAAGAAGACCGGCTCCTGGGACGTGGCGAGCTGTAGGTGAGACGAAAAGACGTCTCGAAGACCCTTAAAGCCGGGCGGTTGGGGAAGCGACTTAAACCTCTTGACCTGCCTCTCCGCGTCAACAAAGGCGGCGACCTTCCTCTTCAGCGGTAGGGAAGCTGGGCAGGCGTCCGCCGGAAGCGTCACGGCCACGATCCTGGCGGCTTCAACCGGAGCTAGAAGCGTCTCTGACTGGGAAGAAGACGGGAGCGCCGAGGGGGAAACAACCTCGAGGGCCGCGTGCGAGGTCGAGCGATCCTCCTCGTCCAACAGAGCCGAGACAGAGACTTCGGGTAGCAGGCTGAGCGCATCGTCCTGCAGGGGGCGTCGAGAATCCTCGCTGACAGCGCTCGCGAGGCGAGCGAGTGCGCGGGCGTCTGGAGGAGGAACGGTGCGGATCAGAGTCGCGGCTGCGTCGCGACGGACGGTGCTGACGTCTCTCCGGGCCCTACTCCGGAAGTAGGCCACTATGCCAGCAAGGCGATCCTCCGGAAGGATCAGCGGGCCTGGTGCGGGGAGAGTGGTGAGGACGGCTCGTCAACGACGGACGGCTCAAGGCCGACTGCTGCTGGTCACTCTCAGTGAGACGTGCGCTAAGCCGGCAAACAGACTCTCCGGAAGGGTCAGCGGGCGTGGCAGCAGTGGCGGTCCTGTGGTCAGACAAAAACCGCGAACCCCTACGAGGGGACCGTTCCGTGCGGGAGTGGCCGAGGAAACCGCCAGGGCGGCCAACGTGTCAAAGGGCGCTGAACGCTCGTAAGCCGGGCGGGCGCGCTCTCGGCGGTAAAAGGACCAAGGTCCGCCGACATAACCTCAGGCCAGGCCGCACACCGCTTAACTCTGGTATCAGATTCAGTCCACCCAACCAATTTCAAATACAAACGATTTTGAACTCCCAAAACTACAGCAGCTCGCTTGAGCTTGCCCTTAGCACCACGTGAAAGTTCTGTGTTTACGTTCCGTGTGTGAGTGAATGCGCGTGACTCACGTGAGCGCGCTTGTTGGGCCCAGTTCGGGGCGGCGCTTTGAGCCGATTTTCCATTGGGATAAAGCGCCTATTTAATGTGCTTATTATTATTATTATTACTATTATTACACCTGTGGTCCGAGGAACCACCGAACGCGGCAGGGAGACCGAGTGAGTGGCCGTCGGCCACCTAAAGTCATCGCACCGGGAGCACAACATTATCGAGCGTAGGCGGGCTCCCGGTGAAAGCGTAATGGGGCACTCTCGGAGGGCTAACGGGGCTTTAAACGGGCTAACACACACGGAGCCCAAGGCCCACGTGCAAAACGGGCGCGACATGGCAACAGCCGACCGTGAGCTAATCAGGCACTACGCACTGAAACCAAACCACCAGCAAAAAGCAGGGAAACACCCATAGACAGCCGGCCCTCAGCCCGAGGGACGGCCGAGGGAACTACCGCTACCTTACCTCTGCAACGAAGGGAAGGGGGGGAAAGGGCAGTCAAACCGCCGTCCACAGACGCAGAAGAATCCCCGCAAGCAGCCCAATGAAGCAGGAAGAGAAGGCCAGGTAGAAGGCAGGGTAGAAGCGGGCGCAGAGCACACAGAGTCGGCAACAAGCGTCGGTAGGCAGAAGACCGGTCGAGGCAGCGAGAGCACGGGCCAGACACGTCTTCTCTCCACGAGCGAAGTAGAAAGACTGAATGGTCTCGTGACCGGATCTGGTAAGGCAGGTATGGGGAGATAACTCTCGGCCCCTCTGGGGGGTTCCACGAGTGCCTCTCGGGTTGTGTGGGCACACAACGGGCAAGTAGGCTAAAATTGAGCCTAGAAGTAGATATTCCCATGTAGTCATGTCATCGGTAATGTTTTTGAGGAAATAAATAACGCTGCCATCCATGGAGAAGCGGGAGATTTTGACCCTGTTTATAATAATGCCACACCAACAACTGAAGGAGAGTGGGGAACGGGCGCGAGGCCCGCCAAGAAAAAGTCAAGAACTTTGGCGCACAAGCAACAGCGCAGAAGAAGACTGCCTTCGTGCCCGCTCAACCAGTGCCCAGCCCGGGAACCAGCCGAGGGCCAACCCAGCTACCTTACCTTTCCGCCGGAGTGAGAACGGGGGCAGAAAAGTGCAAACACCCAAGGAAGGACCGGGCAAGGTCCCTGCGACGCTCATCACGTAGCCCAGGCACCCAAGCAGCCGAAGAGGGCAGCCGCCAACGCATAGGGGACGACAGGGCCACGCAGTGGCACAGGCAGGGCCAGCGAAGTCGAAGCCCAGAGAAGAAACCAAGTCCGGAAGACCGGCGAACCGGTCGAAATCCAAAGTCCGTAGGCTAGAGCAGTAGAGCAACACGTCTGAACCGTGAGCCTAAGTAGACTTGACTGAGGAATTACAGGTACTCGGTTCCGGTGGTCAGTATCGGGAGACAACTCTCGGCCCCCTCAGGGTTCCCCGAGTGCCTCCCGGGTTGTGTGGTAACACAACGAGCTATTAGGCTAGAATTGAGTAAGTAGTAGACACTTCCATAAGGTCATGTCATCGGTAATGTTTTTGAAGAAACAAATAGCTGAGTTGGTATACCTCGCCCTGTACATAGCTGCCAACCTTGAGGCAACGAAAATCCTGAGCTGCGGCCTCCACCCTCCACGACAAGGGGGGGGGGGGGGGGGGGGGGGGGGGGGGGCGGGGGCGGGGAGTGTACGCAGTGCGCATCAGCCCGCCTAGGTTTACTGTGCAGCGATGTTTATGTCCGCCCGGCACATTTTCAGGCATGGGAATTAGAAAAGTGAAAAAAGTCTGAAATTTCCAGCGTGGTCCTTCATTCCAGCGACCAAAAAATCAAACGACGGGGGGGGGGGGGGGGGGGGGGGGGGGGGGAGTACCGTGGTCCTTCATTTCAGCGGCCAAAAAATTAAACGACCGGGGGCGGAAGGGGGGGGGGGGGTTGCTTACCGGATCATGATCAGGTGCACACTAAACAGCACTCTGTCTTGAACGATATCCTTTCTCACCGCCATTTTCAATTTTCAACAACTCGTGATGCCGCCATTTTCCCCACACGTACAGTGCGCGAGACGGTAAGCCAAGCATGAAAACGGTGCGTTCAGTGTTGTATTGCCCGCTTGCACGGTAAAGTAACGACTGCGTTGAAGCCACAATAGGTGACGCGTAACTCTAGCGGGCGGCATATCACTTGAACCAATGTGGCCTCGCAGTGTATAATGACCGGTGCTCAGTTACTTTTTGCACCCCAATTTTTTTTTTCGGCGGACAACATTTTTTTTTCGGCGGCTGAGCAAATCATTTCGGCGGAAATTTGCCTTTAGGCGGACAATTCCCATGCCTGCATTTTACAAACGGCAAAGTGTTCGCCCTTTCTCGATTCGTCGATGATGCAAGGAACGCTTGTAGTCTGGATGGAACTTTACCAACCACTTCTGCTTCTTTGGAGGCATCATTTTGTTGAAAATCGAAAATAACACTTGTGAAAATCGCTAAGCATGTGCTCCAGACCAGGGCAATTTCGAAGGAACCGGAACAAACACAGAATGGATGCAAATTTGCTGCGCATGCATAATCAAGACTGGCTGTGGGTCCCCGAAAGCTTAGCGGTACAGTATAGCGGCAGGCTCTCAACTACAGGCGCTTGACTGGGAGCGGTACGCCAAAATGCCTCGAATTTTCAAACAAAACTTGAAAATCTGAAAATCGGGAAAAATGTACAAAAAACCGGAAAATCGGGACTTGAACAAAAATCGGGAAATTCCCGATAAAATCGGGAGGGTTGGCAGCTATGCCTGTACCTAGGTTAAACGCACCAATGGCGCCATTACTGCAATTTTCGCATCTGTCCGCTAGCTTAGACGTGTCCTGTGCACCAGAACTGCGCGCACAGGTAGGCTTCTGCACCTGAAGTTTGTTCTCGTATGTTTCCGTGGAAGATTGTGATCACAGTCGAAAAAGGGTTTATTTCTGACTTTAGAGTTACTCCCCTTGCACTTAAGGTGAAATAGTGCCCACCAAGAATGCCCTTCTTTGTTAGCAATCACAAATAAACATTTTGGTGTTTTTCATTTAGTTAGGTGTCTAAAAAGATGTTTAAGACACATTTTGAAAAATTTCATGCTGGTTGCCAAGGGCAACGGCGGCCATATTGAAAATAAACAACATATTTTTGTTCCTCCGTAAAATCCTTCAGAAGAGAGCTATTGACCCAGAACAAATTTTGTTGTGTTTTTGATGATAAGAACTACAACTTTTCAGAGGGATTTTTTCATATCTTTATTATTAAAAATGAATTTTTCATTAAAATGCATTTTTTTGAAAAATACTTACCGATGGTATGACATTGTGAAAAGCCCTTAGCTAGCCTAATTTTAGCCAAAATTTGGTTGTGTCCGTATAAGGGGGTGTTGGCAGGAGTGGGGCGCCATAGACCAGGCCATGGCCTGAATACTATTCAGAATAGTCTCCCCTTATTCCCACCCGGTACGAGAATACCCGTCATCCCTCAGTTTAGTTCCTTAGCGCACTTGAGGCAAGCGGGGTAGGTGGGAGGGTCCTTCGAGTCATACCATCGGTAAGTATTTTTCAAAAAAATGCATTTTAATGAAAAATTCATTTGTTTTCTCAAAACACATTACCGATGGTATGACATTGTGGAATTCCGAAGAGGAGGCGGGTGCCGAAAGACGCCCCTCCTGCCAACAGACCAACCCTCAGACCCGCCCTCCCGGAGCACACTCCCGATAATTTTAGTTAAGATACTTACGGCGCCTATGGCGCCGGGAGGGAGTGTTGCGCCGCCGTGATGTCTCCCACCAAGGCGAGGTTCTGCCTCTGGGTGGAGAGGTCCCTCAGGTAGAATCTAGTAAACGTGGTCTCAGCTCGCCATCCCACTGCCGCCACAATGTCCTTGACTGCACAGTTGCGGTCGAAGGCGAGACTGGTGGCCATGGCTCTGACCTCGTGTGCTCTGATGTTCATAAGCTGGGCTGCACCTGGGGCGAGGTCCTGATAGGCAGAGCGGATCACCCAACGGATCCAGGAGGAGATGGTCTGTGCTGAGATGTCGAGTCTACCTGGGGACAAAGGGAGAAAGAGGCGGGTACGTCCTCGGCGCAGCGGCTTGGTCCTGCGCAGGTATACACGTAATGCTCTCACCGGGTCCTGTTGTCTGGTCTCCCGGGTGGAGTCTGTCGTACGTAATGGGTGAATGGTCATCATCTGTGGGTTCGTCAAAGGCGACCGCGTCTTGGCCAGGAAGGATGGTTCAGGTAGCAACTGCACGGAACCGTCTGTCCGGAACTGCAGGCAATCTGCTCGTGTGGACAGCGCGTGAAGCTCACTGACCCTGGACGCCGTGGCTAGGGCCAACAGGAAGCACGTCTTTCGAGTAACGTCCGGCAAGCGCGCCAACTGCAGGGGTTCAAACCGGACGGAGTTGAGCCACGTCAGCACCCAAGGTAGGTCCCATCTAGGCAACAGCGAACGCAACGCCGGGCGTTGTAAGCCAAAGTGTGCCATCAAATCAGCGAGGTCTTTGCAGCCACCAGGATCGGGCCGGCCCAGGTGACGGTAAGTGTCAGCGATCATGGCAAGGTATCCCCGAATGGTAATTGGCGCCAATCTCTGGAAGTTGAAAAGCCAGAGGAAGAACTCCGCCAACTGTGGTGTCGTCAAAGCCGTAGGGGGGAGGTCGTTGTCACCACACCAGTTGCAAAGCACTCTCCACTTTCCCTCGTAAACTCGCCTGGTGGAGAGTCTGCGTGCAGCAGCGATAGCTTCCACTGCCGCACTAGAGAAGCCTCTGCTGGTGAGGGCGCGCCGCACAACCTCCAGGCGTGTAGGAGGAGCCGCTCTGGGCACGGATGAAACAGTGGTTGACGAGGTTGCTTGAGCATCGTGCGCGGACAGGGTAGCTGTAGTGGCGGGCACGTGGCTAGGTTCAACAGGTCCGTCGTCCACGACTTGGTCCAACTGAAAGGCGCCACCAGGAAAAGGATCGTGTTGCAGCCGCGGAGCTTGAGGAGGACTTTGGGAACCATCACCGACGGAGGATACGCGTAGGCGACAAGCCCGTCCCAGGGAATGGACATCGCGTCGACCGCCCAAGCTAGCGGGTCTGGCACTGGTGAGACGAACAGCGGTACCTGGTGGTTCCATCGGGTCGCGAAGAGGTCTATCATGGGGGTCTCCCACTTGGCCCCGATCATCTGGAAGATGTCCGGTCGCAGCGTCCACTCGGTGTGGAGGAGCTGTCCTCGTCGTGACAGGGAGTCGGCGAGCACGTTGAGATGCCCTGGAATGTGCCTGGACCGCAGGGTGATATCCCGATCCTCGCACCAGCGAAGCAGTTGGTACAGGAGGATGCACAGTGATGGAGAGTGGGTCCCGCCCTGCTTCTGTAGGTAGGCGACGACGGTGGAGTTGTCGGACAGCACCAGGAGCTCCTGTCCCCGGAGTTGCGAGTCCCACGTCATCAAGGCCTGCCAAACCGCTTTCAGCTCTAACCAATTGATGTGTCGGGTCAGGAGATCTTGAGGCCAAAGACCCGAGACTGTGGTGAACGAAGGTAGTAGGTGAGCTCCCCAACCGGTGAGGCTTGCGTCGACACAGAGAGACAGGTGAGGGGGTGGCGTATAAAGTGGGACTCCTGAAGCCAGCCAGATAGGGTCTGCCCAGCGGAGGAGGTGAGGTCGTAACATCGGAAGCACCGGAACCAGCGCGTCGATGTCGTCCTTCGAGGGCCGCCAATGCAGTAACAGGTGTAGCTGCACAGGCCGGGAGTATAGTCGCCCTAGGCGAAGCAGGTCGGCTGCCGCACTCATCAACCCCAGAAGTTGTAACCACACGCGTGCAGGGACGCTGTCCTGTAGTGTGACGTGTCGCGCCAGATCGCCGAGTTTCTTGATACGAGCCGCCGGAAGCCGCACTTCGTTCAGGTCGGTGCGGAACTCCATTCCCAGGTGAACAAAGCGGCGGGACGGTGAGAGGTCGGACTTGCCCATGTTGACGATGAACCCCAGAGAGTCGAGGAGGACTAGGAACGCGTCTCTGTCTCTCTCCAGAGTGGAGTCTACCTGGTTCCTCAGGAGTAGGTCGTCGAGGTAGTTCGACGTAGGACTTGAGCTCGTCCGTCTGGCCCTGGCAACAACGGCGTCCATGATCCGGGTGAACACCCACGGGCTGAGGTTGAGGCCGAAAGGGAGGGCGCGGAACTGGTAGACTACTCCGGCGAAGGCGAAGCGAAGAAAGCGTCTGGCCGTAGGATGCATCAGAACATGAAGGTAAGCGTCGGACAGGTCGAGGCTGACGGCGAAGTCCATGGGCTGCACCGCGGCTCGGAGGGCTCGAGCGGTCTCCATACGGAAGGCGGGGGTGACTATGAACTTGTTCAGGGCAGATAGGTCGATCACTGGGCGCCACTTGCCCTCCGGCTTGGGAACGACAAACAGACGGCTGTAGAAGGCTGGGGTGTCGTGTCGTAGCACCACCTCCGTGGCGTTCTTCCGGAGCAGCGCGTCCACCTCGTTGCGTAGCGCGTCGGCCCTGAGCCGGTCGGTCGGCACCGCAGTCCAAAGTGGGGACCGGCGCAGAGGAGGGGGAGATCGAAAGGACAGCTGAAGGCCCTGGCAAACAGTCGACAGGATCCACGGGTCGTCGGGAAACAGCGCCCTCCAGGCGACGCTGTGTAGTGCTAGCCTTCCGCCGACAGGAGACCCGGGAGCGATCGGCGGAGGCGGAGACTGTGGGCAGTCAACGGGCCCGTCCCCGCCCGAAGGGACGTCGGGCAGGTCTAGGCCAACCGGGGGCGGCGGGGTCCGAGGAAGAGGGATTCGGTGGACCGGGACGACCGAAGGCCGGTTTACGGGGGGGGAGACGTCCACGACTGGTGAAGGGGCGAGCGGGGGGTCTGGCGGGCCGCAAGACTCGACCCACAGGCCTGCGGGCTGGAGGAAAGCGCTGGGGAGCGACGCGGGTAGGCCACAGATCCTTATTCGACTCCTTAACGGCCTGCCAGTGTGGCCCGAAGAGGAGTTCGCCGCCGACGGGGGCCCGTCGAAGCTGGTTCTTGATATCAGCCGGAAGTGTACAGGCTCGGAGCACCGCATCCCGACGCATGAGGTCGCAGTTCGCCGCCGCTGCCATGGCGTTAACTGAGGTATGGTAGGCAGCACGGTTACCAGAAACCGCCAAGGCTAGGATGTCTGTCAGAAGTGGGGCGATGGTAGGATCCCATGCTTCCTCAACGCGCCGAACTATGGCCTGTGTTGCCAAATCCAAAAATCCCGCTGAAGCAAGAGCATTGCGAATGAGTGAAGCCGTCGGATTCAGGCCCGGGGTGAAGCCAGTTCGTCGAAACAGGCTGGCACAAGACAGCGCCAGGGGATCCACTGCCGGAAGCGGGCATGCGAAAGCTTGCGAATGTCCGGCGTACCAGCTCTGTCGGAACGCGATCGCCAGGTCTGCAGGCCACTTGTTGTCAGAGAAGAAGCCGGCGTCTCCGAGAGCCCCCTGAAGCAGGTGAGAGGAGAAGGCATCGCGAATGTCTCGGAACCCAGGAGGTTGCGGCAGGGACTTGAAGCGTTTAACGTGAAGTTCGGAGTCCACAAAGGCCGACGCTCTCTTCTTAGCAGGGGGAGAAGAAGGGCAATCTTCCGCCGGTAGAGCCGCCGCGATGAGTCGAGCAGCTTCGTCAAGGGCGCGCATGGTCTCCGTCCTGTGACTCAGTGAAGCTGGAGGAATCTCAGCATCTTCCTGTGACTGCGAGCGAGGGGTAGGGGAGGATTCCAGCCAGGCCGACACCGAGTCCTCCGGTGCCAGGCTGATGGCGTCATCCACCATAGCGGGAAGAAGTGAGGAATCGGGAGCCTTAGCGGGACCAAAGGGAGCCATAGCTATCATTGGGCGGGGAGGTGGAGAGGCTGTCCGGTGTGTTGACCGGCGTCTGCTGAGACGACGAGGCGAGCTCTGCGGTGCAGCGAAAGTGAGAGAGTCGGAGCGAGCGACGTGGTGGCGATCCCGCGGGGAACGGCTGCGGCGTGAGGAGCGGGAGCTGTGCGAGGCTGGTCGGGTCCGACGTGATTCCGGAGGGCCCCGCGAGGGCGACCGTCTACGACGATGGCAGCTCCGATAAGAAGACCCACGAAAGGAAGAGTGAGGACTATCATGTCGCCTCGGCCCCACAGTACTGGTCCGCCGACGTTGACTCGCTAAGCGACAGCCGTCTCTGCGTGCGTCAGTGTAACCACTCTTGTCCGAAGAGCTACCCTCGCGAAAGCGGTAGCGGCGACCAGGGATTTGAAGAGGCGAAGGCCGACGTCTCTCCGGGCTGCGTCTTGATCGTGGGCTGTCTCTAACTAACACAACGGAAGAGATCGGAATGCCACCACTAACCTGAGATCTAGACGAGGATCGAGCCCTGTCGTCTGGTTCGTCCGTCCGTCGTGTTCCCACTTTGGGCTGTCGGTGGGTAGTAGAGTGGTCAGCTCTCGAGGCCGTGTCCCGGTGCAAGCGAGACTCGTGTGTCACCGTGTGACTACTGGTGCGTGGTCGTTCCCTCCTGTCATGCCTGTGCTCCGCCAAGTGCTTCTGGACTGGAAGCGTCGTAGACTCGGTTGCCGACGCCAGTCCGGGGGAAGGACCATAGTTGTCTGCCTTCTCCAGAGGTGTACCGACTGTAATCCCGTCCGCTTGCAAAGGTTCAGGATCAGGTCTCAAGGTCGCCACGGTAAGGGTAACCTCAGTGGGGCCCTCCGCGATAGTCTGCGACTTGCCAACTTTCTTTGTTCGGGACGCCTTAGCCACTGGAACCGGCTTGGTTCCCGTCTTGGTACTCCGCACCGGGTCTGTCAGTCGTTCCCTGACAGGAGTCGGTCGTTCTCGGCGGTAAAATCCCCACAGCTGCGACCATCTTTCTTCCAGCCATGGGGCGCACACCACACACGTATTGGTCGAATCGCAACCAGCACAGGGTAGGCAAACTGCATGCTCGTCCGATGGCCACTGAAAGTCGCCACACAACGTGCAGGTACGAACCTGGTATCTGTAACAAGAGGGTACAATGAAGAAACGAGCGAGCGTGGCCTCCGAGGTCACGCAAAATAAAAACGCGCGCGATGACGAAACGAACCTCATCGAATTCGAAAGAGTACAGCGCGTGCCTACGCTCGGCGCTCCTTCCCACCCTAGAGCGCCGGTCGAGGGCATCCACTGAGATATTACCTGTCCATGGCGGCAAACGTTAGCAACCCACGTCTCAGTCTCCCCCGAAGTGGACCCACTGTCAGCTGGTTGCAGAAACTCGTCGCCAGTCACGACCGGCCAGGCTCCGCAGTCTCGTCACAGCGCCAGTCAAGTGAGCTCGAAGTCCCAACAGCTAACTCGTCGGCAAGTGAGTCCCCCAGTCGACGAAAGAGAACCGTCCCAGCAGAGAGCAATCAGTCCCACCGACTCAAGCTCCCCAGAACACAAGTTCCAAGTACACCGTCCAAGCTCACAACCACCAAGGTCAGAAGACCGGTCCAAGATCAAAACGCTCAGCACGGACAGACACAACCTTCCTAGCGCTAGCTAAGAACTAAACTGTGGGATGACGGGTATTCTCGTACCGGGTGGGAATAAGGGGAGACTATTCTGAATAGTATTCAGGCCATGGCCTGGTCTATGGCGCCCCACTCCTGCCAACACCCCCTTATACGGACACAACCAAATTTTGGCTAAAATTAGGCTAGCTAAGGGCTTTTCACAATGTCATACCATCGGTAATGTGTTTTGAGAAAACAAATGTTATAGGGCATCACAAACTGAACATTTGTCGTGAACGAAATTCCAAACATTTATGATATTCACATGGCACTAACTATTTTTCATTTGTAGATACCATAAAAAGCTTCTGTAAAGTTGTTATTAATGTTTTCAGCTACATGCATGCCAAATTTCATGTGTTTATGACAATTATTAGAGAAGTTATGGATGCAGTAAACCGCACAATATGGAAAACTTAGAAAATCGCGTTTGAAACTTTGGTCCCCTGCACTTAAAGTGATGAGAAGAAGAATCATCTGTGCACAGCTGCTGATTGAAAAATTTAGTTATTGATGTACCTCAGAATGCACCAGCAGCATAAACAGGACCACCCTCTTCTTCCATTATGCTTTTTTCTCTCCTGTTCCTTGGCCTGCCGAACCTTCTTTCTGCGATGCTGTTGCTTCAGTTTCAGTTTCCGCCTGCTGTTGAATTCCCTGACCCTGTCCTTCTGTTTGCCAAGCCTTTTGGTGTTTTCTCCAACATACAGACCTTGGGCAGTCATGAAATTCTGGCTAGCTGTGGAGCCCATGTTGAATTCTCCAACATACACCAGTGTGGCTGTCTCAACCTTGTCACAGGAGGCGAAGGTGTTTTTTTGACACGGACTCCAGATGACTCCATGCAGGGACTCATTTGTATTCTGGGTCTTGCCCCTTAGCCATCTCCTCAGCAGAGCAGGGTCAGCAAGTTTCCTGTACACAGGAACAAGCTATTTTGCCACCTGTCTGTTAATAGGTGTTGTAATATTTCCCTAGTGTCATGGGGGAGGATTTTCACGAGCCTGAGCATGGTTGAAGAAACACCAGGAGTCTCATCCCTTTGGGCAGCGAGCATGATGAGGATCAGTATCTGTAGAAGTACAGTGGAGAAATGAAGCCCACACTGCATCTGACATGGCCTCTACAGTAGTGCTGCTCTTGATAGCCTTGGTGTAATATGCCTAGAGTTTCTTCATTGTATTTTGAGTCAGCCTGCCCTCGCCCCTACCCCCAAGTGTGACGCCCCGTTTCTTCCTGCGACAAGATTTGTAAGTGCAGTGCCCAGTCTTTTGGAGACATGATTAATACACTCTTCCTTTGGAGGTAATCTCCACCTCATCTCCATAAGGCTTAATTTTCTAGTTCATAATAGACATTGAAAGTTTTACAGTCCCCGTCAGACAGCAGAATTGTGTAACGGAGCTTGTGTTTCTTCGCCGAACGCAGCCACTGCGTCTTGGCCCCCTCCACCTCCATCATGCCAGAAGAACCATTAAAATTCTTCTGGCAGTCTGGTCTGTGGCTCTCCATCCACACCTGGTAGGCATTCTCACCACACTGTCTCATTCTTTTGCCTGTGGTCTCACATGCCTGACAGTATTTACTCATTATATAGTGTAGCTGATGTACAGCCAGCTGCAATAACAGCTTCACAGTTTGTGCACAACACTCGCAGGAATACTGCCATCCCCATCTTCTTCTCATCATTACATACAAGTTGCACGGATGGCGATCCACATTCAGGACAAGCACAAGCTGCAAATAAATTTGCAACTTGGTTCAGGTCGCAGATTGTTGTTGGAAGAGGTGTGGCACTGTAGGAGGCACATTACTTCTGATGTCACAGCTGTTGTCTCCGTCACCATTCTCAGAAATCTTTCCGTGAAACACCCTGAACTTCTTGGCACTAGAGCCTAAAAGGTCGGAGGACCATGGAGACCCCGGTTCTAAGTGGCTACATGAAGCAACACCCACGATATCATGTGCTTTCGTTTTGTTTTCGGTCGTCTCCTGTCCGTCGCCGATCTTGCGTTTCCGCGTCTGCTTCGATAAACGGGCTTCCGTCAACTGTTTTGCTTTAGCCTTCGACTTATACCCCTTTCTTTTCGAGGCTGCTGGCCTTGGTTTCGTCATTTTACTTCTAAAAGCGAGAAAATTGGCTAAAAAACACGATCGAGCACGCGTTATAAACAAAGTCGAAGCGTCACCGGAAGTAAGAACAGTTTGTAACTCAGCCAATCAGTATTCAGAATGGTGTGGTAATGTTACTATTTTTAGAAACCAATGACGTCGTTATCCTTATATGGTGATAATCGGCCTCTCGGTGGGTTCGGAAAATGCAAGAATGTGTTCCGATGATTCCCGAAGACCGCTGATCATATTATGGGATGGAAAGGGGAGAGAATGCTGATTCCAACCATACCAAACTTTCCAGCATTTAGCGAAGCGGTCGGTCTGTATCGAACGATCGAAAATGACGAATTTTCTAACAAACAAAATTTGTTACAGCCCAAAATAGACAGGGTAGGTGCAGAAAATGTGTTTTATTTCAATAAACATTACTTTTTGAGTGAAATGAAGCATGATAAGTGAAAGAAAATTGAATAAAAGTGATGAAAATGCCTCTATCTCAAAATCATGAAATTTTTTTAAAATTCGTAAATCGGAGCATTTTGCTGGGCAATACATCCCCTTAAAATGTTGGGAGGGCGTACGTCCCTACTGGAAAAAATAGGTCTCCAGGGGTTGGTTCATTTTCCTCAGAACTTGCGTATTCCTGAATCAAGTCCATTGTGGTGCACTCGTCTCTCCTATGGCTACGGCCACGACGGTGCTTTCTGCCGCAAAGCAACGCAGATGTTGCAAAATCACCACCATTGAGGAAAAACTAAACTATTTTTCAAATCTGCCAAATCGTGTAATGTTTCATGGAGCTAGCATATAGATGCATTACTGCCAGACTGCATTTAGAAAAAGGTTTATTCTTTATTCATCTTACTTTGCAGCAATGAAACGTCACATGATTATTTCTCCGAGATTGCTCTTTACAGGTGCAGAGAGCACACACTGCTCTAAACCGATCTGGTGCACGGACCAGTCCGAGCGACCGGTCAGGCACAAAAATAGCAACAATGGCACCACTGGTGCACGTCGGCTAGGCACAGGGCAAGGTATAAGTGTAAATAAAATGTCAGAGGTCCTAATTACAATCTTTCTGTGTAAATCACTTTGCTAATAACAAACATCACATACGACAACAAACAAATGTTGGGTCCCTGATGTTTTCTTCCATCTCAAGTTTTCTGCATTTAACTTACTCATCATCACTGCCTGCGCGGATTGAGTGCTCATCATCATTCTCCTTATCAGAGTCCTCATCATCGATGACGCGTTTTCGCCGCCGCACTACGACACCACTGCCAGAGGACGCTGGAAACAAACAAGGAGACAAAGCAAAGTGAAACCAAGGCGCAATCTTTTACAGATATTTTATCCAAAATAATGCAACCATGGAGCACATTTCTGAGATAGTTCTATTAACCCATTACATCCTGAGGATGATTTTCTTTAAAATCTGCTCCTATGTCCTATGAGGGCTACATTACAGGTTAGAGATTACAAGATAGATCAACCATATTAGTTCAAGGGTGGTGCCAGAATAGCTTGGCGCCTCAAGCACCAAGCTATTCTGGCACCACGCTTGAACTACAATAGTCAATTTTATTTCAAGCAATAGTATATCAGGATGAAAAGGGATACATATAAGCTGAACAAATCAAAGGACAAATAGGCATAAGTTCTGCTTAAGTAACTAGTATGCTCAAATTACAACTGTGCTACAATAAACATGTGCTGGTCTGTGATTTTGCACCTTATGACCAAAGGGCTGCAAGGTCCAAAATCACAAATCAGCGCAACATCTTCTACTTATGTTCACACAAAACTGCTTCTGCTATTGAGTTTTTAAAAAATTACAAATGTTCAATGTACATTTACAACTAAAAAATACAGTTGATGACACACAATGTATACCTCTAGAAGCCCGGGAACCTGACCTGGACCTTGACCGTGACCTCGACCTTGACCTAGATCTTGACTTGGACCTTGAACCTGACCTTGATCTGGCCAATGATCCTGACCGAGATCGTGAACGTCGAGGGGACGCTGATCCTCGCTGAGAGCCTGTTCAAAATATAACAGAACTTTTTTTAAAATTCTGACAATATTTTAACATACACATATATCACAACCACCACCACAAGATGATTCAGAATTAGCACCGATTCCACTTAATTACAAAGCAGAATTTTTCATACCAATCTTTCACTCAAAAATAATGAAAACCTGCAATAACATGCTTATTCATAGTCTTACATAAATCATATATTTTAAATGTCAAACAGAAAAGAACTTGTGACAATGGTTTTGCTGCCGCTCTTGGGAAATGTAAAAGTGACCTGTATAAACCTGCTAAAATATACACCGCTTGAGCCCCACTCACATATTCATTCCTGTAATATTCACGCACTCTAAGTTGAGTGTTAAACAGCTTGGTCTTGCAAGGCATCTGACATGTGCTAACAGTTTCAGCATAAGTGATTCAGGTAAATGGTCACTGAGGCTGAAGGTAGTGGCCAAGCCATTGGGTTTGAAGCCAACTAAATTTTAAAATAAATCAGGTCCTGGTTTGGTGATCACTTTTTGTTTTAATGATGTCCTAAAACATGTCTTGTACAAAAGTTAATTGGAGAAAACATGAGGACAGCTTTGCGTAAGTGGACATTTCTTGCAAGCATTTCACAGGAGTCAAGAGTTGACCCTCTGTAGTTCCACTCAGACCCCAAAGGTTAGACTGGGACCTCCTATCCCTCCAGCCAGTGTCCCACGGATACCCTATTTATCTGCACAAATGGGAACCCCAATCATTGACTACGTTTGTGTCCTAGATGAAAGCTCAAGGGTGATGCCTGCAATAAATTTGCAGATCTTCAAGCATCAACATATCGTATTCAAAAGCACTGCCTTAGAACCACTATGGTTTTGGCTGTTGGTAGAGCTTTTAATCGCAAGGTTCCAGCAGAATCAACAAAAAGCGCTACTAACAGCCACAGGACTAAACACTTAGTGCATACCACCTCTGAGACTATTCACAGTACTGACAATGGCATGTGCAGGGAGTTATTCTGATGCCGAAAGAAAAACAAGATTTAACCTATTTCATCCTGAGGCTGATTTCTTTTTCATTACCGACGCCTGCCATAGCGGGCACAGGAAACACCTCCTCTGCTTATGGCCTCCTGGTATAGCGGGGCCGCAGCTTCTACTCCCCAGCGTACGGCTACCCGCTGAAGCGTTTTGCGCTAGCCGCGTTCAAAATCTGTGCTACCTGCTGAGAGTGGCTACCAGATTAGCTGCAACCTTGACAGCGCTGGAATGGTACCGCGAGGCGTGCAGTGTTTATGTTATAGTCAGCTCAGAACTTTGGTCGGTTGTGCTTGCAAAAATGGTGGAAAGAGAAGAAAGTGATCGTGACAGTGACGAATTTAGTGGTGATGAGTGTTGGGATAGAGGCGATTTTGGAGAGATGGATTTATTTCAGTTGACAGAGGAGGAAAGGGCCGATATTGTGCGTGTTGTGCGACAAGACTCTAATGACAACAATAATGGTCGCGATTCTGACGACGAAAGTGGTGATGAAATTGACGATGACAATGTGCCACTGAGGTTCCGAAATCCACAAATTGAGTGGACAGTAGGACCATATGTTGCACCTGAGCGGGTGACATTCACCAGAAGGCCAGGTCCAATACGTGTACATGTAACTGACACATCTGTCAGTGCGTCAGGGTACTTTGGCCTCTTCTACTCTTAGAGTGTTTGAAACGATCACAACGTACACAAATGCGAACGCAGCAAAGAGCCGTCCCTGCTATGCCGCAGCAACGAGACTCGCCTTGACCGAGTTGATCACTTATATTTCAAAGGGGAGGGCCGTGACCATGGATGTGCGCTGTGCTACAAGCGACACACCCGCTACAGGGATGCAAACCCACAGGTTAGCTATGCGAATAACCCGTACAAGAGGCGCAAATCTGTTATTATATGCCGGAAATGTGACGTGTACCTTTGTTGTAATGACAACTGTTTTTGTTTCTTCAAAAACATTACCGATGACATGACTACATGGGAATGTCTACTTCTAGGCTCAATTTTAGCCTACTTGCCCGTTGTGTGCCCACACAACCCGAGAGGCACTCGGGGAACCCCCCCCCCCCCCCCCCCCCCAGAGGGGCTGAGAGTTATCTCCCCATACCTGCCTTACCAGATCCGGTCACGAGACCATTCAGTCTTGCTACTTCGCTCGTGATGAGAAGACGTGGCTGGCCTGCGCTCTCGCTGCCTCGACCGGTCTTCTGCCTACCGACGCCCGTTGCTGACTTCGTGTGCCCTGCGCCCTCTTCTACCCTGCCTTCTCTTCCTGCTTTGTTGAGGCTGCTTGCGGGGATTCTTCTGCTGTCGGTGGACGGTGGTTTGCCTACCCTTCCCCCTTCCCTTCGTTGCAGAGGTAAGGTAGCGGTAGTTCCCTCGGCCGGCCCTCGGGTTGAGAGCCGGCTGACTGTTGGGTGCTTCCCTGCTTTCTTTCTTAGTGGTCTTTCTTTCAGTGCGTAGTGCCTGATTAGCTCATGGTCGGTTTTTACCGTTTCACGCCCGTTTAGCACGTGGGCCTTGGGCTCCTTGTGTGTTAGCCCGTTTAAAGGCCCTTTAGCCCTCCGAGAGTTTCCCATTACGCTTTACCGGGAGCCCGCTTGCGCTTAGCCATTATGCTTTGTGCTCCCGGTGCGGTGACTTTAACAGACCTGTTTACCATTCACATTTGGCGTATTAAAGTACACAATTTTGCTTTGGGGTACACATACATAAAACACGTGTATACACAAAATACACATTTTGGAGAAACTGACAACTCCCTGGCTTGTGAATAAATACACACAATTAGGCAGTTGAAAGTACACTGACTGCACCCAGGGGGTAAACAGGTCTGCTTTAAGTGGCCGACGGACACCCACTCGGTCTGCCTACTGTGTTCGGGTTGTTCCTCGGGCCGCAGGTGTAAGGTTTGTGCGGCTGGCCTGAGGTTCTGTGGGCGGACCTTTGGTCCTTCTACCGCCGACAGCGTTCCCGCCCGGCTAACGAGCGTCCGGCGCCCGTTGAGACGTTGGCCGCCCTTGCTGTTTCCTCTTACCTCTCCCGCACGGAACGGTCCTCTCATCGGGGTTCGCGTTCTTTGTCTGACCACGGGACCGCCACTGCTGCCACGCCCGCTGACCCTTCTGGAGGGTCTGTTTGCCGGCTTAGCGCCCGTCCCACCGAGAGTGGCCAGCAGCAGTCGGCCTTGAGCCGTCCTTCGTTGACGAGCCGTCCTCACCACTCTCCCCGCAACAGGCCCGCTGATCCTTTCGGAGGATCGCCTTGCCGGCATAGTGGCCTACTTCCGGAGTATGGCCCGGAGAGACGTCAGCACCGTCCTTCGCGACGCAGCCGCGACCCTGTTCCTCACCGTTCCTCCTCTTGACGCCCACCCTCTCGCTCGCCTTGCGAGCGCCGTCAGCGGGATCCTCGCCGCCCTGCTTCCCCTCGGGCGCCTTCGCGCTCTGCGCCGCGCCGGGCGTCGCCTTCGTTGCGTCTCCGCCCTCGTCGACCCTCCTCGCGTCATCGGGACTCCTCACCGCGTGCTCGCCGGGCGCCTACCGTCCTCGTTCCCAAAGTCCTCCTCAAACGGCGGGGCTGTTCGGCGATCCTCCTGTTGGTCGCGCCGTTCGCCTGGAACCGCTCCTGGACCACTGTCCTGCTCAGCCTCGCCACGGACCCGCCCCTGCTGCTGCCACCCCGCGGACCATGCTCAAGCAACCGCGCCAGCCGCTGTTCCACCCCTGCCCGGAGCGACTCCTCCTTCACGCCTGGAGGTTGTGCGGCAAGCCCTCGGAGCTAGAGGCTACTCGGGTGCAGCAGTGGAGGCGATCGCTGCGGCCCATAGACCTTCGACCCTTCGAGTCTACGAGGGAAAGTGGCGAGTCCTCTGTTCCTGGTGCACCGATCACGGCCTTACGCCCAAAGATCTGACTCATCCTCAGCTGGCGGACTTCTTTCTCTGGCTTCCGAGACCAAGGCCTAGCCCCCATCACGGGACGCGGTTACCTGTCCATGATTGTGGACACCTATCGTCACCTGGGATGACCCGATTCGGGCGCCTGCAAGGACCTAGCCGACCTTATGGGACACTTCGGCATACAGCGCCCGACACTCCGCTCGCTCATTCCTCGCTGGGACCTACCCTGGGTGCTCACGTGGTTGAACTCCGCCCTCTTCGAACTTTTACCTTTGGCCCAGTTCGCGGACTTGACACGCAAGACTTGTTTCCTGCGGGCCCTTGCTACCGCTTCGCGTGCGAGCGAGCTACATGCGCTTCGGCACGCCCTTCCTGTCTGCAGTTCCGAACAGACGGCTCCGTCCAGCTTCTCACGGACCCGGCCTTTCTGGCGAAGAACAGGTCTCCTTAACTCCGCCTCAGGTGTTGACCATTAGGCCGCTGAGAGACCGACCCCGGTCCCAGGAGACCAGGCTACAGGATTCCGTGCACGCCCTTAAAATCTATCTGCGGCGATCTAGGCCCGTCCGCAGGGGACGGTTGCGCCTCTTCCTACCTCTAAGACCCAACCAGCGTGACATTACAGCCCAGACGATCTCTTCCTGGCTCCGCTGGGTCATACGCTCCGCTTATCAGGAAATCTCCCCTCAGGGAGCGAAGAGGCTGCACATTCACGCACACAACGTACGAGCTATGGCCACGAGCGTCGCGTTTGATCGAAACTGCGCTGTCAAGGACATCGTGGCGGCCGTGGGCTGGAAAACCGAGTCGGTCTTTGCCCGTTTCTACTTCCGGGACCTGGCCAGCCAGCGAGAGAATCTCGCACTGGTGGGGGACATCGCCGCGGCGCAACACTCCCTCCCGGCGCCACGGGCACCGTGGTATGCACTTCGCTAAAATTGTCGGGAGTGTGCGACGGGGAGAACGGCGCTGTTCTGTTGGGGAGTTTTGGGCGGCACCCTCCTCCTCATCGCAATTCTCCCATGTAGTCATGTCATCGGTAATGTTTTTGAAGAAACAAATTCATTTTTCTCTAAAAGGTATTTTTTCGAAAAATACTTACCGATGACATGACTCGGATGACCCTCCCTCCTGCCCCGCTTGCCGCTTTCGAGCGAAGTATCAGACTGAATGGTCTCGTGACCGGATCTGGTAAGGCAGGTATGGGGAGATAACTCTTGGCCCCTCTGGGGGGGGGTTCCCCGAGTGCCTCTCGGGTTGTGTGGGCACACAACGGGCAAGTAGGCTAAAACTGAGCCTAGAAGTAGACATTCCCATGTAGTCATGTCGTCGGTAAGTATTTTTCGAAAAAATACCTTTTAGAGAAAAATGAATTTTTTTTTATACCACACACAGGTACAACTGTAAATACAGAGTGACAGTGTGTGACAGTGTATAACAGTGTAGTAATTTCATCTTCACCCTCCCAGTAACTGTACATAGTGTATGCGTAAGCATGGACAATCAAGGTGTATATAATAGTTGATCTTTTACCGTTACTTTTTTTGTATTTTTGACACCTGTGTGTGCATTGTGGACACTGCTATGTGACAGCAATAAACAGACAATGACACAGTCAGAAGTTTGAATGAGTTTTCAACACATCATCATGGTAAGAGCATGCAAACACATTTGGACCCATTTTCATGCACGTTTGCTTGCGTCATAAGTGTGTGTTGTTAATGTACTGTCATTTTGTCACATATTTGCACCTGTGTGTCACCAAATCAACCACATAACACTTACACATGACGTCAATGTGTAGCCCTTCCAAAGCCCGTCACAGCAATATAGGGTTATGGGTATCTGCGGTGGATGGGTACTCCGCTATCAGCCTTTCCCGTACACTACTATGTTTTGTTTTTCTAGTTTCTAAACTCAGTATGCTGGGGTAATACAGAACTTTATAAAAGCAGTATTCAGTGGTTTTCACGAACCAGAGAATTCAGTAATGAAAGGGTTAAAGTTGTTTATTGTCCTATGAAGACTACATTACAGATCATGTGATAGATCAACCATTTTAGTTCAATGGTGGTGCCAGAATAGCTTTGCGCCTGAGGCGCCAAGCTATTCTGGCACCACCCTTGAACTATCAGTCAAATTCATTTCAAGCAGTAGTGTATCAGGATGAAAAGGGTTAAAACGACATGACAAGAGCCAAGTAGTTTACCTCTGGAAGCAGGTGAGCCAGACCTTGAATGTGACCTTGACCTTGATCTGGAAGCCGATCTTGAACGGGAGCGTGAACGGGATCGAGAGCGGGCTGAGCCTAAAAGTGAAAAAATAATAACAGCTACACATTTGGATAGTAAAAGCACAACAAATTTACTTTTGATTAAAACATAAAGGAAATCTATACATTTTCGTTGTCTTATTTTCTTCTACATAAATTTGTCAAATCTAGCTCATTAAAATGGTAATAATCAGTATATAGCAATATTAATGATGGCTGAACTATGTGATACATGGCACAAAAGTAAATAAAAAATAACATGTCTGCAAACAAAATTAAATTAAAACAAAAAATAGGACGATGGATAGTTCAGTACAAATTAATTTTGATATTGCGTTTGAGTCAAAATTTGAGAAATCAGCAAAACACAGAGGAACACTGTGAACCTTTTTCAGCCTGATACACTATTGCTTGAAATAAATGTGACAATGATAGTTCAAGGGAGGTGCCAGAATAGTTTGATACCTGAGGTGTCAAGCTATTTTAGCACCACCCTGCAAATAAAATGGTTGATCTATATCGAGATCTGTAGCGTAGCTTTCAAAGGACAATAAGCAAATTCAGCTTCTAGATGTGTAATGAGTAACAGAGCAAATAAAGCATTCCACTTTGTACAGGTGTTCGTGTCATTTATAGATGAAACAGCACAACAACAAGGCACTGTTTCACTGAGAAGAGTATAACAAATTACCTGAAGGAGAAGCCGGGCCACTGCCGGCTGGAGAATAAGGCCTGCCACTGCCAGCTGGTGACCCCGGTGCACTACCCTGCCTGGACACTGAACCACTTCTGGAACCAGGTTGGCTCCCTCTAGGAGACCCACTGCGACTCCTAGCCGGTGACCTAGATCCACTGCGGTTGCGAGCTGGTGACCTAGAACCACTGCGGCTCCGAGCTGGTGATCTAGACCCACTGTGACTCCGAGCTGGCGACCTGGATCCGCTGCGGCTCCGAACCGGTGATCTTGAGCCACTTCGAGCTCGGGATCCAGATCTACTGCGGGCCGGTGAACCAGAGCGACTTCTAGCGGGTGAACCCTGCCTGCTTCCCATGGGTGATCCAGAACCACTTCTGCCAGGGGAGGAGGGGCTTTTGGGGGGACTGCCCCTTGGACTGTAAGGGCCGCTACCGATTGGGGACATAGGAGGACCCTGTGGAGATCCTCCTGTGCTGGAGGCTGGTCTTCTGGGCCCACTGCCTATGGGGGACCCAGGACTTCTTGGCGGGCTTCCTTCCTGAGAGCCACGGCTTTGTGGGGAACCTTTGGATATACAAATATATTAAAATAAATTAACCCCTTTATGCATGTAGCTACATGTACTGTTTAAAGTAAAGTTCACTGCAGAGTGAGTGGGTTAATGTGTGCTTGTCCTTGATTTTGGACCTACCAGCAATGAGTTCCAAGACCACAGACCAGCACACAAACAGTCATTCATTTTTTAAAGGAGGGCTACACATGATGACTGCACTGGCCTAACCATGAACAAAAGGGCCATCATGATCAACAGTACACATGAAGAATATTATTATTATTAGAAACATTCACCAATAGCATTTACTGCAACAGCTTACATTCACGGAGTCTATTTTTGATCACAGAACAGTCAAAAACACATGCGTATGCAATGAATCTGCGATTTCAAGATCCCAGGGTCCAAAGCTCTTGACAGACGTAAAAACAGATTCTCTTCATGGCAGAATCAAGAAGTAATATTCACTCTTCTAACCTTTTCTAGCTATTAATCTTCATTTCATGATTTAAAAAAAAACAAAAAAAACACAACCATCCAAGGAGCATCCAAGTAACAAATTGGTCTCTTAAGTTAAACCTCAAGAAGCATAGATCCTCATGAGCCCCCGCAGTCACAGGGTCTCATGAGGATCTATGCCTCTAGCCGTTGGATCACCTTTACTTTTTTAAATTTTTCTCGGCAAGAATCTCATATTCACACCTTCCATGGGTGACTGGTGCCCCTCCCATCCTGGTGACTGAGGCTGCCCCGTCGGTGATGGTGGGGCACTGTATAAGGGTGAGGCCACAGGACTCTGGATAGAAGACGTGAGTGATGCAGGGTGGTCATATGCCATCTGACTGCCATCATCGTAGTCGCCCTGGTTACGTCCAGGAGTGGTCCCCAAATACTGGTTTCCTTCCTCGTCTACATCTCGTTCCACCTGTTGATTTGTTCAGAGGATTACAATCCACTGAGCAAAAGCTATTCATTTTTGTGCATGGTGGAATTTGTCTTGCAGGTTCACAAATATCATGACATTTCTTCTACTCCACATCATCCTCCAACACTGTTTTTGCTTCTAACGAGTCGATTTAAAATAAAGTCTAAGGAAATGGCAACAAAGACTATCGCAATAATTTCTTACCAGTTTATTCTATTTCAAAGAGGTACAGATTCCCAAAAGCTCCTGCAAATGCTTGGACAATTTGGTTAGTTAGTTATTTGGGTTTAACGCCGAGCAGGCAACTAAGGCCATCTCACGGCGAAATGCTTGGACAAATAAGAATCTATATCTGCTTGGACAAATAAGAATCTATATCTATTGCTGAAAGTGAAAATAATAATAATAAAATAATAACAAGAAAGGCAAAGCCCTTATGGCTCACATGTATGACCAATCCACACGTCTGACAGTAAGTAAAAGATTGCCTTCTGCACTAACAAAATCCATGTTTTCTCAAAATTTGTGAAACCCCCTGTGTCCTTTGCAAAGAGTCAACTAAATTAGGATACATAGGAAGGTCTTATGATCAGCTACTTTTGTGCCAAATTTAACTGAAAAGTTGGCAAAAATGTTGATAATAACTACAATTACTGGTATTTTATACACATTTGTCAAACACTTGCGACGCTTGGCCTTTTCCGCAGGGTCATCCAAATTAGTATACATAGATAAGGCTTACCATCAGGTATCTATGTAGCAAGTTTGGGTTTGACGTTGTGAATAGTAATTGAGAAAAAAGATTATTGTCAAAATATCACCATTTTTTACCTATTTCCTGAGCTCTTGTGACCTTTGACCTTTCTGAGGGGTCATCCAAATTAGTATGCATAGATAGGTCTTACCATCAGATATCTCTGTAGCAAGTTTGGATTTGGAGTTGTGAATAGTAATTCAGAAAAATCATCTTTTGTCAAAACATGATTATTTTTCACCTATTTCTTGAGCTCGTGTGACCCTTGACCTTTCTGAGGGATCAGCTAAATTAGTATGAATAGAAAGATCTTACCATAAGGTATACCTGTACCAAGTTTGGATTTGAAGCTGTGAATAGTAATTGTGGGAAAAAAAAACAACATCTTTTGTCAAAATATGGCTATTTTGGACCTATTTCTGGAGCTCTTGACCTTTCCGAGGGACCAACCAAATTAGTGTGCATATAAAGGTCTTACCAACTTGTATCTTTGTACCAAATTTGGGTTTGAAGCTGTGAATAGTATTTGAGAAAAAATAAATTATGCCCAAAAATAGCTTATTTTGATATATTTCCTGATCCCCCGTGACCTTGACCTTTTTGAGAGGTCACTGAAATTGATATGTTTAGAAAGATCTTGCCACAAAGTATCTTTGGGCCAAGTTTGAAGACTGTAGCTTGAATAGTCTCCGAGAAAATGCCAAAGTTACAGTTTGCCACAGACGACGGCCGGAAGACTACTGGCCCAGAAAATACTCACTTTTGCTTCACACGTGAGCCAATAATACATACAAAGAGCAGTACAAAGGCACTTCAACTCACTCAGTGACTCACTCCCGCCCTGACTAATTAGGTACAGACAGGCTATTACTTGAACTGTAAGACAAATGCTTCTGCAGCTGATTTTCAGTTGCATTCCCACAAATGTTGTGACACAATTTGTGCATGCACTACCACATCATTTGTACCGCAATAAAGATGAAGTTTTACCCTTTCCAATGATGTATTTCTCTTTGCTGTGTGTTAAGTGAGTGATTTTTGACAAATTAAAAAAAAAAAGGCTCTGGGTGGTTATTTCTCGCTGTGAGCGTGGCCTGCCGAGTGATACGAAAAACACACTGTGTGTTCCCTGCTATGTTGCTGCTGCTGTCGTTTGTGGTGTTGATCATCACTTTGCTTTTATCCGTACTGATCTCCATGCCATAAGACCCTGCGCTACTTGAAAGTTTGTCTGTCAGGTTTTGGAGCTCACTACTGCTGCCTGCCATGAGGTCAATATCGTCTGCGAATCGAAGATTGCACAGGGATCTGCCACCAATAGAGATTGAAGTATGGTGGTCGTGGAGGGTTTCCTGCATGATCTTCTCCAGGAATATGTTGAAAAGGACAGGAGAGAGCAGGCATCCTTGACGGACACCGATCGTCGTCCTGAAGAACTCGCCTGACTGATTGTTATTAAGTAGAACCGCGCTGCAGGCGTTCTTGTAAAGCGCTTCTATCATTTGGATCAGTCCCTCCTCTATGTTGAACGATCTCATGACTTGCCAGAGTCCGTCGTGCCAGACGCGATCAAATGCTTTCCTGAAATCAATGAAGTTGTGGTAGAGTTCGCGCTGATGCTGCAGATGTTTCTCGATCAGGACGTGGCAGTTGAAAATCTGTACAACAAACCAAGGAAAATTACTGCAAATCTGCCAGCGCTAGCCTCACCTATCTGGTTTGTGAGTAGTGAGTAGTTGAAAATCTGCTCTACAGTGCTTCTTCCAACTCTGAAGCCAGCCTGTTCTTCTGCCAGCAGTTCCTCGGCGAAAGTTTTGAGGCGGTTGAGAATGATTCTAAGCATTACAGAAGCTAGAAGAGGTCAATAGCTTCAAGTACTTGGGAGCCACCCTGTCCAAAGACGGTAGTTGCATAGCAGAGATCCGTATCAGGATAGGTACAGCAACATCCGCAATGGCCAGGCTGGACAGGATATGGCGAAGTAACTCCATCAGCTTCACCATCAAGTACAGGCTTTACAAGTCCCTCGTAGTGTCTATTCTACTCTACGGCTGTGAGACTTGGACACTGCTTGCAGACTCAGAAAAGAAAATCCAGGCCTTTGAGAACAAGTGCCTGAGGAAGTTGCTCCGCATCTCGTACCGCGAGCACAAGACCAACGAATATGTACGGAGCATCGTCACTTCCCTGGTGGGCCCACATGAACCCCTTCTGGCAACCGTGAAACGGCGCAAGCTTGCTTGGTTTGGCCACGTGACCCGACACAACACCTTGTCTAAGACTATCCTCCAAGGCACTCTCGAAGGAAGTCGTCGGCGAGGTCGTCAGAGAAAGAGTTGGGTCGCAAACATAAAAGAATGGACCGAACTCGAGATGCCAGACTTGCTTGCCACCGCCCAAAATAGAACTCAGTGGAGAGCACTGTCTGTTGCTGCTGCCTTTCAGTCCCCCCAACGCCCAGTTCGGGCAAGGGACTGATGATGATGATGATGATCCCTGCGCTGGCTACATCTCCCCATTCAATGTACACAGCTAAAAATAGCACAGAAAGAGAGCATAGATACCAAGTTTGCCTGTAATTGAAAAAAATAAAGAGTCCAAATCACACAAAAAAAACAAATTTTAGGAGCCATTTTCGACCAAAAAACGCACACATAACCATACAAAGCTTATACTTTTTGAAAACGTTGTTTTTCGCTCTTTCTGATGGTGTACGCGGTATTTTTGTGACGTCAGCAGGGTCTCGCAGCTTTTGTATGAAACGAGCACAGCCATTGGTTGTTCTTCTCAGTCCGTGTCAAAATGGCTGTGAGCATGAATGAATCGACCTGGGACATTTGGAGTCATATTAAACGCGATTTTGGTAAATAATCAAACATACTTCGATGTATTTTTGCTGTAAATGTTAAAATGTTATATATAAACTGTGACAGCAATAATTGCATTGGAAATTGTATATTTTTCACAATCAAGGCGCTGAGGCACTCTTGCCTTTGATCTGTTGAGAAAATGGAAACCTGGCATTGACGTGCCCGATGAAAAAGTTCACTACGTGTTTTAATCAATAAATACAAGGACCATAGAATATCAGACTTGTCAATAAGTAGTTCAGATAACTGCTGATTTAATTGTAGCGCTCGATGTTCAACTTTTAATAAGATATGTGTTGTAAAAGTTTCATAAACAAATCTCCAAGGCCCGGGCAAGGGAGGTAATCCGCTCGATAAACAGTACGGTGATGTGGGAACCTCCTATTACAGACTTGTGAAAATGTTATTGCGCTGAATGCAAATCAGCAAAAGTGAAGTTTACATCCTTGTTTACTCTTCTTACCCTCAAATAATGCATTTGGATATGTTAGTGTTATTATAAATGTACACAGCCAAGATAAAGGCCCATAATCTTCCAAACTGCTAGAAACTAATGCAAAGAATAAGAAAATAAGCAGAAATTGTCAATATAAATATTATTCTTAGCAAATATTGTCCAGATCTTCCGTTGACCACTACAACAGGCTGACTTTGGAAAATCAGTCCTGAATCCCTGAAGTGTCTGAAAAGCCAGTACACAGCTTTCAATTCAAATCAATTCAAAAACTTTATTGTGTCAGTCTAGCCGACAAATTTTCTTTTGTTGGGATCACATGCACGCGTACGGTTTTAGCTACATTATGACAATGGTGAAAAAAAACTACATGACCTAGCTTTCACGCTCCTGTACTTTGTTGCCTAAAGTAAAACTTGGTGAAGAAACCAGTCAAGGTTGGAAACGTGTTATATGAAAATTGTGTGTGATGGGGGGGAGGGGGGGGGGGGGGGAACAAACTTTTTTTTCCTAATATATAGGAATGTTGTGATGCTGCATTTCATTTTAAAAGTCTCTAAAAGACACTCACAGAGCACTTTGAATTTTGAAAATCGAACAATAATGGTACGTTCTACAGCTATTTGAAGTTTACACACATAATTGCTCTTACGTCCGCAGCTAAAATTTGCACTGCTACTTTTAGGTCACGCCTGTGGTCAAGCTTCTGGGTTCCATGGCCTCAAAAAAAAAAATAGGGTTAGTGTACATAAACAATGCAACAAATTGTGTTAATTTGAACATGTTTTATGGAAATGGTGTCATCTTACAGCTTCTCAACATCGGCTTGTCGTGAAATTTGACAAAAAAGGCCAAAAACGGCTGAATATGTACCGTATTTAAAGGTCTGTATCTCTGGTTCTAGAAGAGATAGAAAGAAATGGTTTTTTTTTGTTTTGTTTGTATTTTTGCCCTCTTTCATAATTTTATCATTTTAATTCACTTCCCCAAAAATTTAATCTTGACCTGCCTGTACCTTCAATCAGTTCAAATCCCCGCCATGAGCATGCCGGGGAGGACCAAATCCACTCAACCATCACCAAACGCAAGCAGATTTTTTTTGTCATGCCAGGCAAAGTCATGTTTATGGGAGCCGAAACGGTAAATGCAAATTTCACAATGTATGCACTTACAAAAGCATTCAGGCTACCAGAAAATAATCTGGGTTCCCAGACTTGACTTGAGTGGTGGTCCGAATGGCTACTAGAGTCCTAGAACATTTGGTCTTCCCTGTGCGCTCACAATAAAACACACTCAAACACTCACCATCACACATTGGACATAAACAAAAGTACAATGTATTGAGCTACTCTGATGTGTGGGAAATTTGGATCGTTTGTATTTGAACATTTTTCTCAAAGCTGCTGAAACCTATAAAAAGTAGATGGGAAGGAAGAATCCAAGGAAGATGAGCATACTGCTTGAAATAGATTTGACTATTTAGTTCAAGCGTGGTGCCACAAGATGATATACTGCTGCTTGAAATAAATGTAACTATGATAGGTCAGTGGTGCCTGAATAGCTTGGCGGAAAATCCACCAAGCTATTCTGACACCACCCTTGAACTAGCATGGTTGATCTATCTCCTAATCTGCAATGTAACCTTCACAGGACAATAAGCAAATTTTAAATAAATCAGCTTCATGATGTAATGGGATTAAGCATACTGCTGAAAATCAAACCAACAAAATGAGACATACCACAATCAAATTAGTTAAATATAATAATCAGACCCACCTCTTCGCGTTCCATTTCATCACCCTCTCCATAGTCATCCACTTCCTGATGCACGACCTCACGTTCCACCTCTCCACCATCGCTGACATAGTCATCATCATCTTGGGCCATGCGACCTCCACTCCCAGTGGGTGACGGGGGGTTCTGGTTGAAATTGGGATGTGAGACTTTAAAAAAAAATTATAGAATATGAACCTTTGCCTCACCTAATAGCAATGCCCACTCAAAATTAAGACACTATCTAGTACTGTAGGAAATACATCCATTTAAAAGAGTTCTTATTTCTGAGATATAGCAATTGGAATTTTCTTTAAAGAGTACTTATTTCTGAGTATATTGCAATTTGAATTTTTAGAATCGGATGAAAACTTTCAGAGATATGGCTGATCTAGGGCGGCAATTTTCACCTTGGGTGGGCCAGATAGGGCTCTTCATTACATGACTAAATTAAGGGAAAACAAATGGGCAGCAAGTGTCTGCACAAATTTCAGTGTTTAAGAGGTAGAAGCCACAAAACTTGACCAATATAGGTGAAAGTTTACATACTTACTGAATTTGACATGCCGAATTCAACTGCGCTGATGGGAATGTGGTAGCGTGATTGTATGGTTGGTAATTTGCATAATTTTAAGAGTATTTTACAAATAGTCATGTCTCTGTGCTGATATAAACCCTAAATGCTTAACATTAGAGTTTTAAATTGCATGTTGAAGAAGTTCAAACATAAGAAAACCAAAATAAACATAACAAGACACATAATCATCAATAACTAATTAGCATAATTAATTAAATCTTAATGAAATGAAAACCAACACACTTCATTTTTCATCAAAACTTGTATTCTGTCTAAAAACAAAAGGAAAAGTAAAGAGATAACTCAAGTTGATTTTTTTTAAAAAAGTATTTCAACACCAACCCAGGCTTAAGTACACACTAATTAAGACTAATTAGCATAACGAGACCATGTATGATCTATCATCTGAACTCTGTAGCATCAGTGTTCCTGTATCATGTAAACAGGTACATACTGTCCTACTTTGCCATACCTCAGGAACATTGCAGTCACTTTCAGGTCAATCCGTAGTACAAAAAACAAAACTCTAGCACAAGCATGCAAGAATACAACTAGGCATCGGACATCGGTCATAGTCCAATTGCTAGTTTAAATGACTGATTAATTTAATGTAGGTGCCAGTAGGCCAAATGTCCTATCATAACTGCCTCAAACTCAGCTGCATATGCCCGATCACTTTTCTGTTGTCTCCGACTTTGCATTTTAGTTTTTACACAGCACATTAGAACTCTAAGTCTGCATTGCCCGCAGTGACTAATCACAAAACACTATCTTATGTGTACCTACTAAATTTATAGTACTATACAGACGAGGAAAGAAATGTGACATCATTTGAATCATTGGAAACACAGAAGTGTTTCCAATGACTGGAATGATGTTGCATTTTTTTTGCTTATGGCATACATTATGTCCTATCACTAGTATCAGGGGTGGCCAAATCCCATTTCCCGTGGCAAGAATAAATATCGCCTGGAAAAGTTAAATTCCAAATGCAGCTTGCCTGCGAGAAAGATCCACAAAACAAAAAAATTACAAAACGTGATTGCAAAACATGCAGACAAGTGACTTCGCCAGCTGCTAAATCTGTCTGCTTCAGCAAAACAAAACTCCAAGCCAGTTGCTTCCCTTACATTGCTGCCGTAGCTTCTCAAAGACGCATGTCTTCAGGAGAAGCCAAAGACAGAGCAATTTATATCACCGGCTTTGTCCGGATGTCTCCACATGTCATTTTCTCGGAATGTTTGTGCCCCAAAAGATTTTAGTGACCAACAGTGCTGAAACTTCTACACAAAACAGAGACACATGGTAGTGTACATTATATTTCTGCTTGCAATTGGCAGGCAAGATAATATTTGTGTGGGAAAGATGAAAATGACATGTTGCTTGCCCTGGGAAAGATGATAATTAAAAAATTTGGCCACCCCTACCTATTCATATTGGCAAACCCAGGATATATTACCCATTTGTGAAAATGTTTTGTTGCATCCCTGAGTATGATGTGAAAATATGTATACCTGTCCCCATTCATCCTGAACAGGTGTGGCTCGCCCACCACTGCTGGCAAAGCCATCCTCATCTTGCACAGGGGTGCTGCCTCCACTACCTAAAAATGTAAAAAGTGACATCAAAACAAACAGCAAGAAATTTACTATTGCTCAAATTGCACATACAGAGTGAAACACGCACCCTGAGCGAGTATCTATTTATTTAACCCCTAACATCCTGAGGTTGAATTTTTTTAATTTGCTTATAAGGCTACATTACAGATTACAAGAAAGATCAACCATCTTAATTCCAAGGGTGGTGCCAGAATAGCTTGAGGCGCCAAGCTATTCTGGAAGTGGAACCAACCTTGAACTATCCATAGATAAATTTATTTCAAGCAAAAGAGTATAACTATAATTATAAAGTTGTTCAACTTATTGAAGTATAATATCTAGTTCAAGAGTAACTTTAAGTGATGACACAAACATTTTCAAATTTATACTGTCATTTTTTGCATCTGCAGAGGCGCAAGAAAGATATTTTTCACTGGGTGTGGGGGCGGCAAGTCATGATGTAATAATATCCAGAAAAACAAACACAAATCAAACAGTGGGAGAGGAGGGGGGGGGGGGGGGTTAGGGCAGACAAAGCCTAGTGACAGCATAATCTTTCATAAAGCAAACAACAGAAGTGTGTGTGTGTGGATGGGGTGGGAGGGGGTGTGGGGGGGCGGCTGGGGAGGGAGTGTAATTAAAAAACAATTATTCTTCTTTCTCTTCCAAAATAGATACTTTTTAGATTGGGGTGGGGGAGGGGTGTGCCAGGGGTTTCTATACCACTGATCTGAAAAGCAATGTCAATCAGACAGCTGACAAGCTCCATATCTAACATTTTAATACTAGAACAGTATTAGTAGAACAGGTGTTGTTATATTAACTTAAGTAGAACTAGAAGAAACGGTTACACTGAACATTGAAGCGAATCTACTTTGTTGTTTACATTTCCCGAATTATCGCCCAAAGTAATCTCTGATGATTAAATTGCATAGTAAACTCTAGTTCATTTTGTTGATTCCAAGAAAACAGTCACGTTACGTTTTTTGTTTTGTGTGCTGGTGATATTTTCGGATCGTGGAGCTGTGTAGTGCAACACCAACAGGCAACACAGCAGATGTGTCCTCCTTTTCGTCAATTAATCGGATTCACCGCCAGATTAGCAATTCTTGATAAAGAAAAAAACATACCTGGATATTCTTCGTCCAGATCCATTGTAAATGTATTTGCTGTGTCCACTCCTCAGCAAAAGATTCGGGGTTTTTTGTTGACACACTACTTGCGAAGCGAGGTTTTCTGCCGGAAGTTGTGAAGCATGGCGGCGCTAGTTGTCCAAAGGGAAACGACTCTGCGTCACTTAGCAGACGACAACGGACAACCAAAAGCTAATTAATTTCTAACTGACGAATCAGTAATACTTTATATCTATCTTTTTAAACTTATGCCACACTGGCCCGGCTAGGGGAGATGGGCTAGGGGAGCCCCGCTCCCCCCGAAAAAATGGGGGGGGGGGGGGGGGCATAGTCACGGCCCAACAAGTCCCCCACTGACTAAAAAACTGCGGCCGCCCAGCTCAAGCGCCGCGAAAAAATTGGTCATATCATTCATTTATGGCGTCTGGCTTCCCTGCCGGCTGACTGCCGGTATGTACATAAACTTTCGACGACTTACTTACCCGGCCAGTCCTTCCTGTCCTTTGAAAGTTCAGACAGATTTACAGTGCAGGCTCAAAGACACAGCGGCCGACCCAGCACGGACTCCTCCCCTCGGAAACACTTTGGGAACAACTGAAAACTGCTATTGCAAAATCCTCTGCAGAAGTCCTGGGTTTCGCTAGAAAGAAGAACAAAGACTGGTTTGACGAGAACGATGTAGAGATCCAGGAACACCTAGCAAAGAAAAGAGCCGCCCATCAGGCCCACCTAGCCCAGCCTTCCTGCCCTGTGAAGAAGTGGCTTCCGCCCGGCTCGTCTGCAGCAGTCTCCAGCGCAAGCTCAGAGATCTCCAGAATGAGTGGTGGACCAGACTTGCACAGAGGACCCAGCTTTGCGCTGACAATGGTGACTACAGGGGCTTCTACGAAGCACTGAAAGCAGTGTATGGCCCCAGACACCTGGTACAAAGTCCCCTGCGAAGCCGGCGAATGGCCAGGCACTCCTCACAGATAATACCTCCATCTTGAACCACTGGTCGGAGTACTTTCAGAGCCTCTTCAGCGCTGAGCGCACTGTTCAAGAAGCAGTCGTCCTACAAATCCCACAACTCCCAGTAAAGGTTGAATTGGACGAACCACCCACCGCTGAGTTTGAAGAGACCCTCACAGCCATCCACCAGCTCAAGAGTGGCAAAGCAGCAGGCATTGATGGAATACCGCCAGAGATCTGGAAACATGGAGGCACAGCACTGCACAACAAGCTCCATGACCTCTTTCTCTGCTGCTGGGAGGAAGGAACACTACCAAAGGATCTCCGTGATGCTGTCGTTATCACCCTGTACAAGAACAAAGGCGAGAAGTCTGACTGTTCCAACTATCGGGGAATTACCCTGCTGTCCATTGCTGGGAAAATTCTTGCAAGGCTGCTCCTGAATGGGCTGGTACCTGCCATCGCTGAAGACCACCTCCCAGAGGGCCAGTGTGGCTTCAGAGCAAACAGGAGCACCACCGATATGGTCTTTGTGCTGAGACAGCTTCAGGAGAAGTGCCGCGAGCAGAACAAAGGGCTGTACGTAACGTTTGTCGACCTAACAAAAGCGGTCGACACTGTGAGCAGGCAAGGCATGTGGCAGATCCTGGAGCGACTTGGCTGCCCCCCCCCCCCCCCCAAAGTTCCTCAGCATGATTGTCCAGCTACACGAGGACCAGCAAGGCCAGGTCAGACTCAACAATGTCCTCTCAGAACCATTCCCTATTCTCAACGGCGTAAAGCAGGGCTGCGTGCTGGCACCGACCCTCTTCACCATCTTTTTTAGCATGATGTTGAAGCAGGCCACAGTAGACCTCGATGATGACGATGCAGTGTACATCAGGTATCGTCTCGATGGCAGCCTGTTCAACCTCAGACGACTGCAGGCCCACACGAAAACCCTAGACCAACTGATTCGTGAGCTGCTTTTTGCTGATGACGCTGCCCTCGTTGCACACACAGAGAGAGCCCTGCAGCGCATCACGTCCTGCTTCGCAGACGCTGCCCAGCTCTTTGGACTCGAGGTCAGTCTGAAAAAGACAGAGGTCCTCCATCAGCCGGCACCCAAGACAGTGTATCGCCCTCCTCACATCACCATTGGCGAGTCTGAACTAAAGTCAGTGCACCAGTTTACTTACCTTGGCTGCATTATCACGTCGGACGCCAAGCTGGACAAGGAGCTTGACAGCAGGCTGGCAAAAGCGAACAGCGCTTTCGGGCGACTTTTCAAGCGGGTGTGGCACAATCAACAGCTGAAAACAGGCACCAAGATCAGCGTGTACAGAGCTGTGGTCCTCACCACCCTGCTGTATGGTTCCGAGTCCTGGGCCCTCTACCGCAGCCAACTACGACTCCTCAAACGCTTCCACCAGCGCTGCCTGCGTACCATCCTCAGCATTCACTGGAGTGACTATGTCACCAACGTCGAGGTCCTTGAACAGGCTGAAACTGTGAGCATCGAGGCCTTGCTGCTGCGGACACAGCGGCTGGGCGGGGCATGTCTCCAGGATGGAGGATCATCGCCTACCAAAGATCACCCTGTTCGGCGAGCTTGCTACTGGACACCGTGACAGAGGTGCACCAAAGAAGAGATACAAAGACTGTCTCAAGAAGTCACTTAGTGCCTGCCAAATCGACCACCATCAGTGGTCCTCGCTCGCTGTGGACCGTGACACCTGGCGCTCCACAATTTACAAGGCAGCTGTCTCCTTTGAGGACTCTCGCAGAGCTAGCCTTAAGGACAAGCGGCTCAGGAGAAAAAACAGAGATGCCGCAACTCAGAACCCTGGCCATACCTTCCCCTGCAGTCGAACCTGCCTGTCCCGGATTGGCCTCCGCAGCCACGAACAAGCCTGCAGACGTCGTGGGCTACTCCTATAAAATCTTCGTTCGCGAAGTCAAGCCAAGAGAGAGACATAAACTTTCGACGACTTACTTACCCGGCCAGTCCTTCAGTTTGTGCGCTGGTACTGCTGTAGATTGTCAGTTCCTCGTTCCGGCTTCATGCACGGCTCAGTCAATCCGGCAGTGTAGAATGCCAGCGTGCGGCCTCAAACTGACGTACCGATGGTCAATTTGGCAGACGGGACTGTGACGGCAGTGCCAGCCGGACTGACTATAGTGGTTGCCACGCTGGACACTCAAGTTAGTCAGTCCGGCATAAATACAGCCCAGTAGTGCCAGCGCCGGTACCGTTATGCGCCAGTGACTGATAATCAGTTTACCATTTGCGGTGATCGGCCGAAGTGATGTCAGTAACATCGTCTTTGGTAACACCAAAGGCAAAACTTATAAATATTGTCTTTGGTAACACTCCGCTCGGAGCTGTGTGTTGGGGTTTATGCGTCACCCCGCGCCGCGATTCTTATTATTAGGGAATGGATTCGGCCGGCCGCCTCAGTCAGTTCTTTTCTTTTTTTCTTTTTTTTTTTTTTTTTTTTGGGAAATCAGTCAAGATGGGCGACAAATGCCCTAGTTAGAAGGTGTCCATTCTTTCTTTCTTTCTTTTTCTCTCTTTTTTTTTTTTTTTTTTTTGTTTGTTTGTTTGTTGTTTTTTTGTTGTTTGTTTGTTTGTTTCCTTCTGACATCATATTTCCCTTATTTTTATTTTATTTCAAGGATAAATTTATTTACTCAACTATATTACAGCGGTGGAGCAATTAACACACTAGATATGACAACAGTTTACGTTGTACTCTCAAAAAGGTGATTTGATGGACAGTTTGTTTTAGTTCGTTATAATAGACGCATTTCATTCGCAACATCAGTATAGTACAAAGTACAACCACAAGTTGTTAACATAGATCAGGTATGTGGCAATGTATAAGCATGCACATCACATCTGCATGTACAGAAGCGCAGACTGAGACGGCGCTCCTGTATGCCTGTGAGTTCGTGAGCGTGTATGTGTGTATGTATGTATGTGCGAGTGTGTGTGTGAGAGAGAGAAAGAGGGAGGGAGAGAGAGAGAGAGCGGCCTCAGTCAGGGTCAGAACGAGCGACTCCGACATCCACTAAACTGAGGGTTAACCCCCACCCCACTGACACACAACTCACCATGATCACGGCGGCAGTGTACTTAACCCATTCAGCCTTGACGCACTACAGCATGATAACCGGATTCAAGGGTAGTGCCAGAAATTTGCTTTGGCGCCTGTCGGTGCGGGCCAAGCGAATCTGGCACTGCCCTTGAATTATTATGGTCGATCCATCTCCTGCAACTGGTTAGATGACACTGCCTCAGGCCAAAATTTGGGAAATACGACCGTCGGTCTGAATGAGTTAACTCATTCTACCCCAGACACACCAGAGGAAGATGAGGTTCGACCATGATAGTTCAAGGGTGATGCCAGAATAGCTTGGCGCCTACGGGCGCCAAGCTATTCTGGCATCACCCTTGAACTATCATGGTCGATCTGTGTCCTGCACTGCAATGCAGTCTTCAGAGGACAACGGCAAAATGTAAGGATTTCGGTGTTGGGGTACAATGAGTTAAGACGGTATCATCATACCGAAGTTTGCTGACGGTACACACCTATAGTCAGTATCATGTTTCGGTTAGAGAACAAAGAAGTACCCAACGGAGAAAGAAACACGCTTAGAAAAGACGGGTACAACACAATTTTTGGTCTGGTTAGAGAACAGAATTTTCTTGGAGGAAAGGCGGCTGATCGATATGAATCAAACAGATTTTTATCAATTTTTATGCTGATCCGGCAGTTTTTGGATTTTCCCGTTGTTCAAGTTGATGTTGTGTCTGTCTTGTTTGTTTTGCAGTCTCTCTGTTTCTGCGTCAGTTTGGCTGCTGGTTTCATTGTTTCGTCACGTCGGTTGCCGAATGATTGATTCATTGATCGCCCATTGGTTAACTGTGAAACTCCCAGAACTAATGACTTGCATTCTATAAAAATGGAAGTCATTTAGCTCTGGGAGTTGAAGCGTTAAGACTGTTGGCTGATCGCTGTGCTGTACTATGGATGCCATTCTGCAAACTTTATGTTGCTTGACAATTTAAAAAAAAAAAAAAAAAAAAAAAAAAAAAAAAAAAAAAAACTGAATGCATATGCATTATTTGGCAAACACTCTGTATCCGGATTCTAGACTAATACATAACACAGGTAAACCAGTGTTGACAAAGCTGACGTCACTGACTGTGAAGGCGTTTGAAAAGGCAAGTGCGAATGCCGCACGTGCGGCAACCACATCGGCACACCGTACACAAACGAACCACCAGACACACAAAGGCGCCCGTCACCGGAATGATTTCAAGGCAATACATCACTGCTTTTCTCCTTTGGACACTCATGCCCCTCGAGCAGCCCTTTAGTTAACTCATTCGAGACGTGCCGCATCCGAAACGCGACACGTCTCGAATGAGTTAAATGCATGTAAATGTATTTACTAGTACTATGACGTCATTCACATGACGGGCGCTGCCATGTATGCCGCCAACACTGACACGCACGTGCCCGCCGCGCGCACACACGCACGCCCCGCACACACAATTAGTCGCACGCACACTGACACATATTGCACGTTTGTTGGGGCTGAACAGAAACTGCAGCCTGGCTGGAACGACTCTCAGAAACCGAAAGTGGTCAATATAAAATTCAGCCACGGTCTCGGGTCTGACAGGTATTTTCATTTTGCCTCTTCCAAGATCGATTTTCATCGGCTGTAGAACGGGACTTGCATGGTAACTGAGTCCGCCTTATTAGCCCTTTAAAGTACTACGCATAAATCCAAAGACACGTTTCTGCCGGCACCATTCGTGTTTGTTATGTCTTGTCGACACACATTAAACTTTAACAGCAGTTTGGACAAGCAGCAACAGCCGACGTACATGCGTAATCAGTCGCCCTTATTTATTCTGTGCAGCCCTTAGCGTTTCAAACTATTTTTGTAGCTGTTCCTCGTACTGACAGCACAATATTTTTAGAAAGGAGTGGAGCCATTGTCAGGTTACTTAGGACGACATGTGCTGAAGTGGATTCTCGTGTCCAAATGAACCATAACTGTGTGTAGCGTTTCGTAACCGTTTGTTACAGAAGTGTATTTTTAAACAGTTACGGTGATAGTTGGCCTTCACTAAGTCCTGATACGCTCTAGAGATACATTTGACCATGATAGTTCAAGGGTGGTGCCAGAGCAGGTTGGCGCCATTTCCCATATAGTAACAGTTCCGGAGGGCCGGCCCGTTATCTTGATTAGGGCTGCCCGCGTGTCCGGTCGTTACATACAGAGGTACGTGACCGGAAACTACATCCGGATGCCGGATGTGGAGGCACGCGTCAGTAGTGTAACATGTAGTCGGAAATCGCTGAATATACTGACAAGCCCCCTCTCCCCCCCCCCCTTTCCCCCCCCCCCCCCAAAAAAAAAAAAAAAAAAATTAAAATTGCTACATGTTGTGTTTCCGATGGCTCCGAAAATGTCGCATTTCTTTTTCCGGCTCGTCTGTATAGTTCGACAGCAATTTGCAAAAATCGGTTCATAAGCTTCACTGACCAGCCGACCAACCTAATCCAGCACTACCTGTGTCATTGACCTATCATGGTCGATCCCACGCTGGTTGTCTGCCTCGATTCGCTGCGCTGATCAGCGCAGCGAATCGTGGCAGACAACCAGTGTGGGTCGTTTCGTATCACTGGAAGGGCTGGCGCTACGCCTTAGTCTACTTTGCTCGTTTCGAAATAACCGGGCCATTTCTCATTTACTAGTACTAGACAACTCCTGTACGCGACTAGCGCTGCGCTCGAGCTGAAAGAACTGAGGTAATCTGTATTGAACCAGACAAGCGTGTCCCCGGCGGTGTTTGCAGTGTAAGCACTGGCCATTGCCAAAGTAGACCTTCCGTTGTAGCAAGGGTTTGGGAGCGTTCTTCGTTTATTTTTTGTGACCACGCAGTACACATACAACCGAAAGGACTATCGCGGTATAGGTCGTTTCAGTAACATCGGTGTGCACAACGTTCGTTTGTTTGTTTGTTTGTTTGTTTTCTTTGTGCAAATATCTCAGCAAAACAGCAACTTTTTATTTTCTGTACCAATCTTAGATCAAATATCATTCAGAGAGAGTTGACCTAATACGATTTACTTTTGTGTCAGTTTTGCTATGCAGTCGTAAAAATTCGGACTTTTCTTTTCATGAAATGACAGATTTAACATCCCTAAATGTGCACCAGATTAAGTTAAACCCGTATGAGAAAGATCCAATTGCCCAAGTTTTCAAACCTGAAACAACGCAGGCATAAATGAAGTCTGCATGCCTGACCTCGATGTTGAAATCTGCCGGGGCTTTGTTTAGGGTATTGAGATGGCTTGTTTTTTTTGTCTTTTACTCACCATTTTTTGTACGACTGTACAGCAAAATCGACAAATCATAGGTGTTCAGTAAAAATAGTGCACATTAGGTCAGGAACTAAATGATATGTGTTCTTAAAAGTGGTACGGAAAAGTGTTTCTTTGCGGAGATATTGGGGGAAAATAAACGTTGTGTGCCCTGATGTCAAACGGCCTATACATGTTCGACTTGCTCAGCGTGGACTCAGAATACATTAACTCCTGAAGGAAGATTATTTGAACAGTTAATGGACATTGAAAGTAAAATCATGCTGACACATACAATTTTTAAACGGGTGGTAAGGACCAGCGTGGGACTCTCCGAACTCAAAGTATTAGTGAGGTTTCGTTTACAACGAAGGACTCCCAACAACAAACGAAAGTGAAGTCGTGGCGGACAGCCAGCATCTAAAATGAGCATAAACAACAACAATCTGCATGCTCTTCTGAAAGCGCGTCGATGCATGCGCGCGCTCCAAACATCCTCAAGATGCATATATGTTCATGCGCTAGCCGGGCACATGAGGCTCTATGCCTTATGGAGATGCACACATATGTGAGAGAGAGGGCGAGCGAGCGAGAGAGAATTACGTCATATTTAGAGTATGTCTTCGTGGTGACGGAGTTGCTTCTTTTACGTCACTGGCACTGTCTGACTTTCTCCGCCAGATGTCAAGGTGTTTTACTGTTTCAATTTTTTTCTGCAAAGAATTATTTTTGTTAAGAAGTTGAAAGGGTACAAAGCTGGCTAACGAACTCATCAATGTCTTTCTCCAAACCAGCTATATCGAGTCACCTGCATGCTCTTCAGAAAGCGCGACGATGTGTGTGTGTGCGTGTTAGTGCGTGCTTGCGCGCGCGCTCCAAACATCTCTAAGAGACATAGATCCTCATGCGCTCTCCGTGCGCATGAGGATATATCTTGGAGATACGCGCATGTCTGTGAGAGAGAGAGAGAGACTTCGGCGCGCTAGAGAGAATTATGTCATATTTAGAGTATTATGTCAATGTCTGCGTGGTGACGGAGTTGCCTCTTTTACGTCACCGCCACTGTCTGACTTTCTCTAGAAGTCAAGGTTTTTTACTGTTTTAATTCTTTTCTGAAAATAAATAATTTTTACCCAAAAAATTGAAAGGATACAAACTGGCTAACGAACTCATACATTGTCTTTATCCAAACTAGCTATATCCAAAATTTCAAGTAAACATAACAAAAATTACGGACTCTAATCTGAGTCAACCGACTTCCTATAAACGGTTGTTCTTGTCTTAAATTCGACATTCAATTACAATCTGCTCGGAAGCTCTCTTAACCACCCACTTAAGAAAGTATTTCGCCAAGTTTCAAGCTTGTGTGTACAGAAATATTGGAGATTCTCTTGTTTACATACATACACACATACATGCGCACATACATACGCACATACATACACACATACATACACACACACATACACATACACACATACATACATACACACACACACACACACACACACACACACACACACACACACACATACATACATACATACGTACATACGGCGCTTTGCGCCAAATGTACGTTCAGCAACGAGGTTAGCGTAACTAGACATGACGTAATTTTTATCTTGTTACCTCAATTGTGAGAGGTTTAGGCCTGCCCGACTTTGACATCAAGGACATTCTATTAAATTCGCCCCAACGCGACCCGTCTTAAAAAGTCCCTTCTATAAATAGAAGAGACTTTTTTTTTTAATGAAATAAAATGTAAAGGCGACGTAATCGTGAAGCCACGGGTCCAAAATGCGCAAAAGGCCATCGGGCCGACTTCGGCCGCCGTTGGCCCACTCGCGGGCGTGCGCGGGCCAACAGAGGAAGACGTCGGCCCGATAGCCTTTGCGCACTGGGGTACTGTGTACTGGCACTGCATGAGTACTGCATAAACAAAGGGGTTAACGGTGTGACCCGGCCACCATTATTACTGGATTAACCCCTTCACTGGCGAGAACGGAACACGCTCCAAACTGCAAGAGACGTAGATCCTCATGGGCCCCCGCAATCGCGGGGGCTCATGAGGATCTATGTCTCTTGCTAAGACCAATTTGCATCTGTGTTCTGTTCTTTGGACCTTTGTGACTGTTGGTCGTTGAGTGAACAAAGATTTAAGAAATTCCAACTGCGTTCACAGCCAGGGAATGGGTTCATAATTTATCCTTTCAGTAGATGAAGCGCGCGATAGTCATTATCGTTCCTACTGCCTTGTATAATAAGCCTTTATTTTTGTCACGTTGAGTCAGTGCACTCCAAACCCCAGAGTCGACACAGTACTAGATCTATATTACACCTAACATGTGGAACCAGTATCCTCACTGATTTAAGTCTGTGACGTAAACCCGAGGGTGGAAACCGGTCTGTGTCGTGACTGGATTATTCTCGAAGTCACTGTGACTGCTTGAACGTGGGCGCAAGCCGTGTTCAAAACCCTAGCACGCTAAGTCTGCAAGAGGCATAGATTCTCATGAGCCCACGCGGACGCAGGAGCTCATGAGAAGCCATGCCTCTCGCCAACAGACAAGAAACACAATCTTCATCGCTGCTTCAGTCCTAGAAAACCATAAGAAGTTGATAACACGATTGATGAAGAAAAAAACGGGTAAAAATATGTGGAGCATCGAATGTGTTCTTTATCACGGCTTTTTTCCACAGTGCTTGAACACGCATACCACGTGCATCATACTCGTGCGTTTTGGATTAATCAGAACCAAGCTGTGGGCCACGGACCACAGTGGTGTTTCCGTACTGTCCAGTCTCTTAGCCTTAGTCAGTCCCAGTCATCCCCTAATTGTTCAATTCCCTAAAAAAAACACTATCGCCCACCAGCTGCACATTTGCCATGCACAAAATACCAAAAAAAAACAGCACATGGCCCGTCTCATTTCTTGGCTATGAAACTGGTTCCTTACCAACCCCACACCCAAGCACAGCTGAAATCAGCGTGCCCCTCAAATCACTACGTCAAAGGCAACTCAACATAGGCCCACAAATGTCCACTGGATAAGCTCAGGATGGTTTGAATCAAAGCACCAAACATGTCTCCTCTCAGCTAACCACAAATTTCCAGCAAATTCCAACAGTCAGCCCAACTGCAAATTTTCAAACAAGGCAAAAATTATTTTTAAAAACACGGAGCCTTGCACTGCCTGACCTTCCCAATTTAAATGTATACCGTGACCTGTGGGCTATACCTACAGATCAGTTTCACTTTCCCGGCACTTTCGATGGATCTGCCGTGACTTGCAGGGTCTGCTGAGTGAGCTTGGTGAGTTGTACACCCAGACAGATATTACTGTTTGAATGACTCAGTTGAAGGCCCACTACCGCCGTAACTGCTCAAATATACTTCTGTAAGAGATGGTTACGAAACGCTAAACACAGGTTGGTTGGTGGTTGGTTAGTTCGGGTTTAACGTCCACAGCACCGAGGTGATCATGGACGGCCCTGACGGGCGGGTTATGGGGGACAGGGAAATCTATTGCCTATGGAGTACGACCTGAACACTGATCAGCTCAGGCGCACTCCAACTGTGCCACTTTGATTTACCAGGACTTTCCAACGCACATGCTATTGAACAAATCCGGTTTTCCCCCTGGATTGTGAGTCCAGCTACCGGGGCCGGGACGGGATTTGAACCCACGACCCGGCGATTCCTTTCGCTCTCCTGCTCCGACGTTTAACCGCCTGAGCTATTTCGGACTCTTCTACACACAGGTCTAGCTAGGGTTCATTTAGACACAGGACAATCCAGTCCAGCACAAGTCGTCTTAATATCAAGTGACCTGACAATGACTCCACTCCGTTCTATAAATACAACGCTTTCAGTATGAGAAACAGCTAAAAATAGATTGACACGCTAACGGCTGGGCAGAATAAATAAGTGCGATTACGCGTGTGGCTTTTGCTGCGTGTCCCAACTGCTGGTAAAGTTCAAGAGGTCGTTGAAAACTCACCTCTTCAAGCTTTACTTTGAATAACTGCCAGTGTTTGATGCCTTAGTTGTAGTTCTGCAATCCTCCTTGTTTAGACTGAATGTTAATTAGAATATAAATTATTATGTATGTATTGTTGTTTAGTTTATTGTAAAAGTGGTGTGTTCGGGCATTGTGCTTTGTTTGTTATGTGCATATGTCATTGTATTTTTATTTTTGTGTACAGATTGTAAAGCGCTTAGAGCTTTTGAGTAAGATTAAGCGCTATATAAATACTCATTATTATTATTATTATTATTATTATTATATTATTATTAGGTGTGTCGACAAGGCATAACAAACACAAATGGGGCTGAAATGTATCTTCAAAGTTATGCGTCCGGCCCACGTATTTCCCAAATTTTGGAGGCGTCATCTAACGACTATGCACCTGTTGCAGGAGATGGATCGACCATGATAATCCAAGAGTAGTGCCAGATTAGCTTAGCGCCACCATGATGATTCAAGGGTAGCTCCAGATTAGCTTGGCGCCGACAGGCGCCAAGCTAATCTGGCACTGCCCTTGAATTATCATGGTCGATCCATCTCCTGCTGTAGTGCGTCAGGGCTGAATGAGTTAAGGACGCTATGCGCCGGAAATGGGCAAGGGATTTAGGTAGGTTTGACATGCCTAGTGGCTGCACGCACTGACAATGGAGTTAACCAATTCCGCACTACAGAGAAAAAAAAAGTGAACACGACCCAAAAGCAAGAGTCATAGATCCTCATGAGCCCCCGCGACTGCGGTGGCTCATGAGGATCTATGCCTCTTGTTGAGACCAATTTGCATCCGTGATTGTTTGACGGTCTTTGACTGAACCAAGATTTCAGAAACAACTTGAAATTGTACTGAAGTACAGTGTACGTACAGTGGGCAGGGAAGGGGCTACAACGATCTGCTTCATGGCAGTCTTTGATTGATCAAATTCGCCGATACAACAGGTAAATGAGTTTTGTCTTGCCTCAAGTAATACTTGTATGCCCTTCTCTTCACAATCCATGCAGGCAGCGAAGAAGTGGAAAGAAAAGTAGACATTTTGCGACAATCAAACATCGTAATTTAACTCACTCGCGGCCAGCCGCATCCGGATGCGCGGCATAAGCCGCGCATCCGGATGCGGCTGGCCACGAATGAGTTAAGTTAACCCTTTTGTCTAGCATTATTGTAAGACACACAACACACATTTATAAAGAAGATATTGCGATCTACTAACCCTTTACAGCTTGAAGAAGATAGCTTTAAACATTCGAGGCACCACAAGCCCATCAAAATAGCACTGCCAACTAATTACAGTTTTTGTTTAGTCTGCTCGTATCTTTATAAAATACAACTTTTTTTGTGATGTTTCTGATGATGAACTATCATTTTCTGGTGTGTTTTTTTTTTTTCCGCAGTAGCTGTAGCAAGGACATGATTGAAAAAGTACTATGTTTATTAAATTATTTATCCTTGGAAAATAATGTGTCGTATTCGTTATCGCTGTCTCTTTGTGCAGTAAATTATACGTGTGTGTGTACACGAAAATTGTGCCAACAATCCACGGTGTTGAGAGATAACTTACTTTACTTACTTACTTACGCCTGTGACCCCTCCCCGGGTATAGGCCGTCGACGAGAGACCTCCAGCGACTCCTGTCCTGTGCTTCTCCTTCGATTTTACTCCAGGTGGTTCCCAGTCTCTTGATGTCTGCTTGGAGGTCTCGACGCCAGTTCTCGGCCTGCCTCTTTTTCTCTTTCCCTGGGGGTTCCATGACAATGCCTGCCTAGTGATACTGGAAGCTGGCTTTCTCAGACTGTGACCAATCCATCCCCATCTTCTTCGCCCAATTTCATTCTCTGCTGTTATCTGCTCTGTTCTCTCCCAGAGTCTGACGTTGCTGATCTTCTCTGGCCAGTGGATTTTCAAAATTCTTCTAAGGCAACTGTTCATGAAGGTCTGTACTCTGTTGACTGTGGTTTTTGTCAATCTCCATGTCTCTGCTCCATATAGGAGAACTGCTCTTACATTGGAGTTGAGCAACTAAAGTTCTTGTCTGCGCTTTTGTTTTGTCTAAATTAGACTATTGGCATGCTCTGTTGGCTTGATAGTCACAGTGTCTGATTGGCAAACTCCAGTATCAGATTAGCTTGGTGCCTTTAGGCACCATGCTGATCTGGCACTACCCTTGAACTGTGATTTACTACCTCATTGGTAGTACATGACATCAAAGAAGCTTGTTTTCCTTGTCAGTGGAAATCTAACTTTTAGAAAAATCAATAGGATTTTTTTCAAAAGCAGATGTTGAAATTATGACATAGCATTCAATACAGCGTCGCTAGATCAGATCATATCACACCCCATCAGTCTGCTCTTCACTGGTTACCTGTAACAGCTAGGATTCAGTACACAATTTCATGCATGACTCACAGTTGTATTACATGTTTCTGCCCACACTACCTAGCCTCTCTTCTCCATCTGTATACGCCCTTAAGACAGAATTTGCGCTCTGCTGCCGACTCTCGAATTTTACGTATCCATCTTGTCAAAACAAAGTCATTCGGTGAGAGGTCATTCAGATACTAAAGCCCAGTTGTTTGGAATGACCTCCCACTGACGCGAACTGAGCTAAGTGGATTCGAGAGAGGCATTCAAGCGAGCCCTATAGACCCATATTTTTTCTGTCTGCTACAAATGACTGTCACACACCTGTCATGTTAAACTCATCTCTATCTATGTTAGAAGTTGTGTGTGTGTGTGTGTGTGTGTGTGTGTGTGTGTGTGTGTGTGTGTGTGTGTGTGTGTGTGTGTGTGTGTGTGTGAATGGTGACCTTTTAGCTTGTTTACAGAGTGCGTTGTATTTTGTTTTAGTACTTTTTGCTAAATTGCCTTTTTGTGATTAGTTATTTTTGTACAATTAGTTTTTGTTAAGCGCCTAGAGCTCCAATATGAGGTTAGGCGCTATACAAGTACTCATTATTATTATTATAAAAGGCTTGACATACATTGGACACATCACAATAGAGTTGGCACGGGTCGCAGTTCAATACACGCAACACTAAGGCATGTTCAAGTATAACTCCGGCCGGGGCCTCGGTCGTTTGCGTTGGGGAGGGGGGAAAAAGGGGTGTTGGCTTTAGGACTAAGGCGCTATACCTTGGTCTGCGCTGGTCTATACACAGTAAGCAAAAGTCATCGGGCCCACGTCGGCCGCAGTGCGCGGGTTCACAGCGGCCGTCGTGAGCCCGAAGGCGTTTTTCTACTCGGGTACGAGCTAGATCAAGTAAACCTGGACGTTGGCCGCAGTTGGATAGATCAGGCACGGCTGTGCTCGGGTCGACTGCGTCCAACGTCGCCCCGGTGACTTTTGTGCACGGGCCAACGGCGGCCGTCGTCGGCCCGAAGGCCTTTTGCGCATTGTGAAGCTGCTCTGTGAAGGCAAAAGACAATAGAAGTCGTATTTTTACGAAATTTTCCTGTTGAATTATCACACAATGAAAATCTCGCTCAAAGAAAAAAATTCTTGCTGTCGTTTGTCTTAGCAGAACAGGAGTGATCACCCTGTTTGATTAGGATGATGCACGCAACTTCGTGCGATAAGCCTAAACGAAAGTATGACAGGTTTATGGCCGAAACACATAAGCAGAATGTGAGGTAAACAAAATGTGTGTAATACAAAACATAGTAAATGACGTTCGTGCTGGAAGTATTGATAATACCAAAGACAAGTGCCGCAAAGATGACAGAAATGAAAAGCAGTTCATAAAGCAAAGTGGAAATGTCACTGTGTACACACACAAGTGGGGGGAGGGGGGGGGGGGTAGACGTTAGACCTTGGCCGTAAAATCAAACAACGGGGGGAGGGGGGGGGGAGTACACGCCGCACCTTGCTCCGGCAAAAAAATCAAACACAGTGCGCGTCAGCCCGCCTAGGTTTACTGTGCAACGATGTTATGTCTGCCCGGCACATCATTTTACTACAAAAGGCAAAGTGTTCGCCCTTTCTCGATTCTAGGGGAAAGGAAAGGAACGCTTGTAGTCTGGATGAACTTCACCACTTCTGCTTCTTCGGAGGAATGATTTTGTTGAAAATCGAAAATGCCAGTTGTGAAAATCGCTAAGCATGTGCTCCAGACCAGGCCAATTTCGAAGCAACCGGGACAAACACAGAATGGATGGAAAGTTGCTGCGCATGCGTAATCAAGACTGGCTGTGGGTCCCAGAAAGCTTAGCGGTACAGTATAGCTGTAGGCTCTCAACTACAGGCGCTTGACCCCACGCGGTACGCCAAAATGCATCGAATTTTAAAACAAAGCTTGAAAATCTGAAAATCGGGAGAAATGTACCAAAAAAAAAACCGGAAAATCGGGTCTTGAAAAAAAAAATCGGGAATTCCCGATAAAATCGGGAGGGTTGGCAGCTAAGTTGGAATGATTATAACGACGCAGTTTGGGACTGCTGACAGTGGAGGGGTTAATATCAGACACACTTGGACGAGTTTCTCTCTGTGCAAGAAGTTATTGATTACTCTGTGCGTCTGTCTGTGTCTAATTCATTGGCGCCATGGTGATATGAAAACAGTGTACAGATTCAACGGTTCAGCTTTTGTCATACGGAGAACTTACCAGCAACCTTCATTACTGTTCTTAGATGTCATGGCCACTATGTTTCCTGTTGTAACGCACGCAGACTTGCCCCCAGTCGCACGTACAGACTCTCGCACAACAGACGCATACACCGCCACTGACTCAGTCGGGCGCATTCACGCGGTAAAACTCAACACACTAGCTCTCTTTCTTCTACGGGCCTTAATATATATAATACAACGAAAACACTATCAAACGTATGTACACACCCCTTCTCACTACAAGCACATCACCACCACATACACATACACAATGTAAACGCGAGGCTAGGTAAATGTCTCACAATCGAACCGGTTTGCTGGTGTTCTCGCTTGGTAACGTTCTGTCCTTCCACGTCTAGGCGTGTAAGTCTTTCTTCGCACGCTTCCGAGTCGTCCCGTTTCTCGTACCGTGGACGTTCTCTGGACTTGCTCCGTAGCGTAGTCCCTGCTGACCCGGGTGTCTCGGCACCGGTGGCTCACTCCCTGAGTGAAGAGATGACACACAGTAGTAGCGCGTTTCTCTATCCAAGAGTTTTCGACTGACGTAGCAAACGGGGCTGGCGAGTGTCTTCTCTGTCCTGCAACAAGACACCCCGTAGAGCTAGCGTCAATCTGAACCAGAAACGGTAGGTGGAGGTCCGGCAGAATGAGCACCGGCCCGCAAGAAAGGATCACCTGGATCCGGTGTAAAGGGGTCGCGCATTCTGGCGTCCAAACCAGTTTACTCCTACCGTCGCCCGCGACGAGGCCGCTCATTGCCGCGGTTACGTGACGAAATTCGGCACATACCGACGGTAGTATCCGATCAGTCCCAACAAGGACCGCACTTGTCAACTCGTAGTCGGTGCCGGGATCGCGAGGATCTTCTTGACCTTTTCATCCACCGGTTGGAGTACCCCACGACCCACTTGATTGCAGAGAAACTCCACAACGCGGAAACCAGCGTAAATCTTAGGTGGCTTCGCCGTCAGTCCCGCTTCCTGCAGTCGAGACAGCACGGACAAAACGTCTCGTGCGTGCTGATCCCATGACCCGCTCGTAACCAGAATGTCATTCAAAAAATTGATGGCGGACTCATTCAGCAAACACCGCATCATTCGGGCGAACGTGGCTGGTGCCGATCACGAGTCCGAAGGGCATCCTGACCCACTGGTACAACCCGACAGGCGTCTGGAACGCGGTTTTCGGTCGGTCCTCCGGCTTAACTAAGATTTGCCAATAACCTTTGGACAGATCGAGCTTAGTGAAGTATTGGATACCCGCTAGCCGAGCAAACAAATCCTCCACATCTGGAATCGGCTCCGCGTCAAAGACAGTGACCGCATTCAAAGCCCGGAAATCAATGCAAAACCGACACTGTCCGTCTTTCTTCTTGACTAGAACAAGGGGTGAGGTGTAGGGCGATGCCGACGGCTCAATCACCCCTTGCTGCAACATCGAATGCACTTCGTCAATAATGACGTTTTTAGAAGCGAACGGCAAAGGGTATTGCTTCCGTCGGATCGGTTCCTCCGTTGTCAGACGGATCTCGTGCATAATCGGTCCCTTGCAGATGCCAGGCACAGCTGTGAGCACCCCTGGAAACATCGCAAAGGTAGCCTGCAAGTCATCCTGCTGTGCCTCCGACACGTTGGCGTCGTAATGCACGTCTTTGAATGATTCCACAGCCTGTGGGGACGGAAGGGTAGGCAACGGCAACGCATCGTCCCCTTCAGGTTCTATCACTGTTACTGCCGCTAACCGTGCAGTCATCTCCTTCCCATCGCACCCGAATTTAGCTCTAGTCGCGACTGACGCGGCAGCGCCGCGAGAGACGTGAGCTTGCTCAATCGCTCCGAACATACCCACGCCTGGCGCAACATCCTTCATGTTACCGACGATCAAGCCAACGACCGGCTCATCGATAACACAACAAATCAACTTGTTACGTGGTGGAGTTGTAGTCGAAGTATGATAAACACACCAGACGCACGCACGTAAGAGTTCTTTAAAATAAACCTCGTTCAGCTGCAATCCGTCACACGTGGCTTATGGATGTAGACAATACTGGAGTAACAGTTCCAACAATATTTAATTCAGCGATGCGATATCCACACAATAATGCACTTTCAAATGCACAAACTACTGATACAAAGTCTCTTCTGCGTTGTCCACACTGCGACACAAAGTTTCTCATACACAGCGTCTCTCGCAATAAACTACGTGTCTCTACAAATGACAAAGCAAGACAATGTACGACCGGGCTTTCCCAGCGCCCTCCTTATAAATACTACGAAATTCCAGAATCGTCTACGGAAATCATACAACGCAACCAATCAGAACGAAACACGCAGCCGAAGCTCATTAACATAAACTTTCCCCAAAAAAACTATAACAGGCTACAAAAACTAGGCTGCTCACTTCAGCTCTAAATTCTAGCGTATAATTAAGTCACATAAAAGTATGGTAGCCCTATCACCACGTTCCATGATAGCTCAAAAAGGTATGAGAACATTCCCAAAACAAAATAAAGGCTGCTCACTTCACGCGCACAGGAAAACAAAAAGTAGCGAAAATGTTGCGATGCCAACTAACCGACGTGACACTTACGAGGCCACTAGACAGTGCGACCTTCCTAGAACGTTCCGGACTAAACTTAACAAAACGAAATCGGCTCTACTCACGAACAAAAGAAAATCTTACTAAAAAGGCACGTGAATCGTAACCAAGATAGCTCAAATAAACATCGGATCGTTACCTACGAATAACACATGTACGCTCTCACAGGATAACACAACCACAATCGTAACACAACTCCCCGGAAAAGAACGGAGTGTCCACATCTACCTTGGCTAAAGGAAAAGACTCTACCCTTCCACCGAACGAAATCACTTTCTGTGTCTCCCCCGTGAATTGATCTCGCCTAACGAGCCTACGCCTGACCCCCGCGGTCGTGGCACCTGAGTCGCGCAAAACGGAAACTACAACTCCATTTACCACCCGTCCACTAACGGTAGAAAACCACCTCCGTCAGCCGAGCACAAAACGCCCAGCTGAGGCTCCTCAGTCTCCGACTGGCACTGCAACACTGGCCGTGTGAGTGAGCTGCTCCGCCCCATCTACCCGACCACTCTGACAAGTGAAACACTGAGCGCCTGAACTACTGTTAGGACAGTTACGACTAAAATGACCATACTCAAGACACGCGAAACACTGAGTGCCCGGAGTAGCAATTCGACCACGTCCGTACCCACGCCCAGATTTATCTCCTTCGTGCGTAAGGATCGCGACCGCCACTGTTATTACCTTTATCCCCACGTCGAAAATGGAAAGTACCTCTACCGTTAAACAGTTGGGCCCCACGCAAGGTATTGACGCCCTTGATATCCCCCAGTCGTGTTAGCGGCGAGCAACCCAACTGGCGGCGACTCACTCCTATGCGCTAGGTTTTTCGGCGGATGCGCGAGCCGAAAAGCCTCCGCGTTCTGAACTAGCTCCTCGGTACTCTTGAGGTTACGTTCCCTCAAGAACACAGCAAGATCCTTGGAAACGCTACCAAAGAAATGTTACGCCAACATTAGATCAAATAATGCCTCGTACGTGTGCTCGATCTTGGACAGTTCGACCCAACGTACGAGTAAGTGGGACAACCGCTTGCCAAACGACACAAACGATTCCCCTGTCTCTGGCCGACAAGCTCTCAAACGTTCCCTGAATCCATCCGCTCTACACTGGAACTTCTGCAATAGACACTCCTTCAAAGTATCGTAATCTACGTTCCCCGAAACGTTCAAGCAATGGAAAAGAATCAAAGCCTGACTTTTTCAGAACAGACGAAAGCAAAACGGGCCAGTTGCCAGGTGGCCAACTCAATGCCTGCGCATGAGCCTCAAACCGGCACAGAAAAGCGTCAATGGAGTCCACAGACTCCTTAAACATTGGTAATCTAGGGAAATTACGTATGCCCCGACCTACCAAATCACTATCTGGAGGTGCCCTAGAACCTAGAGCCAACTGCAGCTGCAACTCCCTATCTCTCTTTTTCCTCTCTCTGAAACTCTAACTCCTCCTTTCTAAGGCCTCAATCTCTTTCTTCTCTCTCTTTCTGAGCTTCTAATTCTTTCTCTCTCAGGGCATGTTCTTTTTCGGCTTTCTCTCTCTCTCTCGTCTCTCTGTCTCTGAATATCTAATTCCTTCTCTTTTAAGGCTTTCTGAACCTCTAGTTCCTCTTTCTTAAGGACTCTTTCTCTCTCCCTGTCCTCTCTATCCTTACATTTCTCAACGTAATCTTTAAGACCTAGCCTCTCACCTTGCGTAATATAAGCCTCTACCTGGTCCGACTCCATATTTATAGCAACTTCCAAAAATTAGAAAAAAAAGTAAAAATACGAAAACACAAAACAAAACAGCAAGAACTTAAAAGAAGGCCCACAGAAATATCAACAACCTACGCACAAGAAACAGCAACCTACTTGACGTCCAGATGGAGCGGAAAAAAACGATAAACCGCAGAGCAAGGAAAAAGAATACTACAAGCTATAAAAAAGGAAGAAACAAGAACTCGTAAAATCCAAAAACTACCTACACAAAGGATCTTACCCCCCAGAATCGGAGAGGGGAACTAACAGAAACAAACCAACCACATAACAATCAAATCTTATCCTGAATTCTCTACCTAACACCTTCGGCCCTCTACTCTAACCTACCGCTAGAAAAAAAAAACAGGGTCACCGCTGTAACGCACGCAGACTTGCCCCCAGTCGCACGTACAGACTCTCGCACAACAGACGCATACACCGCCACTGACTCAGTCGGGCGCATTCACGCGGTAAAACTCAACACACTAGCTCTCTTTCTTCTAAGGGCCTTTATATATATATATATATATATATATATATATATATATATATATATATATATATATATATATATATATATATATATATATATATATATATATATATATATATATATATATATATATATATATCAAACAACGAAAACACTATCAAAATTATGTACACACCCCTTCTCACTACAAGCACATCACCACCACATACACATACACAATGTAAGCGCCAGGCTAGGTAATTGTCTCACAATCCAACCTGTTTGCTGGTGTTCTCGCTTGGTAACGTTCTGTCCTTCCACGTCTAGGCGTGTAAGTCTTTCTTCGCACGCTTCCGAGTCGTCCCGTTTCTCGTTCCGTGGACGTCCTCTGGACTTGCTCCGTAGCGTAGTCCCTGCTGACCCGGGTGTCTCGGCACCGGTCGCTCACTCCCTGATATTTTACCTAGCGTAAGGCGGTTCTAGAAAGGTCTCACCTATTCCTTTCATTTATTTTCATCTAAAAATGTGTAAATATGAATATGTGTTATAAAGTTTTATGGTTCCTAATAGTCAAAACAATGTTATCAAAATACTTAGTTTCCACATGTCGACCACGAGATATCCACTTCCACCTTCTGCAACGTTCAATTTTTTTATGGCCGTCTTTAAATCTTATATTGTTCTGGCTGCCAATAAGTGAGCTGTCAAGAGCTAGGCAGCATGTTTTCAGAGTTTGGTTTGGGGCGTGTCTTCTGGTCAGAACTGCCAGCAGACCGCTTTTCTGTATGGACAGGTTTGGAGAATGTGCTAAGGAGGATTTTCTACGCCAAATTCGCATAGGGCTGTTTCCGCATGACCCAGTCTCACGAGGTGAGTCCAGCAGGCTCCTTACGGTCTGTGAACATTTGTGAAAGTTGTTAAAAAATGACAAGGCTTTTTCAATTTTCAATTTCAGTCCTTTTCCTTAAAGTCTGTGAAAGTTTGTAAAAAATGACTACGTGCTGGCAAACTTTTGTCTACTGCTTTTTTTCTCTCCCAATTTGTGACTAATCCATTGTGAACGATCATGCTGACGCTTGTTGCAAATATAGATATATTTAGCTCTGATCATAAAGTGACTGCATGGTCTTTCTGCCGAACATTCTGATTGGTTGTTTACGCTTCTACCGAAGTCCGCCATTCGCTAAGCGTTCTTTTATTTTGGTATCTCTTCATGCATTAGGCACGGAAGCTTCAAATAATTGCTGATACAGAGTGATCTGATTAAAAAGTGTAAACCTTCAGGCTTCAGTTTGGGTTTGTGAAGCGTTCCTGCTTTTCTGTATGGACACAGTCCAGAGTAATCAGTGCGTAGATGAAAGATGGTGGCCTGACTCTCCCTGTTCAGCTTGTTGATGTCATCTGCCCACGGGCTGCAGCCGCCATTCTGCTGTTACCAATCACTTTGTTGTTGTAGTGTCTCCATTCCCAGCTAGTCCAGAATACACTGGAATCCACTGCAGCACTATTTTGTGGACAGGGCATCCAGTCTATCTTGAAGCTTCCTTGTGAGATCAGTGGATCAAGCTGCTGCCTTTCCCTAGCTAGTCCTCTGCTGCTGTGTTGAGCACCTGCAGATCTGTACGATAGTTGGAGCTGCTGCCGCCAGCTGGTAAGGAGAGGGAGGTAGTAGTGCGGTATGCACAACAGATGTACACGCCTGTGATGAAGCTCTATGCTCGTGCATAGTGCTCACACATTAGGTTAAATACGGTACGGTTTTTGTTGACGGTTTGTTTTGTGCCGATAGTCCGCGAGGCCGAGATCTACGTCAAATCTTTAGGACATGGTTGTCACGACACGCCTGACAGGGTCAGGGTATCGTGGACAATATGAGTGCTGACACTCGAGAAAACCCACCCACTCTAAATAAATCACACAACGCCAGTGATAAACAACAAACAAATCTTTTATTACCTACTCTTACTCTAACCCCCACCCCAACCCGCTAACGCCCCACACCCTCACACATACCCACACATGCACTCATATAACGTATTAACACATAGAAAAGATTAACAGATAACAATGACTAACAGGTGAAAATGACTAACAGGTGAAAATGACTAACAGGTGAAAATCGACAATGGCTATACAAGGCGGGTACTTTGTCCCTGTACAGTGTCCTTTGTCCCACACTAGACAGGGTGGCTCGTAACGTAAGAGTACTACCCCTACACCGCAGAGCACCGTAGCCGCGCTTGCCCACGCACGCCTGTGACCGACGCGCAGAACGTAGAATCAGCCTGCTGTAGCCCAACGTCAAAGTACTTGTCCAACAGGACTGGCTAGCGAAGGCGTTCCGACTCCCGATGATGCGTCACCGTTGGTCATGGAAGATGAAGAGATCGAAGAACGACGAAATCTTCGAAGTGCACTGGAAAAGGGCGCATTGTCAGTCAAAGTGCCAACACAGTTAATTCTGGCCCAATACGCATCTACTCACAAACCACGTGAGTTGTGTCTCATCTCACCCTAATACCCGCCTTGGCCATATTAAATATACAATCATGGATAAAAAAAAAGATTCCTATGTACATTCCACATTTACCAGGTCTGCACCATTCCATTACACTAACATTAAGCTAGCACAACCACTTTTGTATAATAACATTGTCACTGCTAAAACCAACATTATCAAAATATCCACATGTACATACAAAAATATCAAATAATCACCAGCAACCACCCCACGTGACAATCTTATTACATTACATCTAGGACTTAATACAAATATATTTGAAAGGATACCCACTTCAATTCATTTTGACAACATGGCCCTTTAAATATACTCACTCGGCAACAGCCGAACATAAACTAAATCCGACACCCACCACATTACAACCCAACCTAAAAACATGGTTAAAGACTTGATTAAAACGTCACTAAAAAACTAGACGAACATACCCTTCCGAACCTATGTACACATTCACACACCCGAGAGCACAGAAGCTTACTGAGAAAATGGCATGAGCATTTACCTGTCACTTGTGAGTCCTCCGGCAGGACGAGACAAACAAGACGAACCCGAACCGGAGGGGTCTTCTGTTGAGTAGCAGCCGTGGTCACTAGTCTCTCGGACACCCACACCCAGGAACACTGGCCGTGGTCTTGCAGGGAGGGTAACACAACCCTCACACAGCTTGTCAAGGGCTCCAAACGAGGCCGCACCCTGACCCAGACTTTCACTGCGCTAGCTAACTCCGCTGACTGACTGTACTATCCTACTGCTACCTCGCAGGTTAACTTTACTTCTGAACACTGTTCGGTTAAAACTACTTGGCGAAAGCGTGCAACCGCTGTAATCGCTCACCGTCAAGCTAGCTGCACGGGCTTTACGCTTACGCTCACACTACATTTATTAACTTCCCTAACCTAAGGCTATTTACAGAAGTCGGCGACCTACATTTATTAACAAAAAAAAACGACTTGGCGAAAAAATAAAACAACATGTCACATCCGTTACGTGACATACCCCCCTCCCAGATCAAACACCCGGGTTTGATTCCTGTATGACTGTCCCAATACTGCTTCCACATTTACTGTTTCTACCACCCTGTCCTACTCAAAAAGTCAGCAGGAACATTTACTTTACCGGCTATGCTTTCCACTCTAATGGAAAATGGCTGCAACTGCAAAGCCCACCTCATCAGTCGACTGTTTGTGGATTTAGCTTGTTACAAGTACTGCAATGGTCTATGGTCTGTCTGCACGACGAATGTCCTACCATACAGATACTGACGGAATTTTTGAATTCCCCACACGATTGCAAGACACTCCTTTTCGATGGTGGAGTAGTTACGTTCTGCTTTGGACAGTTTCTTGCTCGCGCATGCAACAGGCTGTAAACCGCTACCATGGTCCTGACATAATACGGCTCCCACACCCCCTTCGGACGCATCTGTCTGCAACACGAAGAGACGATCGAAGTCTGGCAATGAGCACACAGGACCTGAACACAGTCGCGCCTTCAGCGTCTCAAATGCCGTCTCACATGCATCGTTCCAACCGATCTGTCCAGTTTTCCCTCTCTTGGTCAGGTCGGTTAGTGGGGCCGCTATGGCTGCAAAGTTAGGAACGAACCGGCGGTAATAATTTGCCAACCCAAGAAACGATCTAACTTGTTTCTTTGTTTGTGGTCGCGGCGCGTCTTTTATCCGCTGCATCTTGTCTCCCCCTGGTTTTATCTGACCGTTACCCACTGTATGCCCCAGATATTCCAACTGCTTGAACCCCAAGTAACACTTTGTAGGTCTGGCCGCCAACTGGACCTCTCTTAACCTACAAAAGAGCTGGGCAATACAGTGTAAGTGACGTTCTTTAGTGGAGGAAGCAATCATGACATCGTCCATGAAATTGCTAACTTCTGTCAATCGCAAAGGTTCTAGCAACCTCCTCATCATTCGGGAAAAGATTGCCCCTGCCGTCTTTAACCCGAAAGGCATTACCTTCCACTGGAATTGCCCTGCCGGTGTGGTGAAGGCAGTTTTCGGTTTGTCGCTCTCTAACATGGGTACCTGCCAGTAGCCTTTGGCTAGGTCTAACTTACTCGAGTACTTAGCCTTGGACAGTAAGGAAAATAGGTACTCCACGTCAGGCATTGGCTCCGCATCGAACACGACCTTTTGATTCAGTTTTCTAAAATCCAAACAAAACCTAACAGTGCCATCTTTCTTCTTCACCAATACGATCGGTGAGCTGTATGGGGAATTGGCTCTCTCGATTACTCCCATTTCTAGCATAGCATCCACTTCGGCTTTGACTACCTCTAGCTGAGAATGGGGTAGAGGATATTGCTTCGTTCTCACCGGCACTTCATCAGTCAAGTGAATTTCACACGAGTCTAGTGTCGTCCTCAGCGGATAATCTGTCAAAATATCCTTAAACTGGACAGTCAGAGCTTCTATACTAGAATGGATCTCTGGACAGTTAGGATCAAGATGGACATCAGAGGGTCCTTCAGACGCTACTAAAGGAATGGTAGGTACTTCCTTTACCACAACGAATGCCTCTCCCCCCTCATCTTCGTCCTCCTCATCTATCACTACTGTAGCTACTGACACTCGTTCTTGGAACTTTTTCAACAGGTTTGCATGGTACAGTTTATTTTTGCTGCCCACCCGTACCCTGTAGTCACACTCTCCGACTCTCTCTAGAACCTCGAATGGCCCCTGCCAAGCCATCTCCAGCTTGTTGTGTTTAACTGGAAGTAACAACAAAACCTTGTCTCCTGCACTAAAACTGCGTGGTTTGGCTCTGCGGTCAAAGTGCTGTTTCTGCTTTTTCGAAGCTAGCTTCAAATTCTGTTGCGCTAACCTGCACGTCTCTTCGATGCGATTCCGTAAATCTACCACGTACTGGCTTGCATCTCTCACCTCTTCTCCCATCTGCTCTTTCGTCCACAGATCCCGTAGAACTGACATGGGCCCCCTTACAGTCTTGCCGTACAATAACTCGAACGGCGCGAACCCCGTCGATTCCTGAGGAACCTCCCTGTACGCAAACAGCAATGAGGGAATGTATCTGTCCCAACATCGAGGTTGCTCGCTAGCTAATTTCTTCAACATGGACACCAAGGTACCGTTGAAACGTTCTACTAGGCCATTTGCCTGCGGATGGTAAGGAGTAGTACACTTGCCTTGTATGCACAGCAAACGGTTGACTTCAGACATCACTTGTGAGGTGAACTGGGACCCTTGGTCGGTGAGCACCTCCCTCGGAATTCCCACCCTAGACCAGATTTCTAACAATGCCTCAGCGACCCTTTCTGCTTCGATCCCCTTTAAAGTTACTGCCTCGGGGTATCGAGTGGCGTAATCGACGGTCACGAGAATGAACCGGTTTCCTCTGTCGGAAGCTGGAGCAATAGGCCCCACAATGTCTACCGCTACTCTCTGAAATGGTTCTTCTACTAGCGGAAGCTGTTGCATAGGAACCCGTGGTACTCTCCCTCTTGGTACTACTTTCTGACATTGTTCGCATGACTCACAGTACCTGCGAACTTGAGCACACAGTCCCGGCCAATAGAAAGTACCCCAAATGCGTTCCCGGGTTCTCTTGCCTCCCAAATGCCCCCCCCCCCCCCCCCCCATCGGTGGGTCATGCGCTAAACGCATTACAGTCTCCCTCAAAGGCTTCGGGACGACTAACTGGGACATTTGGCTGCCTCCTTTGCTATAGACCCGATACAGAATTCCCTTCCTCCTGCAAAATTCTATCAGACTTTTCCCTGACGGAATTGCTCGGCCCTCTTCGGCCAACTTCCTAGCGCGAGCTAGAGTTTCGTCCTGGTTTTGCCACTCTATCAGTTGGGCAGGAGTCACATTGATATCGGCCTGCTTGACGACTTTAAGCGCGCTCTCTCCCTCCTTTTCCTTCTGAACCTGAGCTCGAGTTTGGACCGCTGTTGCCATAGCACACTCACTGGCATCGATGGATACGGGGCTACGTTTCCCATCTGAAAAAGTCACCCAGTTTCCTAGGATTACGTCCGGTCCCATGCGCTCCATTACGATAAGTTCGATCGTCCCTCGCACGAATGGGGAATCGATTTCAACCCATGCAGTCGGATACTTATCGGACTTAGTATGGTCGACGGGATTGACGTCGATGAACCGACCTGTAAGATCCCTGGGTTCTATCCACTTGGCGGCGATCGCACTCATATCCGCGCCGGTATCACGCATGATACGAACTTCCTTTCCCTTGGCTAATCCCCTACTCCACGGGTCGTAGGGCCGGATCGTCCGCATCCCTACGGTCACGGGCTCTGTCATTACGGCTACTGTCTCAGGGGCAATGGTGACTTGGTTAACTGACGCCTTACTCTGACAGTTCCTTGCTAAGTGCCCTGGTTTGTTACACTTAAAACACAGCCGTTCACCAGTCCCCCTGCCTGAACTAGCTGGTTCTGCCCTATGTTCTGCTTTGGTCTCGGGGGGTTTATTCGACCCTTTGTCCTTCTTGAACGGCGGACGAATCGGCCCCCCACCCAATGGACGCGAGACTGCCCGTTTGGTGTCGATATGGAGCTGCGCTAGCTCCGCGGCCTCTTCACCATTCCTAGGACGTTTTTCCCTAACGAACATTTCAAGGTCTGCATTCATAATAGCATAAAGTTGCTCAGACAAAAACATGTCTAGCACTTGTTCTACGTCCTCTATGCTCTTATGGGCTAAAGTGAACCAACGCTTGACCGAGGTCTTCAACCTAACGAACAACTGGGAAAACGTTTCAGGACTCTCCTTTTTGGCTTCGCGAAACTGGCGTCTGTAATATTCAGCGTCACGCCTGAATCTTCTCAGTAAGGTCTCCCTCACCACCTCAAAATCCTTCCCTTGCTCTACGGTCAGCCTAAGGTATGCATCACGGGCCTCCCCCTGCAATAGAGGTGCTAACCTGATCCCCCATACCTCTTTCGGTCACCCCTGGGTTTCGGCTACTCTCTCAAAGAGCTGAAGGTAAGATTCCACATCTTCCCTATCCTCTAACGGACGCATCTTGAGCGAGTAGTGCTGACTAGCCTCCGTAACTGACTTCTTTTCCGATGCTGCTAACTGTAATTTAAGCCGCGTTTCGGCCGCGACGAGCTCTTCTTTCCGTGCTTGTTCCGCGGCAGCTAGCTTACGTTCGGTCAATGCTAAGTCATCCCGCCTAGCCCGCTCAGCCGCCTCACGGTCCATCTGGAGCCGTCTCTCTGCTGCCTCACGGTCCATCTGGAGCTGCTTCTCTACTGCCTCGCGGTCCATCTGGAGCCGTCTCTCGGCTGCCTCACGGTCCATCTGGAACCGTCTCTCTACCGCCTCACGGTCCATCTGGAGCTGCTTCTCTACTGCCTCGCGGTCCATCTGGAGCCGTCTCTCGGCTGCCTCACGGTCCATCTGGAACCGTCTCTCTACCGCCTCACGGTCCATCTGGAGCTGCCTCTCTAAAGCCCTACGCTCTAGGTCACGTTCCCGTTTTTCTTCCTCTCTCCTAACTTCGGACAGGATGAACTGGGTTAGGGCTCCCCCACTAAGTCCTAGGCCCTCTCCTAGCACTTTATACTGCTCATATGGGTTTACCCCCACCCCTAACCCCTCTTTACTTTCCTGATCCCTACTGGGTATCAGTCCTGCTGCAGTGAGAGTACGGGTAAGGATACTCACCACCGTTTCCTTCCGAGAGGGAGTGGCCAAAGTGGCTCCTCTCTCTCCTGGACCCTCATCCCCTGCACCACCACCCTCGGACTCAGGGTCGTGCCCCGACGTGGCACGGGTGGCCCTGGTCTCCCGTTTAGGGGGCATCCTGATGTGGGTGTCACGGAGGCAGTGACAACTGCTCCCCAGCAGGACCCCTGCCAAAGAAAAAATAAAACAAATAAATACACAGAATACAAACAACGAATAAGGACTAGACAGTGACAAGAGCCGAAGGGTCCTCACCACTCGGTACCTGAGTAATGAGAGGCAACCACTCATGCCGCCCCCCGTTTATGCGCATTGCACTCTCTGGCCGTGGCCCCTGGCGCAATACGCCCCCACTCCCGCCAACCGCCCGCTAAATCTTACTCGTACCACAACACACGAACAAACGATCACTGGCGCACAAAAGTACCCTAATCTACCTAATCTGTTACCTCCCCCTAATCCATATCCCACCGCTGCCACCAAATATGTCACGACACGCCTGACAGGGTCAGGGTATCGTGGACAATATGAGTGCTGACACTCGAGAAAACCCACCCACTCTAAATAAATCACACAACGCCAGTGATAAACAACAAACAAATCTTTTATTACCTACTCTTACTCTAACACCCACCCCAACCCACTAACGCCCCACACCCTCACACATACCCACACATGCATTCATATAACGTATTAACACATAGAAAAGATTAACAGATAACAATGACTAACAGGTGAAAATGACTAACAGGTGAAAATGACTAACAGGTGAAAATGACTAACAGTGTGAGGTGAAAATCGGCAATGGCTATACAAGGCGGGTACTTTGTCCCTGTACAGTGTCCTTTGTCCCACACTAGACAGGGTGGCTCGTAACGTAAGAGTACTACCCCTACACCGCAGAGCACCGTAGCCGCGCTTGCCCACGCACGCCTGTGACCGACGCGCAGAACGTAGAATCAGCCTGCTGTAGCCCAACGTCAAAGTACTTGTCCAACAGGACTGGCTAGCGAAGGCGTTCCGACTCCCGATGATGCGTCACCGTTGGTCATGGAAGATGAAGAGATCGAAGAACGACGAAATCTTCGAAGTGCACTGGAAAAGGGCGCATTGTCAGTCAAAGTGCCAACACAGTTAATTCTGGCCCAATACGCATCTACTCACAAACCACGTGAGTTGTGTCTCATCTCACCCTAATACCCGCCTTGGCCATATTAAATATACAATCATGGATAAAAAAGATTCCTATGTACATTCCACATTTACCAGGTCTGCACCATTCCATTACACTAACATTAAGCTAGCACAACCACTTTTGTATAATAACATTGTCACTGCTAAAACCAACATTATCAAAATATCCACATGTACATACACAAATATCAAATAATCACCAGCAACCACCCCACGTGACAATCTTATTACATTACATCTAGGACTTAATACAAATATATTTGAAAGGATACCCACTTCAATTCATTTTGACAACATGGCCCTTTAGTCATTTTCGCCTGTTAGTCATTTTCGCTTGTTAGTCATTTTCACCTGTTAGTCATTTTCGCCTGTTAGTCATTTTCACCTGTTAGTCATTTTCGCCTGTTAGTCATTTTCACCTGTTAGTCATTTTCGCCTGTTAGTCATTTTCACCTGTTAGTCATTGTTATCTGTTAATCTTTTTCATGTGTTAATACGTTATATGAGTGCATGTGTGGGTATGTGTGAGGGTGTGGGGCGTTAGCGGGTTGGGGTGGGGGTTAGAGTAAGAGTAGGTAATAAAAGATTTGTTTGTTGTTTATCACTGGCGTTGTGTGATTTATTTAGAGTGGGTGGGCTTCTCGAGCGTTAGCGCTTACATTGTCCACGGCGCCCTGACTCTGTCAGGCGTGTCGTGACAAAGTCATCCGCATGGAGGATGTTCGAGATGAACCTTGGTACTGTTGTACTGATGTCATTAATGTAGACCAAAAACAGCATCAGACACATCTCCCTGAGGTACACCTTCCCCGAGTTTACCCCACCCGGGTCTGCCCTGGGGGACTTGGGTGGGGTTAGGTATTTTTTAGTTCCCAGGGTCACCCTGGTCAGCCCCACAGGGTGGGTTTTTCTCTCTATTCTGGGGCATGTGTTTCTGTCTACCCTTTGTCCATTCACCTGTATTTGCCTTTTTAAAACTCTCCCTACTGTCTGCACTGCCTGTAGCTCTTGATATTGGATGTGTGTTGCTAAATGGTCTTAGCTTTATTTATGCCCCATGTTGTAGGTTTATTTAACGTATTTGACCGGCTGGCGACATACATTCAATTTTCTGTTTAGTTTTTTTTTCACAAGCAGTGCAGGCACGTCCTGAGAAAGCCTTGTTGCTGTCGGGACGTTAAGCAATGTACAATCAACCTTCCCCGAGTTTGACAAGAGTGCTGAATGTGCAGACGGTAGAAGCTTCAGCGGCAGCCCCTGTTAAGCATGCCTTAAAAAAAAAAGAATTACAATTAAATTGATGGGTCACATTGAAATTAATGAAATGATCACAAATGTTTATGCTCAATATGCATATTTTGTTAAGAGAACTGGCAACAAAAATATTTAAACAGAGGAACAATTGTTATGATCATTTTTCGTTCCTTTGTGTACAGGTAAAATGGGGGTAGGGCAGCAGATTCAGCCACTGTGGCCCCTAAATGCATCACAGCATCATAAAATCAGGTTGGGAGTAACTGTGGTACTCTATCCTACTCACTAAAACCTAACAAAGACCTATCAGTTGTATACAAAATTTATGAGGGCATCAGAAACAACGTATGTTTCCCAATTCGGCAAGTTTAAATGGGAAAAGGCTATCATTCACCATGAACATACCGTAAAGGATGCCGACTTTCCTTATTTTCTTGCACTTTATGCTCACATTATTGAAACTTAATAGGTAAAGAGAGGTCAAAATAAAATGGAATAACTTAAGTAATTTTTTCTAATTAATTTTGTGTATTTTTACAACTTGGGGGTAGGGATACAAAATCAACCACTGGCACTCACAGTGATCTCAGCATCACCTAGTCAAGTTTATAATAATTGTGGCATCCTGTTTTAATGATGTAAACCTGAAAATGGACTGTCAGTGCTATAGAAAATGTCTGAAGACACCTGACACATTATTTTTGTCTTTTTTGTGATTTCGCGGAAATGGTCGTTTACTGGGTGCACAATACCTTCACTGTGAGCCAGAGATTCAATAATATTTCATTCTGTTTTTTTGCAGAGGATGCAGAAGGTGTGCATTGACATAATATTGCCTGATTTGGGCTTCTGGGATGAATTCTGATTTATTTAGAGGAAAATGTTTCTCAACCTCATTTTAGCAGATGCGAAGAGCGTGAATGGGGGTACCCTTGCGCCATCGGCTATATCTCTGGTGTGTTCCTAAGGATTTTGGGGGAACATGGTTTAAACATCTCAGGACATACTAAGGAACACTTTGAAACCCATCTTATTGAGTACTGGGGGGGTGGTGGGGGTGCACGGTAGACCTTCCTAGCTTATGGACTACTAGCTCCACTGATAGCCTGCGGCCCCTCTCCCGCCTAGGCTCACTGCAAAACAAGCGCATAACTTGGTATGGCGTCTGGCTTCCCTGCGGCTCAGTGTACTTCGTGTTGCTTCATGGTGCCCAAAAAAACCGGCTGATATGGTGAATTCACTCCGGCTGTGCCGGCCGGTTGCTGTAGAAGTGGCCGGTCTATGCCGCGGCCTCAGTGACTCGCTGACACATGATAATACCAATCCAGTGCAACCGGAAACCAGAGTATGTTTTAACTTGATTGTACACAGTCTCTGTTGTATTCAGTGGCTACAAACTACTTTTAACGGCACTGATGCGGCCACACACACCGGCGTCAGTACTGGCACACACACTCCCACTGACCCGGCACCACTGACACCCCGTGCCGCACACACCAGCACACCGGCGGCACGGCCATCACTGACGCACACAGCTCTAGGCGCCGTACACTGAAATGACATACTAACATACATACAATCCAGACCAATAAATTGTGTTGTACCCGTCTTTTCTAAGCGTGTTTCTTTCTCCGTTGGGTACTTCTTAACATACATACACCTTACATCCTACAACACATATAATTATAGTCCTTAACATACACACTCACGCAACAGGATATACAAGAAAAATAGGAATAACATAGAACACACCAACAAAAAATGCTCCCACACAAAAGACACACGTGTGCCATAAAACCAACAACAGATACACCAGACAGCCCTCAGTCACCCGGACAACGAAACTATGTTGACAAAAAGAAGAATTATATAACGGTGAATGCACGTTTAAAGGAATAAATGAGTCCTTAAAGACTGCCGGAAACTGAGACACACGGCACACACTGACACACTATAGGCACTCACACACACTCACTGTCGACACACCGTCACACTGCGGACACACACACACACACTGACACACTGTGACACACACACACACACACACACACACACACACACACACACACACACACACACACACACACACAAATGGGTCACAATTCCCGGCCATATCCGCCGGTTATATGCCGCACTTCATTGCAGACGGTACTGTATGTAATCCAGACCAAAAAGGTGACTGCCAAGCGTATAATATGCAAAGAAGTACCCAACGGAGAATTGTGTTGTACCCATCTTTTCTAAGCGTGTTTCTTTCTCCGTTGGGTACTTCTTTGGTACTGTATGTAGGTTACACTGATACTGGATAAACTTTCGACGCCGATTTTCTTACCCAGTCCTTCAGTTTGTGCCGCCGGTTCCTCCGTTCTTGACTGAACTGACTCAGTGAATCGGCACTGTTGATGTGCATCAAACTGACTCGAGTTGACTTGTCAGTTCAGATGGACAGTGCCAGACTGGTCCCGGTCACGGCGCTGGACTGTGACAAGTATAAATTACAGCTAGTGCGTACCGATCTGCTAGTGATGATCATGTTTACTGACCGTCATTTGCGGTGATCCGACGGGTGACTGATGTAACACGCTCGGAGGGAGCTGTGAGTGTTCACTGAGCATGGGGTTTATGCGTCACTGATTCTTAAGGATGGATTCCCGGCGGGGCCGCCCCCTCAGTTCTAGAGCCTCAGGTCAGAATGACTGCCGATCGAGGCCCCTGCGGCCGTGGTCTGTTAACCCTTTGGGCGTCGGCCTTAACGGTTGAATTTGCGATGATTGCTAACGACATCCAAAGGGTCAAGCCCCACCCACTGACCCACAACTCACGTCACGGCAGTGAACTTGACGGTATATACCGTATTTGCTGACACATGTACACACCTATGGTCAGTATCGGGTTTAGAGAAAAGAATTTTCTTCGATGAAAGGCCGATCAATATGAATCAAACTGATTTTTATTTTAATGCTGTTTGTTCGATTTTCCTGTTGTTTCAGTGATGTTTTCAATCTTCTTTGTTTTGTCGATCTGTTTCTGCGTTTGGTTGCTGGTTTCATTGTTTCGGCGTCACGTCGGTTGATTGATTGATCGCCCGGACTGTCTGCAGGTGTGGTTAAGTATGAAACTCCCAGAACTTATGACTTCCATTCTATAAAATGGAAGTCATTTAGCTCTGGGAGTTGAAGCGTTTTAAGATCGTTGCGGGCTGGTCGCTGTGCTGTACTATGGATGCGGCATTCTACAAACGTCATGCTGTTTGACGATTAAAGAAATTGATTAACTGAAACTGAATGCATATGCATTATTTGGCATACACTCTGTATCCGGATAATAAATAATAATAGTAATAATGTATATTTTTAAGGCGCCTATGCGGATAGAAAAGCTCTAGGCGCCATACACACTCACGCAACAGGATATACAAGAAACATAGGAATAACAAAAAAGAACACCCCAACAAAAAATGTTCCCACACAAAAGACACACGTGTACCATAAAACCAACAACGGATACACCAGACAGCCCTCAGTCACCGACAACGAAACTATGTTGACAAAAAGAAGAATTATAACGGTGAATGCACGTTTAAAGGAATAAATGCGTCTTTAAAGACTGTCGGAAACTATTGGCTAATTTAACATATCTCAGTGAGAGACTGTGGGAGTTTATTCCAAAGAAATGGTCCTTGGTATAAGAAAGACCTCTCGCCAAAAGACTTATTTCTCACAGTCGGAAAGCATAATAGTTTAATGTCTGCTGAGGAACGGAGCTGTCTTGAAGGTGTGTACAAATGAAGAAGCTCAGAGAGATAGACAGGGTCAGTAGAAGGAGACAGACAGGATATGACAGATGGACATAACTTTGTACAGGTGTGATAGGTAATCAATGGAGTGAACGTAGGATGGGTGTGATGTGGTCTGACTTCTTTGTCTTGACAACAAGCCGTGCTGCTGAGTTCTGGAGCCGATCGCCGATCCTTAAGGTACTGAGGACAGCCACACAGGACTGCATTGCCGTAATTGAGTCGGGACAAGACAAGGGAGCAGACCAGTGTTTTGGTGGCTTCTGGTGTGATAAGATGCCTGATGGAGCTAATGCGACGCAGTTCAATAATGCAGATCTACAGGTATTCAAAACGTGTTGTTTTAGTGAGAGACTGCAATCAATGGTGACGCCAAGATTTCTCAGTCACCTGAGCAGAAAAACTAACTTCTGTATCTAGGATTGTGATGGACTGCGGTAAGGAAGAAGATATTCTGGTAGAGGAAACTAGCATGGCTTCTGTTTTATCTTCATTCAGTTTTAGTTTGTTGGCTATCATCCATATTCTAACATCAGAAACTGACTGTTGCACACACTGGATGATGGCATCGACCTGCTCAACATGGCCTGACTTATACAACTGCGTGTCATCAGAGTACGCGTGGTGAGAAATTGGGTGTGCAGTTACCGGAAATAACACTGAAATGTAAACCAGTGTTGACAAAGCTGACGTCACTGAGAACAAGCCGTTTGAAAACAGGTGCGAATGCTCGTGCGGCAAACACATCGGCACACCGTACACCTGTTGACACACCACCAGGCACACAAAGGCGCCCGTCAAGAATGATGATTTCAAGATACAGCACTGTTTTTCTCCCGGGGACACTCATGCCCCTCGAGCAGCCTTTTAGTTAACTCATTCGAGACGTGCCGCCTCCAGATACGCGGCATAAGCCGCGTATCCGGAGGCGACACGTCTCGAATGAGTTAAGTGCATGTACGTACTAGTACGTCATCCACAAGACGGGCGCCGGCAAGTTTGCCGCCAACACTGACTGACGCACGCGCTCGCCGCGCGCACGCACGCACGCCCCGCACATACTCAGTCGCACGCACACTGACACATATTGCACGTTTGTTGGGGCTGAACACTGAGAAGCTGCAGCCTGGCTGGAAGGACTCTCAGAAACCGAGAGTCACATGGTCAATAAAAAAATTCAGCCGCGATCTCTGGTTAAACGGGTCTGACAGGTATTTTCATTTTGCCTCTTCTAAGATCGATTTCCATCGGCTGCAAACCGGGACTTGCATGGACGGTAACTGAGTCCGTCTTATTAGCCCTTTAAGTCCTGATACGCTCTAACTTGAGATACATTTGACCATGATAGTTCAAGGGTGGTGCCAGATCAGCTTGGCGCCTATGGGCGCCAAAGCACCACCCTTGAACTATCATGGACCGTCTATAAGCCGGAACTGTAATGTATTCTTCATAGGAAAACTCACTAATCTGAAAAAAATCAACCTCAGGATATAATGGGTTAATGCGTGCACAGCAAGGCACAGATTACAACTAATTATATTTATTGAGCCGATTTTCAATTGAGATAAAGCCCCTATTTAATGCACTGATTTGTTTATTATTATTATTACTATTATTATTAAGTCCAGTTTGACTTCAGTTATATTCCTTAAGATAGGAATGGGTACATGTCGCTCAGTAGTTAGTTAGTTACCTAGTTAGTTAGTTATTTGCTATCAGTTATTCAATTTGTTACTCATTTGTTGGTTGTACATTGCTTAACGTCTCGACAGCAACAAGACTTTCTCAGGACGTGCCTGCACTGCTTGTGAAAAAAAACAACTAAACAGAATATTGAATGTATGTCGCCAGCCGGTCTAATACGCTAAATAAACCTAAGACGATTTAGCAACACACATCCAATATCAAGAGCTACAAGTAGCGCAGACAGTAGGGAGAGTTTAATAAGGAAAATACAGGCGAATGGACCAAGGGTAGACAGAAACACATGCCCCAGAATGGAAGGGAAAACCCACCCTGTGGGCCTGACCAGGGTGACCCTGGGAACTAAAAAGTAGTTAACCTCACTCAAGTCCCCCAGTGCAGACCCGGGTGGGGGTACTCATTTGTGTATGTGTGTGTGTGTGTGCGCGCGCGCGTATGTATGTGTGTGTGTGTACGTCAGTGTGTGTGTGTGTTGTGAAGATCAGTTTGCTTGTGGGCAATGATATTAGTGTTCCATCGTTCATTGGTTCGTTTGTTCATTCGTTTGCTGTTTCTCTTGTATTTGGTCTGTTGAATCGCTAACTGCAGGGTAGGTTTTGTTATTTATTTGTCACTACAGGAAACGACTGGGTTGGTCTGGAGTTGTCATACATAATGCATAGGACATTTTACCTTTCAGCGCGGACGTTCAGTGACGTTCGACAAACACTTGAAAATCAATTCAATTCAATAAACTTTATAAGTTATCCCGCTAGGGGCAATTAAAGTGTTCCGACAGGCTCAATGACTTAAATACAGTCGACGACGCTTGAGTCAAACCTGCTGGGGAACATTTTTTTCGTTTGACTTATCCGTCGTAAGACTTATCTGTCATACGGTTATCCGTCGTAAGACTTATCTGTCATACGGATATCCGTCGTAAGACTTATCTGTCATACGGATAAGTCGAATTTTAAGTCGGCGCCGAGGTTGGGACCCAACAGTACCGTCTGTTGTCATGTAGTCGGAAATCGCTGAATATATACTGACGAGCAACAGCAACAAAAAGCGACATGTTGTGTTTCCGGTGGCTCCAAAAATGTCGAATTTCTTTTTCCGACTCGTCAGTATATCAATTTGCAAAAAATCGGTTCATAAGCTTCACTGACCAGTCGGCCAAGCTAATCCAGCACTACCTGTGTCATTTAGATATCATGGTCGATCCCACGCTCGTTGTCTGCCTCGATTCGCTGCGCTGATCAGCGCAGCGAATCGTGGCAGACAACCAGTGTGGGTCGTTTCGCATCACTGGAAGGGCTGGCGCTACGCCTTAGTCTACTTTGCTCGTTTCGAAATAACCGGGCCATTTCTCATTTACTAGTACTAGACAACTCCTGTACGCGACTAGCGCTGCGCTCGAGCTAAAACAAAAGTGGTAATCTGTATTGAACCAGCCAAGCGTGTCCCCGGCGGCAGGTCTCTGGTTGGTTGGTTGGTTAGTTCGGGGTTTAACGTCCACGGCACCGAAGTGATAATGGACGGCCCTGACGGGCGGGTAACGGGGGACAGGGAAATCGATTGCCTATGGAGTGCAACCTGAACACTGATCGCCAATTCAGGCGCACTGCAAGTGCCACTTTGTTTTACCAGACCTTTCAACGGACATGCTATGGAACAAGCCCGTTTCTGTGTTTCAGGCACACCATTATAACCACTGGCCATTGCCAAAGTAGACTTTCCGTTGCGGCAGGGGTTTGGGAGCTTTTTTTTGTGACCATGTATTACATACATAAAATCGATAAAGACTATCGCGGTATAGGTCGTTTGATATTTGAGCGCACAACGTGTTTTCAGTCCCTTCTATTTATAGAAGGGACTTTTTAGGACGGGTCGTGGTGGGGCGAATTTAATAGCATGTCCATGATGTCAAAGGCGGGCAGGCTAAACCTCTAACAATTGAAGTAACAAGATAAAAATTACGTCATGTCTAGTTACGCCTAACCTCACTGCTGAAAGTACATTTGGCGCGAAGCGCCGTATGTGCGTATATATGTATGTATGTATGTATGTATGTATGTATGTATGTATGTATGTATGTATGTATGTATGTATGTATGTATGTATGTGCGTATGTATGCAGACGTCGTGGGCAACTCCTATAAAATCTTCGTTCGCGAAATCAAGCCAAGAGAGAGAAAGAGAGAGAGAGTGTATGTATGTATGTATGTATGTATGTATGTATGTATGTAATGTATGTTATGTATGTATGTATGCATGCATGCATGCATGCATGCATGCATGCATGCTTGTATGTATGTATGTAGGGGAGGAGACCCATGTATGAAACACTAAAGCAAAAACGTCTCGCGGGACCGTCCAAACAAAGATAGAATCAATCCGAAACCAGGCTTTGATAGAAATTATATTGAAGGATCTTAGGACAAAGCCAAATTTCAAAACTCGAATCGATGCAGAAGCAGTTCCAGTTTGAAAAAAGTGACACATTGTTTCATATTAGGCACCATTTGCCTAATATGAAACACTAGGTATCCTATTATGAAACAGTGTGATTATGTCCTTTTCGCAAGTTTCACTTACATTTTGTTGGAAAATTAAGGCATGAGAGATGGTTAGCAGACATTATAGGTTCATTTAATATGAAAAGTGAGTCATACGCCGCTGGTCCACTATTGGTCCATCCATCCATCATCCTGTGTATATCCGATTGTGACAGATGTTATCAATTTGAATTTCCGAGAGACCATCAGAGCCACAGACTTCTAATTTGGCACAGTGATCATATTTAACAATAGCTTTGATTGTCACTTGTGCTGACCTCCATGAAAGGTCAAGGTTACAAAGGTCAATAAACGGGCGATTTTTAAAGAAAATAGTTATAATCTTATTTTTAAACTTGCCAAAGAGAAAACTGATGATACAACGTTTGTTTGCAGCTCTACTAAGTTAACCTCTCGTTAAGGTCAAAGGTCACGAGAAGTAAGAAGGCTTTTATTTTAGGTTGTTGTTATTACAGGTAGTTCGCATGTGAACTTTGCAATAAGACCCCAGTGAAAATGTTTTGCTAGGGGTTAACTCTTACCAGTTCGCTCCCTTGGCCATCGTACGTGCACGTACGAAGCCACACCCACGGAAAATTCCGTCATGTTTAATGAATTAAAACCAATTAATTTTAACTCTCAGTACCATTGTCTATGCATATTAATTTTATTGGCTCCTTCCAAAGGTCAAAGGGCAGGCATGTCAGCAAGTGTTGAAAGTGTTCTATTTATGGGGGAATAAAAGCTACTGTATTTAGTTTTTTTCCACCTCAGAAGTAAAACTTGATACAAGCTAGCATTATCGACACAGGTTTATGTACATATTCAGAAGCAAATTCAGGGGGAGAGGGGTGTTCCAAGGTGCACGGCGCCCAGGATATTTTTTAATGTGTAATTTTCCATTTTGGGGAGTTTGGAAACCCCCCCCCCCCCACACACACACACACACACACACAAACACACACACACACACACGCACACAAACACACACACCACACACACATACACACACACATCCTCCAGCGCCTATTCTTGGAAATTGTAAACGGTCCGTCGTGTAATGTTTTGCCCATTGGTGAAAAGGTCTCCAGACCTCTCTCCCCCTTCCCCTTCCCGCGACCTCCCACCCGCACTCTCACCAGCACCACCCGCCCCTCGTTTGATAGTCAACAAGTGGCGCATTTGTAGGTCCTCACCCTCTTCACATTCTCAGCAACTGTGACTCCGCCGACAGGAAGAGTTCTCACGAAAAGGTCTACGAAATCTCCCGCGTGTTCTTTTTTTTAACTGCCCTAAAGAGAGGTCATTCACAATAGTATTCGTGGTATAAAATGCATACTTACGTACTTTCAAACTTTTGCTCCCAAAGTTAACTTTTAAAACATGTGTGTGCAAAAAATGACTAATCTTTACAAGCACATCGACCTGGGATGACCTTGACCTTTTCTACAGGTGAAATATGTAGGTAAAGTTATTCTTGTAAACTACAATTGTTTCGAGTTTAAAGTTTGTGAATGTTATAGCCCCTAAGAAATTGCCTTATACAAACCGCACGCATACACACACGACGGCTGAAGAGCGGCTGCATAGACGATTGGTGACTACATTTATAATGTTTCACATTTGCTGTCACACCTAAGCCAACAAGGTTTGCTCTTGGAACAACTATTTAGCCCCACCCCCTCCCCGCAGAAAGTAATACGCTATTTTGTCTAGTGTCTGAAAGCATTCCTGACAACTGTGCGCGTCATCTTGTAGCTGGTTTTTGACATGTTTTATTCTCTTTATCACCACTAGACGCAAATATTGCTCTGAACTCTTTCCTAATTCAGTTCAAAGGAACCCCAAAGTCAAATAAATATAATGTCAGTTATGTCAGCAAGAGCCAAAATCGCCAAGAGCCCCCGCGAACGCGCGAGGCTCATGAGGACCTATGTGTCTTGCAGATGAATCCTATTGAGAGTTTCTCGGCTGTGAAGGGGTTAAGTGCAAATATCATCAAACAAAAGTTGGACAAAATTGGGCCTGTGGTTTCAGAGATATTGCCTGCACAAAGGCTCACACAAATATGTCCTCTGCCACCTTCAACTTTGTGAATTCATTCTGTTAAAAACATCACCTATGAGGGTAAGGCATTTTTTCCTAAAACTTCAGAGCAAATCAGTACAGCGGTTTCAGAGGTATTCTCTACTCAATAATCCGCAAGAAAGATATGACAACTATGACCTTGACCTTGAGGTAGAGGCACAGTTAAGATTGATGGCAATGTGGGATATGGTAAAATACTATAATCTAACATTTGGATTGAATAGGCCCAGTGGTTATTGAGATATTGCCTAGCACACAATTCTGCACAAAACAAATATGGCCGTTGTGACCTGGGCCTTTACGACAGGAATAGATTCTAGTATGCAACACTCTGTGTCGTCACAAAATATCACAATTTGCCATTCGGATCACATCGTTACGGTGTTTACAGTAACATTGTCTGGATAATGGCATACATAATAAATATAGCCGTTGTGACCTTGACCTTGACCAACGTGACATGATCCTGGTGTGGGATCCTCTGTTTTGAGAAAAAGTATCAACATCTGAAATTTGAAAAAAAATGGCTGGATGGTTTCCGATATATACGCTAAACAAACACTGTTATATGAAACACTGTTCTAAATATGAAACACGTTTCATATTAGGTGCTCTTTGTGCTTCATAATAGGAACAACAGGAAATTGCATGCCTCCAAAACAACAAAATGAGAACCAAAACGATTACCGCTGGTTATCTGATGTCCGAAGATTGCTCTTCATGACAAGAGTGGCTATTTTTTTAAAAATCACAAAACTAAATGCTGATGTAGGTGTTTCAAAATGGCGATAAATTAGATGCAGAAGGGTAAAAAAATCACATTTTCTCGGCGTGTGTTCGTTTTCATCACGCCTGACATTCTTGTACCGGAAATTAGGCTCACTGAAGTAGCTCTATATTACTGCACAGGCGGAATTTGGAAATATCCGTTTCGCCGGGAGCAAGGTGTTTCGCAATAGGCACTGTTTCATAATAGGGGCTCCTCCCCTATGTATGTATGTATGTATGTATGTATGTATGTATGTATACATGTATGTGTGCGTATATATGTAAACAAGAGAATCTCCGATATTTCTGTACACACAAGCTTGAAACTTGGCGAAATACTTTCTTAAGTAGGTGGCTAAGTGGGTGACATAAAAGCAGAAATTTCGTCGCCTTGCATACGTCGACGCAATATTTCAATATGACTTATTTTACGTAAAAAAATAAAATCACGTTAAATCTAAAATTTACGTCATGACGCGTATGCACTGCACCTCTTACATAGCTCACTAACGCATTGGCAAATCTGCGAGTTTTTTTCAACAAGAGATATTTCAACATCAGAATCAAGTCAAAGACACCAGATAGAGACCATTGACAGCGAGGACTGGTCGCATACACACGGCGATACTTTGTTTGTTATGGCTCTCATAAAAGAGACTTTGTGGGTTATGGTCCATCCCATCTTGTCTTTGTCTACCGTATTGAAAATACAGTAGACTTTGAAATGGGGCTAGTAAGTCGGAGCGCGTTCCGTAGAATGCACATGATGTGCGGCGGGCGGACCCCGCATTCTGGCGAAGAAGTAACAAGAGAGAAATGACGTCACATCTAGCTACGCAAACCTTGTTAGAGAACGCACATTTGGCGCCAAACGCCGTGTGTGTGTGTGTGTGTGTGTGTGTGTGTGTGTGTGTGTGTGTGTGTGTGTGTGTGCGCGCGTGTGTGCGTGTGTGTGTGTGTGTGTGTGTGTGTGTGCGTGTGTGCGTGTGTGTGTGTGTGTGTGTGTGTGTGCGTGTGTACGTGTGTGTGTGTGTGTGTGTGTGTGTGTGTGTGTGTGTGTGTGTGTGTGTGTGTGTGTGTGTGTGTGTGTGCATGACAGCGACTAGAGCCCGCATTTGTGGACAGACAAGCTTTAAACCCTAGGACTGATATTTTCCATACGTAAATTCTCCTGAGGTAGTTTTTGGGGGATTTATTTTATAATTAGGTTACACGTTGGCAAAAAAATGGCCGTTTCACAAAAACGGTTGATCCGCACTAGAGTCAGTAATTTTTGTTATTCTTACTAGATACTTTGCATATAGTAGATTAAAGGGAAATATTGAGTGAGTTCGTAACCCAGCGTTGTATCTCTTCAACTTTTAAAATAATAATTAATTGGTTTTTGTAAGCTTTTGAGCGACGTTATACTCCAATCAAACGGTCAGAGCTGGAAGAGGCTGTGTGCAAGAAAACAGTCAGCCCTGGAAGAGGCACCTTTGCGTGCCTTTCGGATGAGTGACGTGAAACATCAAATTCGTCGTGGGACTACCGATGCCATGACGTGAAGTTTATAGTGACGGCATTTTACTTTCATAACACGGTACACCAGCCCACATAGCGTACTCATATCTTTATTTGTGTGCGCCGTTGTGTGTTGATCAGAAGTTGGGTTAGAGAGGATGTAAATGGATCAGAAAGATAAGCTTTAAAAATATGAACAACTCTGACTGTTCCTAAAAGAAAAACGCATGTGGGCTCAAAACAATATTGTAGACTTTGGGATGAAATCCTCATCTTGTTTTCAGCAAGCATTGGAATGAATGCGTGAAAGCTTGACTCGGATTAACTCTCTCATATCGCTCTTTTTGCTGTCACATTGTACACGACATGAGATATTACGACCCAAAAATAAATGAAATAAAATGTAATGGCGATCTAATCGTGCAGCCACGGGTCCAAAATGCGCAACAGGCGATCGGGCTGACTTCGGCCGCCGTTGGCCCGCTCACGGGCGTGCGCGGCCCAAAGGAGGAAGACGTCGGCCCGATAGCCTTTGCGCACTGGGGTAGTGTGTACTGGCACTGCATGAGTACTGCATAAACAAAGGGGTTAACGGTGTGACCCGGCCACCATTATTACTGGATTAACCCCTTCACTGCCGAGAACAACGGAACACGCTCCAAACTGAAAGAGACGTAGATCCTCATGGGCCCCCGCAATCGCGGGGGCTCATGAGTATCGATGTCTCTTGCTACGACCAATTTGCATCTGTGTTCTGTTCCTTGGACCTTTGTGACTGTTGGTCGTTGAATGAACAAAGATTTAAGAAATTCCGACTGCGTTCACAGGCAGGGAATGGGTTCATAATTTATCCTCTCAGTAGATGAAGCTCGCGATAGTCATTATCGTTCCTACTGCCTTGTATAATAAGCCTTTATTTTTGTCACGTTGAGTGCACTCCAAACTCCAGAGTCGACACAGTACTAGATCTATATTACACATAACATGTGGAACCAGCATTCTCATTGACTTAAGCACGGTCTGTGACGGATAAATGCTGAGAGTGGCCGGAAACCGGTCTGTCACGTGTCTCAACTGGATTATTCACAGTCGCTTGAACGTGGGCGCAAGCGTTCAAAACCCTAGCTCATTAAGTCTGCAAGAGGCATAGATTCTCAAGAGCCCACGCGGACGCAGGGGCTCATGAGAATCCATGCCTCTTGCTAACAGAAATTGGACACAATCTAAATCGCTGCTTCATTAGTTTTAGAAAACCACAAGAAGTCGATAACACGATTGTTGAGGAAAAAAACCCGGACGAAGCTGTGTGGAGCATTGAATGTCTGTTCTTTAGCACGACTTTTTCCACAGTGCATAATACTCGTGCGTTTTAGATTAATCAGAACCAAGCTGTGGGCTATACCTACTCATTTCACTTTCACTTTCCTGGGATGGATCTTCCGTGACTTTCAAGGTTCTCTGAGTGAGGGTGAGTTGTACACCCAGACAGATATTACAGTTTGAATGAACAAAGTTAAGGACGCTATGTGCCGGAAATGGGCAAGGGATTTAGGTAGGTTTGACAGGCCTAGTGGCTGCACGCACTGACAATGGAGTTAACCATTTCACTGCCGAGAAAAAAGTGAACACGATCGAAAATGCAAGAGACATAGATCCTCATGATTCCTCGCGACTGCGGGGGCTCATGAGGATTTATGCCTCTTGCTGAGACCAATTTGCAACCATGATTCTTGGACGGTGTTGGCCTTTGGTCTTTGAATGAACCAAGATTTCAGAAAAAAAACATTGTAAGTACAGTGTGCGTACAGTGGCAGGAATGGGGTTAAAACGAGCAGTCTTTGATTCGCCGATACAACAGGTTATCAGTGTTGTCTTGCCTCAAGTAATACTTGTATGCCCTTTTCTTCACAATCCACGTAGGCAGCGAAGAAAAGGAAAGAAAAGTAGACATTTTTCGACAATCAAACATAGTAATTTAACTCATTTGCGGCCAGCTTTCCGCGAATGAGTTCACTCTTTTGTCTAGCACTATTGTGAGACACACAACAAGCATTTATAAAGGATATATTGCGATATATTAACCCTTTAAAGCTTGGAAAAGATAGCTTGAACATAGGAGGCACCATAAGCCCATCAAAATTAGCACTGCCAACTAATTACAGTTTTTGTTTAGTCTGCTCGTGTCAGTCTTTATAAATATAACTTTTTATTGTGATGTTTCTGATGATGAACTATCTTTTTCTGGTGTGTCTCTTTCGCAGTAGCTGTAGCAAGGACTTGATTAAAAACTGGTTAATCTTCTCCAAATCTGGGGCGGTCCGTGGCGCAGTGGTTAAGGCGCCTGCCACCAATGCCAAAGGTGCGAGGTTCGAAAACGGGTTCCGGCGTCGGACTTTTCTCCTCTGGTAAGTGTCACCGTTCATTCGGGCGGACCGTCGGGGGTTCTTTCTCCGGGTACTCCGGTTCTTCCACCCCCCCCCCCTCCCCAACCACCCCCCACCCCACCCCCCACACTTTGGTACCGGTTTCAGGCCACTTTACAAATTTCAAATACAAGCGATCAAAAATCTCTGTAACTTCAGTAGCTGAACTGGCCCTTCGTCTGTCTCGTACTGTGTTTGTCTTAACTGGCGTAAATCCGTGTCTGTTACGTGAGTGTGCGTGTTGGGTTTTCAGTTCGCGGCGCTTTGATTCGATTTGCCCAGAAATTGAGAAAAAGCGCCTATATAATAACGGTATTATTATTATTATTATTGTAATGTGCCCTTCATAGAACAATAAACACATTTGAAAACATTAGGATGTTTTAGGTTAATGGGATAGTAGGTTTGAAACGCATTAACCCGTTCAATGGCGAGAAAACGTGAACATCACCCACCTGCAAGAGGTATAGATCGTCATGAGCCCCCGCTTTTGCCGGGAGCTTATGAGGATCTATGCCTCTTGCTGACACCACTTTGAACCCGCTAAGGTTTTTGGTGTTGAATATTAAGGAAGACTGCAGGAGCACATCCTGCAGTCAAGTTGCACTGAACAAGTTAAATATGACTGCTCAAATCGGCGTCGGACTTTTCTCCTCTAGTGTCACAGTTAATACGGGCGGACCCGCCGGGGTTCTTTCTCCGGATACTGCGTCTTCTCCTCCCCCTCCACCTTGGTACCGGTTTCAGGCCACTCTATAAATTTCAATTACAAGCCATCAAATTTTTTCAAAACCTCAGTAGCTGAGCTGACACTTCGCATCATGTGAATGTCTTGTGTTTGTCTTCAGAGTGAATGCGCGTGTGTCACGGGAACGTAAGTGTTGGTTTCAGTTCGCGGCGCTTTGAGCCGATTCGTAGAATTGGGTCAAGCATCTACATAATAACCGTTATTATTATCTTTATTAGTATTATTATTAGCGACTACATACGGTACACGGTCCATTGGCAGGGTAATGGTAATGGTATCAACGGCCCACGCCAGGCACAGGAAGCAAAGGGTCCTTGGACCGATGTCAACCGCTGCTGGCCCCGCGCCAACAGCGGCAGATGTCAGCCCAGGTTATTACTGATCAGCTGGTCCCACATAATTGATGGATCAGATGTGTTGAACAGTCACGGTGTCATAAGACTGAACTGCCACGTAAACAATAGCATAGAAAGATATTTGCAGCGTGCTTGGCATGTTATTTTTCAGCCTCAAAATAAAAGAGAAAAAGAAAAGAGAAGAGATTAAAGAAAAAAATCCAAAAGTTGGGGGAGGGAGGGGGTGGGGGGGGGGGGTGGGGGGTAGAGCTGTTTGTCAGTTGATGGTCGTCAGGTTTCGAAAACATCAACATCAACATCAATCTTATTATTTTTGTCCCAAAATATTTTCCTCCAATGTCCTCTCAAAAATTATTTGGAAAGGTGAGGGGCGTGGGGGTGGGGAAGTACACTGCTAGCCCTCCCCCCTCCCTCCCCCTCCCCCCAACCACGTTATTCTTTGGAAGTGAGATTGTGTGGACTGTAATGGACCTCCGTGGACCGCCTCTCTTCTCCAGCTGTATACGCCCTCAAGACAATCCAGACCAAAAAGGTGACTGCCAAGCGTGTAAAATGCAAAGAAGTACCCAACGAAGAAAGAAACACGCTTTTCTAAGCGTGTTTCTTTCTCCGTTGGGTACTTCTTTGACCTCAAGACAGAATTTGCGCTCTGCTGCCTCCCACGAATTCTACATCACTGGTATCAATAGGTCTAAGGTTGACGAAGACGCTGACGCTCCCCCAGTCATTACTAATCTGTGGTGCCACTGTCCCCTTCTCCCCCCATGTAAAAATCTGGGTGTCACACTTGATAGTAGCCTGTCTATGCGCCTTCATGTGAACAACGTTTGCAGATCCGCCTATACTGAACTGCGACGTATTGCTTCAGTCCGCCACTATCTGACACCTGAAGCAACTAAAGTACTTGTCTGCGCTTTTGTTTTGTCTAAATTAGACTATTGCAATGCTCTTTTGGCTGGATGTTCCCAGTGTCTGATTGGCAAACTCCAGAAAATTCAAAACTCAGCTGCTAGGTTGATTCTTAGAATCCCTAGATCAGATCATATCACACCCCATCTGTCTGCTCTTCACTGGTTACCTGTAACAATTAGGATTCAGTACGAAATTTTATGCATGACTCACTGTTGTATTACCTGTTCCTGCCCACACTACCTTGCCTGTCTTTTCCAGCTGTATACACCCTCAAGACAGAATTTGCGCTCTGCTGCCGACTCTCGAGTTTTACGTACCCCTCTTGTCAAAACAAAGTCGTTCAGGTACCAGAACCCAGTTGTTTGGAATGATCTCCCACGTGAACTGAGATACGTGGATTCGAGAGGCATTCAAGCGAGCTCTAAAGACCCATATTTTTTCTGTCTGCTACAAATGACTTTGTCACACACCTGTCATGTTAAAGTCATCTCTATCTATGTTAGAAGTAGTGTGTGTGTGTGTGTGTGTGTGTGTGTGTGTGCGTGCGTGCGTGCGTGCGTGCGTGCGTGCGTGCGCGCGTGCGTGCGTGAATGTGAGTATGAGTCCATAGCGTAGCACTTTTGAATGGTGACCTTATAGCTTGTTTTCAGAGTGCGTTGTATTTTGTTTTAGTACTTTTTGTAAACTGCGTTTTTGTAATTAGTTATTTTTGTACAATTAGTTTTTGTTAAGCGCCTAGAGCTCTAATCTGAGGTTAGGTGCTATACAAGTACTCTTTATTATTATTATTATAAAAGGCTTGACCTAAGACATACATTGGACACATCACAATAGAGTTGGCACGGGTCGCAGTTCAATACACGCAACACTAAGGCATGTTCAAGTATAACCCCGGCCTCAGTCGTTTGCGTTGGGGAGGGGGGAAAAAGGGGTGTTGGCTTTAGGACTAAGGCGCTATACCTTGGTCTGCGCTGGTCTATACACAGTAAGCAAAAGCCATCGGGCCCCGTCGGCCACAGTGCGCGGGTCCACAGCGGCCGTCGTGAGCCCGTAGGCGTTTTTCTGCTCGGGTACGAGCTAGATCAAGTAAACCTGGACATTGGCCGCAGTTGGATAGATCAGGCACGGCTGTGCTGGGGTCGACTGCGTCCAACGTCGCCCCGGTGACTTTTGTGCACGGGCCAACGGCGGCCGTCGTCGGCCCGATGGCCTTTTGCGCATTGGGAAGCTGCTCTGTGAAGGCAAAAGACAATAGATGTCCTATTTTTGCTAAATTTTCCTGTTGAACTATCACACAATGAAAATCTCGCTTTTCAGAGAAACATATTCTTCCTGTCGTTTGTCTTAGCAGAACAGAAGTGATCACCCTGTTTGATTAGGATGATGCATGCAACTTCGTGCGATAAGCCTAAACGAAAGTATGACAGGTTTATGGCAGAAACATGTAAACAGAATGTGAGGTAAACAAAATGTGTGTAATACAAAACGTAGTAAATGACGTTCGTGCTGGAAGTATTGATAATACCAAAGACAAGTGCCGCAAAGATGACAGAAATGAAAAGCAGTTGATAACGCAAAGTGGAAATGTCACTGTGTACGGCAAGTTTCTTTGAATGGTATGCCAGTTGCGTGTTGTTCTCTAACGCTAAAATATGAACTAGTTTCTCACAGTTGGGTCTGGTTTTGATTTTGTTCTTCCGAAACGTAGTCCACAGGATACATTTTACACGCGTGGCATTTGTGGTTGTTTAGATCTGCATTTTCAGAATCCGTAGGCATTCTCACTCAACCGCAGGGAACGAAACGATATTAAAATATCGTGGCTAAATAAATTGAATGGAACGAGAAAGTGTTAACATTTGTGAGGGTGACATGATGAAGGATTAAACCCCTTCACGACCACGGTACATTTCTGTTTCATAAATTATCTTTGTTCATACAACGATCAAAAAACCAAAACCGTCCAAGAAACGTAAATACTAAATCGGTCTCAGCAAGAGGCATACTCATGAGCCCCCGCAGTCGTGTCATGTCTCTTGCGGTTGGATCACGTTCACTTGTTCTCGGCAATGAAGGGATTTACACTCAGTCATGGCCGCCTCTCTGAAGAGGCACAGCACAGACTATAGACCCTCCAGGGCCGGATCACTTACAAGTGTGGGGGAGGGTCCAAAAATATTTTGGGAGAAATTAACCACCTGAAGCAGAGATTTTGAGGGCGGTTGTGCAAGCATCAACAAAATGTGCTTGTCAAGGACAATAACATTTTTTTTTGTTATGGGGGAAGAGGGGGGGAGGTCCATAGACCCCCCCTTCCACCCTCCTGGATCCGGCACTGCCTTCTTCTTCTTCTGCCTTGGTGACACACACGTCATTGAAGCTATAGTAAAATCGTGGGATAGCAATCTGTGACAGGAAAACAAAAAAAGCGATAAAAGATTAAAAAGCAGGAGCTAACACAAAAGAGACACGCAAACACTATTGATCCGCTTGTGGGGTCGGTAAGCTTGCATAAAACAGTATGTGGCGTCATTAATTGCCATTTGACCCCGCTGCTGTTGCCGAGTGAAACCAGTAGGCATACCACTCCGCTGCAAGAGGCATAGATCCTCATGAGCCCCCGCACCTGCGAGGGCGTCATGAAGATCGATGATGCCTCTTGCTAGTCTGAGGTCGTGTTTCTGTGACAGACGCGGTTCTTTGGCGTTGAAGCTGGAATGATTATAGCGACGCAGTTTGGGACTGCTGACAGTGGAGGGGTTAATATCAGACACACTTGGACGAGTTTCTCTCTGTGCCAGAAGTTATCGATTACCCTGTGCGTCTGTCTGTGTCTAATTCATTGGCACCATGGTGATATGAAAACAGTGTACAGATTCAACGGTTCGGCTTTTGCCATACGGAGAACTTACCAGCAATCTTCATTACTGTTCTAAGATGGCATGGCCACTATGTTTGCTGTAGTTAAAGCGACCTGGTCCAGGACGTTCTTCGATTGCTGGAATTCGCCAATACAAAGGGTTCCCAATATTGTCTTGCGTCATAAGTGTATTGCTATACGTATAGTAACAGACTTATGCTTGCGTATACCGTTTAGCAGAATGGCCGAGAAAACATCGCATAAAAAGAAAAAAATAAAGTTTTGCTTGCTTTGCTTGTGTTCGTTTGAAAGATTATTAACATGAAGCATTTCCGAATGAGGACACAGCAAGCGAAAGGTCATCGGGCCGACACCAGCCAGCACGGTTGTGCGTGGGCTAGCTGAGGCTGAAGTCGGCCCTAATACACTTCACGTTTACCGTGTATCTACTAAGAAGCCAGAGGCGACCTTCCGACCGCGCAATATCCGAATTCGCGAAATACTGATATGCAAAGACTTAGTGCCAAAAGCCCAGTGCACAAAAGACCATCGGGCCGACGTCGGCCGCCGTTGGCCCGCGCACAGGTGCGCGGGCCAACGGCGGCCAACGTTGGTCCGATGGCCTTTGTGCACTGGGAGGCAGGTGTGTTTAAAGTGGGTTTTGCTGTTTTGCTTGAGACAATACAAATTCAAAATGAAATTTCTGGTTGTGTTCTATTGGGTGTGTGTCGAAATGAATGGAGAAATAGCAGAAATAAATCTGACCGCGGACTTGGCATGGGGTATGATATATTTGTTGACAAAGGTGAAATAAGCGCCGAAATCAGGGTGCTGAAAACTGACTGTCACGTACACGGCGCTTGTTCATCTTTCAAGCTAGACTGCACTTAGGGGAATAATAAACACACTGACTTACTCAGAAAACTACATATCTATAATGAGTACAGTCTCAGAACTTAGGTCGTCCCCTATATGAATGTCAGGGGTTTCCTCCCTTAGCCTTTCCGCAGCCAAGCGGCCAGGCCTGCAAGGCAGCAGGCGACTCGTGGAGGGCGGGGTCGTCTATGTCCCGTGCAGATGTGAACATCTGCCCACTGCAGAACTAGAAGTATAACTAATGTAAACAAGCACCATGGTGTCAGATGGCCCCACTGTTGATAATTGTGTAGAAGGATGGACCTTGTTAGAATTCATGAGCTTGTCTATCACTGAGCCTATGAAAGGTGAAACATGGTTCAAGCTCCGGGGTTAACAAAATAATGTAGAATGAGAATCATTGGGGTTCTTTGCAAGGAAACAGGGTATTGTTATCGTGGTATTCATCTCTTTACAAGCTGCACACAGGAGAGAGGCTATGGCGTCTGCCGGTACCTTTGCCATTCAGCATCTCATCTGAATGGAAGCGTTCCTGTTGTGTACTCCCTGAATGGGTCTTTCTGGGGAGTACTCCCACAAACAGCACCGGGAGTGGGGCTGGTATTTTGATAACAGAGCACTGATGAATCACACAGTGCTTTTCAAAAAGAAAATGTAAAACTTTTCAACAGCAGAAAAATGTTAGAAAGTTCGTGAACACCAACAGATTGAACTTTTCACCTAAGCAAGGAAAGGCTAAAGCTAAACTGTTATCATTGAAAAAAAATTGATTCAATATAAAAATTCATAATTAATTAGAACACTTAAGGTTTAGATCATGTATTATCATTATGCACTTCATTTCATCGCCCGAGGATGTAAAAGGGCTGTAAGGAACGCACACTAACACCTTCCCTGCCAGTGGTCACCAATCATGTTCGGAAATGTTTAATTTTTTGCCAGAGAGCATCAGCCATTAGGCATTAACTTAACTCCTTACACCTTCAGGACGAAAATTACCTCCGGGGAAGGCTTTTGAGCCAGAGACTAGGACAAGGACAGTCTGATATAAAACCTACGACCCGAGGACCTCGATGCCATCGTCCCAGCTTGCTAGGCCATGGCAGATGAACCAAGGGTTTAAAGGGTGGGGCCAGTACTGCGCACACTGCACTCCACCAAAAAGCTCCACCGCGCAGGCATTAGGAAACGTCCACGGACCATGACACTGACCATTCCAAGTCCTGTAGCGACGGGCGAGGGGCGAAACGGCAGGTGAAAGATGTCACTGGAAGCCGCAGTCTCAAACCTGCATGCAGGCGGTTCAGGATATTGGTCGCCTGATGTTGACCTGGGGATGACAACATCACTCGGCACACCCTGAACGACCAAGCAGCCTTCTCTAGGGACAGCACTGCTTGCTCCACACGGAGAGGGGCCTAGAAAAGGTGGCCTAACCAAAGCTCGTCCCCTCGCAACCCCAGTTGGCTAGCCGCGGTCAACGGGCATCTTCTCCTGCGGTCAAAAAACAATAAAGAATAACGGATCCACTCTCATGACGACCACGACCGGACTCAACGTAGCATGCTGGAACGTCCGTACCATGCTCGACAAAGCAGACAGCGGACGCCCTGAACGTCGCTCCGCCCTCATTGCCCATGAATTGCGGAGGTTAAACATCGACATCGCCGCGCTCAGCGAAGTACGCCTTCCGGACGAAGGCAGCCTCCAAGAACTTGGTGCTGGGTACACCCTCTACTGGTCAGGCAGGCCTGCATCAGAAAGACGGCTTTCAGGCGTGGGTTTCATGGTCAAGAAATCCATTGCGACTAAGCTGGAAAACCTACCAACGGGCCACTCAGACCGCATCATGTCCATGCGCCTCCCACTGAGACACCAGCAGCACGTCACCCTTCTCAGTGTGTACTCCCCAACCCTCCTGGCAGAGCCTGCTGAAAAGGACAAGTTTTACACTGACCTGCGCAGCCTCCTACAGAGTACCCCTGCAGACGACAAAGTCATCATCCTTGGCGACTTCAACGCCAGAGTGGGCCAGGACTCTGAAGCCTGGAAAGGAGTCCTCGGCAAGCATGGCGTGGGGAACTGCAATGACAGTGGCCGCCTACTGTTGGAGTTCTGTGCGGAGCAGCAACTGGTCATCACCAACACTACTTTTCAGCAAAAGGACAGTCGAAAGACCACCTGGATGCATCCTCGCTCCAAACACTGGCACCTTATCGACTATGTCCTAGTGCGTCAGAGGGACCGCAGTGACGTCCTCCTCACCAGAGTGATGCCCAGCGCAGAGTGCCACACTGACCACCGCCTTGTCCGCTGCAAACTCAGGCTCCACTTCAAGCCAAAACCCAAGAAATGGGGGCCCCCCCAAGAAAAAGCTTGATGTTGCCAGCCTTCAGCGTGACGATGTGAAAGCTGCCTTTCAGACAGATTTACAGCGCAGGCTCAAAGACACAGCGGACCCAGTAGACTCCTCCCCTGAAACACTTTGGGAACAACTGAAAACTGCTATTGCAAAATCCTCTGCAGAAGTCTTGGGTTTCGCCAGAAAGAAGAACAAAGACTGGTTTGACGAAAACGATGTAGAGATCCAGGAACACCTAGCAAAAAAAAAGAGCCGCCCATCAGGCCCACCTAGCCCAGCCTTCCTGCCCTGTGAAGAAGTCTGCCTTCCGCCTCGTCTGCAGCAGTCTCCAGCGCAAGCTCAGAGATCTCCAGAATGAGTGGTGGACCAGACTTGCACAGAGGACCCAGCTTTGTGCTGACAATGGTGACTACAGGGGCTTCTACGAAGCACTGAAAGCAGTGTATGGCCCCAGGCACCTGGTACAAAGTCCCCTGCAAAGCGCGAATGGCCAGGCACTCCTCACAGATAATACCTCCATCTTGAACCGCTGGTCGGAATACTTTCAGAGCCTCTTCAGCGCTGAGCGCACTGTTCAAGAAGCAGTCATCCTACAAATCCCACACCTCCCAGCAAAGGTTGAATTGGACGAACCGCCCACCGCTGAAGAGACCCTCACAGCCATCCACCAGCTCAAGAGTGGCAAAGCAGCAGGCATTGATGGAATACCGCCAGAGATCTGGAAACATGGAGGCACAGCACTGCACAACAAGCTCCATGACCTCTTTCTCTGCTGCTGGGAGGAAGGAACACTACCAAAAGATCTCCGTGATGCAGTCGTTATCACCCTGTACAAGAACAAAGGCGAGAAGTCTGACTGTTCCAACTATCGGGGAATTACCCTGCTGTCCATTGCTGGGAAAATCCTTGCAAGGCTGCTCCTGAATCGGCTGGTACCTGCCATCGCTGAAGACCAACTCCCAGAGGGCCAGTGTGGCTTCAGAGCAAACAGGAGCACCACCGATATGGTCTTTGTGCTGAGACAGCTACAGGAGAAGTGCCGCAAGCAGAACAAAGGGCTGTACGTAACATTTGTCGACCTAACAAAAGCGTTCGACACTGTGAGCAGGCAAGGCATGTGGCAGATCCTGGAGCGACTTGGCTGTCCCCCAAAGTTCCTCAACATGATTGTCCAGCTACACGAGGACCAGCAAGGCCAGGTCAGACTCAACAATGACCTCTCAGAACCATTCCCTATTCTCAACGGCGTAAAGCAGGGCTGCGTGCTGGCACCAACCCTCTTCACCATCTTTTTTAGCATGATGTTGAAGCAGGCCACAGTGGACCTCGATGATGACGATGCAGTGTACATCAGGTATCGTCTCGATGGCAGCCTGTTCAACCTCAGACGACTGCAGGCCCACACGAAAACCCTAGACCAACTGATTCGTGAGCTGCTTTTTGCTGATGATGCTGCCCTCGTTGCACACACAGAGAGAGCCCTGCAGCGCATCACGTCTTGCTTCGCAGATGCTGCCCAGCTCTTTGGACTCGAGGTCAGTCTGAAAAAGACAGAGGTCCTCCATCAGCCGGCACCCAAGACAGTGTATCGCCCTCCTCACATCACCATTGGCGAGTCTGAACTAAAGTCAGTGCACCAGTTTACTTACCTTGGCTGCGTTATCACGTCGGACGCCAAGCTGGACAAGGAGCTTGACAGCAGGCTGGCAAAAGCGAACAGCGCTTTCGGGCGACTTTTCAAGCGGGTGTGGCACAATCAACAGCTGAAAACAGGCACCAAGATCAGCGTGTACAGAGCTGTGGTCCTCACCACCCTGCTGTATGGTTCCGAGTCCTGGGCCCTCTACCGCAGCCAACTACGACTCCTCGAACGCTTCCACCAGCGCTGCCTGCGTACCATCCTGGGCATTCACTGGAGTGACTATGTCACCAACGTCGAGGTCCTTGAACAGGCTGAAACTGTGAGCATCGAGGCTTTGCTGCTGCGGACACAGCTCCGCTGGGCGGGGCATGTCTCCAGGATGGAGGATCATCGCCTACCAAAGATCACCCTGTTCGGCGAGCTTGCTACTGGACACCGTGACAGAGGGGCACCAAAGAAGAGATACAAAGACTGTCTCAAGAAGTCACTTAGTGCCTGCCAAATCGACCACCACCAGTGGTCTTCGCTTGCTGCGGACCGTGACACCTGGCGCTCCACCATTTACAAGGCAGCTGTCTCCTTTGAGGACTCTCACAGAACTAGCCTTAAGGACAAGCGGTTAAGGAGAAAAAACAGAGATGCCGCAGCTCAGAACCCTGGCCATACCTTCCCCTGCAGCCACTGCGGTCGAACCTGCCTGTCTCGGATTGGCCTCCGCAGCCACGAACAAACCTGCAGACGTCGTGGTCAACTCCTATAAAATCTTCGTTCGCGAAGTCAAGCCAAAACCAACCAAAACCATATGAATAATCGCGCCGGAAAGTTGCGTCAGTCTCACGTTAGGTGTGTTGTAACGTCGACTGTGCTTGGAAAGTTGCGTCAGTCTCACGTTAGGTGTGTTGTAACGTCGACCGTGCTTACTCGCTTTCTGTTTATACACCGGACCGGAAACAGGACCAGTGTGTCGGATTATGCAGCAACACTTTATTTTATAAAACTGAAAGCGTCATTTGTGCGTGGTTTCCGATTTGTAAATCCTGATCATTTTGTTGTAAGAAAAATGCGACACGCCGTACGTTAGCTATAACAACAAATCATACTAATTATACTAACATGTTTTCATGTGATCATTAATTTAATTCAGGGGAGTGGGTTGTGGTTGGTGTCCAGTGCCATGTCAAATAAATTCCAATACACTGGAACTCCATACACATATAATTGTGTGTGTGGATGTTGTAATACCTAACATACGACACATGTCCATTTGACATTTCCAAAGTACGCTTTCTCAAAGAATATGAAAGTAACTATCTTCTGCTTTTGGGAAAGCTTCAATACTCCTATAACGTTCATTAAAATGCATTTAGGGACATAACATTGCATGACCATGCTAGTAATACATGATTTTCTTATGTCATCAGCAGTGGCCTATTACGAACTTGTGCACGTGCTGTTTACTACAACCTAGAAGTTGGTGTTTTATGATAAGTGTGTGTGTGTGTGTGTGTGTGTGTGTGTGTGTGTGTGTGTGTGTGTGTGTGTGTGTGTGTGTGTGTGTCTGTGTCTGTGTGTGTGTGTGTGTGTGTGTGTGTGTGAGAGAGAGAGAGAGAGAGAGAGAGAGAGAGAGAGAGAGAGAGAGAGAGAGAGAGAGAGATGATGATGATGATGATGATGATGAAACGTTTTTATTCAGGATAAAAAGTTTTAGGCATAGCAATGCCTATCTTCCAAACTGTCCTGCTACTCTACACATATAAAATACATAAGACGATACAGCAAAAGATAAAATATATATAAGTACCCATACCCCCCCCCCCCCCCCCCACCATCAGAAAGAAAAGAAAAAAAAAGAATTAAAACAATATATATACGTGTATGAACCTGACATATTAATGCAGACAGTCAAACCATTACATAATCTGCAGCAATCGGCTGTGCTGGAGCAACATACTAAACAGAAAAATAGGACATTCACATCGACAGCAAATATTTATGGACGCGAGCTCTGAAGATAGATAACTTTGAAATAGACTTTAAATGCGAGGGCAAGTTATTCCATGACTTAGCACCGGAAAATGATATGCTAGATTTGAAGATGTCGATTCTCGGTTTTGGGAGATGGAGTAAGCTGTTCCTCGTGTTCTCTCTATTCGTGTGGGAAAACAGCTCACGGAGATAGGGAGGGGCGGCATTGTTTAGAATTTTTTTGCACAAGTAAGCATCTATTAAGTTCCAATTGTTTACTGAGTGGTAGAATATTAAGGGCCTTCAGTCTTTCATCAGTAGGGGACGAACCAGGAAGAATAAGCTTAATACCTCGCCGGTAAAGGGAATTATTTTTTTTCAAATGAATGTCTCCACAGCCGTCCCAGATATTGGAAACATAATTACAATGTGTCTTGATGTTTGCGTTAAAGAACAGTTTTCGAGCATCAATGTCAACTATACGACTTAATTTGGATAATAAAAATAGATTCTTTGAAATAGTTTTACAGGCAGTTTCTATGTGCGGCTCCCAGCTGAGTTGTTCGTCGACTGTCACTCCTAACAAACGATGTTTTGACACTTGCTCTATGGGCTGAGAGTGAAGGGACAGCTCAACCAACATACTTTTCGTTTTAGGAATACTAATAATCATATGATTTTCTTCACACCAAGTTGACACTTCATCTAAACTATGTTGGAGGACAGCGCTCACGTTTGAAACATTTTTATCAGATACATGTAATGATGTATCGTCAGCAAATAGTTCGCAGTTTGTGTCGGGGTGTGATATTGACAGTGGAAGGTCATTTATAAAGATGTTGAATAATAACGGTCCTAGGGTGGATCCCTGAGGAACACCATGGGTCACCAGTCCTTTCGCTGAGTATTTACCATTCAAGAACACTTTCTGCGTTCTGTCTAAGAGATAGGACGAGAGAAAGGCGACTGCATTTGAGTCAATGTGATATAAAGGTAACTTCTTTAGTAAGATTGAGTGGTTAATGAGATCGAAAGCTTTTTTAAGATCTAGAAATACTACACCTGAAAGTTTGGACTCATTTATGGCAGTAAGCCATTTGTGGGTTATGAGAGTTAAGGCTGTCTGACACGAATGTTTAGGCCGAAAAGCTGATTGTGCAGTACTAATAAGGTGGTTTTTCTCCAGGAATTGAAGTAAATGATTATGTATATGCGAGAGAGAGAGAGAGAGAGAGAGAGAGAGAGAGAGAGAGAGAGAGAGAGAGAGAGAGAGAGAGAGAGAGAGAGAGAGAGAGAGAGAGATTTGTGACTAGTTTAACTTAGAAAATCTATGCCCCCCCCCCCCACCCCACCCTCCCCCTTTTTGTTTTGTTTTTGTTTTTGTTCCCATCGCATGATTGCATGAGATTTTCTACGACCTTGGATGTTTTTGTTTTCCTCGTGTGTGATTTCTGAGTATGTTGACGATATTGATGACGATGATGATGTACGTAATAGTAAAAATAGTAATGTGCTATATTTTAGATGCATTTTCTAGTTAGTACGTCATGCTCATGAGTCATTAACTATTGCTGTCTTCGGACTGACAGGAATGACGTACTAGAATTTATGCACGTGCATTTTAATTCGGACTATACCGTAAGCATAATACGAACATTGTGATTGTGTGTGTGATTTTTAGATTTTTCTTGACAGCACGTTTGAAAAAACTACTAATGATGATGGTGTTAATGTTGATGATGACGTTATTATTATAAATATTTCATTGCGACATTTTTTCCTCCGCACATTGTGTATCAAATCACAGCGCTCACCTTCGATGCCGGGAAGAGACTTCCTGACGCCAGATGACAAACCTTTGAGGGAAACAACATGAATTTAACGAAGAGGATTTTGGTGACCTTGACCTTGTTCGTTACCTTAACAACTACAGTTTTCATCTTTCACTTCAGTCTAGGTGAATTTTACAGATATCGCTCTGCTAGACCATTAACTAACCGCCATGATCAATTGATGACTGGAGTCGGTACACATAGTGACATCACAGAGTCACATTCGATTTCACCGTATACGAAGTCACCTCAAGACGTTACTCATAAAAGTGATATTATTTCAAGAGCATATACGGAAGGCAAAGGCTCTGTTAAGCTTCTCCATGGAGCCAGCACAAGTGTCGAACACAGCGCAGTGCATACGAATGTCAGTGTGGCAGTTGACACCAAAGAAGTTAATGTTAGGAAAGTGGATGGGTCGCAAAAGACATCAGAAGCAACAGCTTCTAAAAATAAATCAGTCGACTCGGTCGTGAAAGAGAAAAACGTGTCTGTCCCAGAAAAAAGCGCAGCCCCTACCACTAACCGACCCATGACATGCAAAGGGTGCTTCCTGTCTAATTTCACAATCCTGGTAGAAAACACGAAAATCTGTGCCGAAAACTCCAATAAACCTGTCCTAATCATGATGATCACCTCCACCCACGCCATTGACAGCGGACAAGACAGACGGATGGCCATCCGAGAAACCTGGGTGTCCATTACAAAAAACAACACGTGGCAAGTGCGCTACATGTTCATGCTGGGAACGACCAATGACAAGCAAGCTATGAGTCACGTGATGAACGAGAGCGCGCGCTTCGGGGACATCCTGATGGCGGATTTCGTGGACGTGTATGCGAACTTGACGCTAAAGACGATGGTGGGGCTGCGATGGATCACTGCTCACTGCGGACAGGCCAAGTAAGTGTGTGACATATATTTTGATATAAACAGGCCTACTAACGAGCAAAAGAAATACGACATCATTCGAGTCATCGGAAACACGTCCGTGTTTCCGATGACTCGAATGATGTCGCATTTCGTTTGCTCGTCAGTATATATTCATGCAACTCTCGCCGTTTTCTAAACGGTGTGTGATACTAGTTCAGCTCAGTTAATTTGTGGTGATAAAGGCAGGTGTCTCCGCCACGGCGGCTGACCACTTTGTGGTTTAACCACTTGATGGTACGCCGAGTCGGAGATGGGCGCTGTACAGTAAACGCCGCAGAAATAGGTGACGTCATTTTGAGTTTCACGTCACCGAAGGCCACGAACCCGAGAGTGTTGTCGCATTTTGGAACAATTAAAAAGGAAAATGGCAAAGAATGATGCCAAAGGGATGTTTTGTCGGGAATCGAACACACGCATGTCACAGAAGAACCCAACGGATAAAGAAAAACGCCTAGAAAAGACAGTCACAACACAATTGTGTTGCAACTATCTTTTCTAATCACAAACCAGATAGGTGAGGCTAGCTCTGGTAGAACTGTACATATACCAAGGGGAATTACTCAGCACTGGACAGACACACAGTTAGATCCCCTGCCCCCGCTTATCAAGCACCCAATCACCATAATAGATTGGCGATGGGGTGCCTAATAGGCGGGGGCAGGGAATCTAGCTGTGGTTCTTTTTACACGGCTGGCAGTCACCTTTTTGGTCTAGATTTTTTACAAGCATGTCGGGCTCGGTTTTATGAGCAACTCTGGACTGAGTAAGACACCCATTGGAACTTAAACCTGAGGTAATATATATAGATTCTTACATCGGCGTTTAGGTGATACTGAGAATCTCACTCGAGTGGTTTTAAACCCTTATCCTACGAGCAAAAGCGAATAGGATAAGGTTTAAAGATCACGAGAGTGAGATTCTCAGCCTTGTATCACCTAAGCACCGATGTAAGAATCTATTTCTTACTCACCTATTTCTTTGCAGTAATCCGATGTGATCTGGTTTTCGGCACACGCTTAGCCGCAACAAAGTGGCCATCGTGTCTTGGCAAAGATATTGACGTAATTTACTTTGTAATGTGACGTCAATACTTTTGCGATGCCAGACAAATGTTCCAACGTGAAGACGTAATTGCACAATATATGACGCCAGAGTCCCAGTCGTCACATAAAATGGCGTCATTGCACGTGAGATTAAAGTAGGTCAAGTTGCAACGTCGCCTGTACCCGCACCTTTTTGTTGACCAGACTTTGTACAAGACAGTTTTGTGCGCACGTGGCCGTTCACGTACCAGGGCTGTATCACAGACGTGTGATACGCTCAAGCTGTATCACACATGCGTGTTACAGCTTTTCCGCTCAAAGGCAGCAAAGAATGGGATGTCTAAGAAAATATGTTCGTAAATAGTACCTGCTGCTGCATGCGCAAGCAGGGTTAATTCATTCAACTCCGACACGCCACGGCAAGACATGGATCGAGCGTGATAGTTCAAGAGTTGTGCCGGAATAGCTTGGCGCCCATAGGCGCCAAGCTATTCTGGCACAACCTTGAACTATCACGCTCGATCTGTTTCCACAATCTTCGGGGGGGGGGGGGGGGGGGGGGGGGGATGGGGCAATTTCAATTTTGCGGATTTCGGTCCTGGAGCAGAATGTGTTAATTTATATGCTTTCATTTGTTACAGGTTCTTCCTGAAGACCGACCAAGACATGTTTATTTTCGTGGATCGCCTTCTGGAGCTCTTACACCGTGAGGAGAACACATTGAAAACCACGCTGGGCGGGAACTGCTTTCAAAGTGGCAAGCCATGGAGAGAGCCCAAAACGAAATACTTTGCATCCATACAGTCATACCCTCAGCCTACATACCCAGGGTTCTGCTCGGGGACCGGGTATATCGGCCATATGGATCTGGCCAGGAAGGTTGTCGAAACTTCGCCAAGCATTCCATTTTTTCACCTGGAGGATGTTTACGTTACTTTGGTGCTTCGCCATGTTGGGTATCACCTAAAGAAATACGATAATTTTGCGGTGGGGTTCGATGCCTGCAACAATCCTTCCGTAGCGAAAATGATCTACACTATTCATGAAGTCAAGCCTGAAATTATACTTAAGATTTGGAAAGAAAAGCTGTGTGGTTTGTGATACAATACGTATAACATTTAACCCCTTCACTGCAGAGAAAAGTGTGAACGCGATGTAACCGCAAGAGGCATAGATCCTCATGAGCCCCCGCGACTATGTGGTCTACCTATCCTTCCACCATCCTAGATGTCAGCTTCCATGGGACATTGTACTTCAGCCGCGTGGGTCTAGCCACATGAATTATGCCTCGTGGAGGCCAAAGACAGTAGGTCCGTTGTTGTGAAAAGCAAGATTTTCGTCGTATCACAATGCAAATCTCGCTTTTCACGAAAGGGACTTGCTGTCTTTTACTTTTACAGAGCAAAATTGTTATAACTTTGCGTCAGTATGTTTATCTGTGTCCTGGTCTTTGATTTTTGGACCTTACGGCCTCCGGCCGTAAGGTCCAATATCATATGCCAGGACGCATGGGCGGTGTTGTCCAGAACCACCGACGAGCACATTTGAAGGCTGAGGGCAATTCTTAAGTGTATCGCCATTAAGACCATCATGATACTACACGTTGAGAGACATTGACAGCAGGCGCCACGGCAGCAAAGGCACTATCTCCGAACTATCATGGAAGATTCATCTCCTGCAACTCGTCAGAGGCCATCCTTCAAAAGTGAAGAGTAGAAATTCGTCCGAGAGTTGAAATTCACAGGCGGACGTTGTCACATAGACGATCTGAAAATCCCTATCCCGTGATGTGCTTACATATGTATTCGTGAGGTGAAGTTTATTTCAAATAATTTTTCATGTAACCTTCGCCTGTGGTTAATTTGCCGGGCTGGGGACACCGTGACACTGACATTCAATTTTATTTCCAAAAGCAGCGCAAGTACGTCATGCGAAAGTCTTGTTGCTGTTGGGACGGTTAAGTAGTGTTACAACCAATTGTGGTTGAATTAGTTGAGGGTATTGCAGTGGATTTTTGTGGCAATGGCTCATATCTGTTTCAAGGTTGTCCAGATCTCGTACCAAGGGGAATTACTTAGCGTTTGACTAACCAACGGTTATCTCCCCTACCCCTTCCTGTCAGGCACCCAATTGCCATCCCACAGAAACATCCTGTTAACCCATTCCATACTGATGCACTTATGTGTGACATAAATTGGATTGTGATAATTCAAGGGTAGTACCAGAATAGCTTGGCGCCAAGAGGCGCCAAGCTATTCTGGCACTACCCTTGAACTAAAATGGTTGATATCGGTATCTCCTAATCTGTTATGTAGCCCGATAACACGGTCAGGCAAATTTTAAAACTTTCAGCCTCAAGATGTGATGGGTCAAAATGTACGACGGTCATATACATGTGCATTCATGACAGGGAAGGGCTGGGGAGCTAACCGCTTGTCCAGCGATAAGTAATTCGCGTACTGTTTCTGCCAGCGCCTGCCTAACTATGTTAAGCAAAAGGTCGTCGGACCGACGTCGGCCGTTGAGGGCCCGCGCACGATCGTGCGCAGGCCAAACAGCGGCCGACGTTGAAACCGATGGCCTTTTGCTTACCGGGTCAGTTTTCAAAGCAGCGTTCAAGATTCCGTGCAGAATTTGAATTGTGAAAAAAAAAAAATCACGTTATTCACGTTCGGTTGAGATATATATCACAAGATAATATCTAAGTGCATGTTAGATAATTATGAGGATGGTCAATTACACCGAAGATAAACTAAATACTATACCTATCTATTTTCCTCATACCATGGTGCGTTTTGTTTATTCTAATGACAGGTATGCTATTTTTGCGTTTTCAGTGTGTACTGGTGTGTGTGTGTGTGTGTGTGTGTGTGTGTGTGTGTGTGTGTGTGTGTGTGTGTGTGTGTGTGTGTTTGTGTGTGTGTATGTGTGTGTTCATTCCAGTTATGAGAAAATGTATTTTAATGATCTCTGTATTGATGATCTTAGTGCGTTTGCAGTGCTCGTGAACTACGTTTTCCGGCGAAACTTTCTTTGTGCGATGGAAGTTTTGACCTCATCAGTAATACTTAAGAGCCAGGAAGAAAAACAGGCTTATGCTGACACTGATTATGAAAATTCAGTCGGGTATGGAGGAGAGTACTATCTTTCATTAAAAAAAAAAGATTCAAAGACGTTTCGCTGTTCTAAAGATATTCGCAAAAACAACGTGATTCATGAGAAGTGCAAACGCACTACACTCAAACTGCTGAGCTCAAATTCTTTATTTTATCACGAACTGTCATGCAATATTTCTTTATGAACAGTTTTAACGTTTGAAATAAAATTTCGTTATGTTTCTCATGTGATTTCACGTTTCACTTGGCACACATACGCACGTACATGCACATGCACACACACACACACACACACACACACACACACACACACACACACACACACACACACACTGTGGCATACAACACACACACGGCGCTCACCGCACACACACACACACACACATACCAGAGTCCGAGACATATTTTTCTATGTCACGACACACACATACACACAAATTCGCACACACACACACAGAAAGAGTCCCAGAGTACAAAAGGTCGTCGGGCCGATTGTCGGCCGCGGTCGCACAGCGCGAACCGACCGCGGCCGACAATCGGCCCGAGGGTCTTTTGTTTACTGGGGTCTGCCCGACATAAACAACAATGAACAACACAACAATAACTTGACAAACTATGTACTGGTACTAACTTGAAACGCCCGAAGCACAAAATTACACATTCATCATTTCATTTTACGTTTTCAACTCGAGTCAAACAGCACTTGCCGAGTCCTGCACCACAGGGAACGCGGTGCTCTGATAAGCCTCCATTTTGCGCATGCGCCGTTCCTCCAGTCTGCGCGCGCAGGGTTCCAGAAATAGTGCGATGGCGCCTGCGTACAGACAGGCTCCGACAAAGTTGAATGGTGCAGTGAAAGATCCTGACACGTCCACTAGAGCTCCTGGACAAAGAGCACAGTTGAATGAAGATGTAAATGAATCCGTTCAATGCCAGCTGAACTGATCTTCGTTAATTCAAGACCAAAAACCCATAGATGTCCCAGGATCATGGATTCAAAGTGATGTCAGCAAGAGGCATAGATTCTCATGAGCCCCCGCAACTGCGGGGGCTCATGAGGATCTATGCCTCTTGCAGTTGGGTGGTGTTCAACTTTTCTCGGCACTGAACTGGTTATCAATTAGAATGGAATATGTCCTCCCAGTAAAGTGTCCAGATAAATATAAAGTAAATGTTGTGAATCTGCCCACACAAATAGAAATGTCTGCTACAATCATTTAGAACTGACAGGCTATCTGAAAACGCAGAGTATTCGGCTGTTCAATTGTGGGTGCGGCATTTCCAGAACAATGACTGACAATACTACAGAAAATGTCCTTTGAGGCCACGCATAGGTCCTTGTGTTCTCGGTGCTAGTGACCATAAACGATTTTGAAGAACAAATATTTTGGCATGAGGCTGCGTTTTGTGTGACGGTGTATAATCAAAATCCGCGAACGCAGATCAGTCTCAGTTTGACTGTTCGGTGCAAAAGTGACTGTTTTTTTTTTTTTTTTTTTCCAAATCCGTGTCTGTTTGTAACCCTATAAACACGCACTTGGTTTTAGGATGCAGGCAAGAGGGACTATTTTGTCAAAACACAAAAATTCCAATCTCTACTGACATTTTTTAAACAATAAAAACGAGTGTTAGGAGAGCCTAGGCAGGAAAGGGGTTGTGTCTAGTAACGGGCTGGGGCGTTAGGGAACTAAAAGAAGTCATTCCTAAAGCCTGCTTTTTCGTGGATTGTAAATTAGAGTGCTATCGCCTTAATAAATTAATTGAATAATTAATTGATTGGTCGATCGATCAATTCAGATATTTATATAACACTGTGTTATAAACAGCTACAACAGGTACCCGACGACGGCCGACGGCCGTTTGCGCATTGGGTAGAGGGTTTTAGAAAAACTTCAGTCAGTCGGAAATTTTAACTCGAAGGGAGGTAACCAAACTAAATTTTACCTATTATGGGATGGGTAAGAGCAGCAACCGTGGCATTGGCGACGAGGACTAGCCCCATGACTTTCCCGAGCTGGTCCAGACCCAGCAGATCAATGATGACGACCACCAGCAGGTTCTGACATGAGCCCGCGCATAGTCCGTAGATCACGGCGTACATGGCGAGCAACGCAAAACTGGAGTAGAAACTGAAGGAAAGGAACGTTTCAGAGACTTAACCCATTTAACCCCAAGACCACATTTCCTAAATTGTGGAGGTGCTACTTAAGGACTACGTGTCTGTAGCGGGAGATGGATCGACCATGATAATTCAAGGGTAGTGCCAGATGAGCTTGGCGCCTTCAGGCGCCAAGCTCATCTGGCACTACCTTTGAATTATCATGGTCCATCCGTCTCCTGCTGTAGGGATTTGGGGCTAAATGGGTTAAGTTAGGATTTTTAAAATCAATGTCTTATGCCAAAGGTGCTCAGCTAATCGAAATCAAAATAGCCTGAATAGGTGTACTTGCTTACGCCGTAAGCAGAACAATGCAGCGCAATGCAATGGAAGACATCGCAGCACTTCACAAACGCAACGCAAAGAAATGCAAGACAAGACAAGATGAGACGAGACGATACAATACAATACAATACAATACAATACAATACAATACAATACAATACAATACAATACAATGCAATGCAACGCAATGCAATGCCATTCACTACAAAATGATGCAATGCAATGAATTGCAACGTAATTATTACTGTATCTTCTGTAACAAGTCTGAAAGACTGGAATTTGCCATCTGGCTCGGAAAGGGGGTGAAGTACCTTGATAACGTTAATATATTTACCTGGTAAACTGACTGACGGTGCCAAGGATGAGCAGGTTGACAGCCACCAGGTGGGTTCTCTTCACAATGTTGAGATCAGCCACATACCCCACTACTAGACGACTGACCAGATCCACACCGCCAATCACCGTCAGCAGCATCGCTGCGTCCCCTCTGGGTAGCCCTTTGTCAACCTTCAATGAAAAAGGAGATAAAAATAAGAAAATCAAACTGCATGAAACATAGATCCTCATGAACCCCCGCAAATGCGGGGGTTTCATGAGGATCTATGTCTCATGAAGGAAATAAAAATGAAGAAGGAGATTTTTTTTTAATTTAACAAAAGGAGATAAAAATAAGAAAATCGAACTGCATGAGACATAGATCCTCATGAACCCCGCATTTGCAAGGGTTCATGAGGATCGATGCCTCTTGCCGGCCAATGCATGATCATCAGAAGCAAGGTTGCATCCAATCTCTGGGTAGCCCTTTGTCCAAGTGGATTTTAGGGATGTGGGATGTTAAGGGAATGGGGGGGGGGGGGGGGAGATAGGTAGGAGGTGGAGGGAAGGGAATTTACGTGTATTATCTACTGGCCTACCGGTCAGCTTACCGCGGCTGGCGGTTTAACCCTTTTATGCGGTCGAAAAAAGAAACAAAGAAAGAGACTTCTTCTCGGTACGTGGAACGTACGAACTCTTCATGGACAGAGTTCAGACACAGAGACCGCACAGAAAAACAGCACTCATAGCCAGGGAGCTGGCGAGATATAAGATCGACATTGCGGCTCTTAGTGAAACTAGATTTGCTGACGAAGGATCGATCTGTGAACCTGAAGGAAGGGCAAACAAAAGGACGAGGACAGGATACACGGAATTGGCTTCGCCATCCGCACCACGCTCCTCCGACAGCTGCCTTCTCTTCCCACCGGCATCAGCGAACGAGTGATGAAGCTCCGTTTCCCCATCTCCCACACCCGACATGTCACTATCATCAGCGCCTAAGCTCCGACACTCACCAGCACCGATGACAAGGAGGCGTTCTATGAGAGCCTCGACTCCCTCCTGAAGTCCACTCCTGCAAGTGACAAACTCATCGTGCTTGGTGACTTCAACGCTCGAGTTGGGCGCGAATGTGACTGCTGGGAAGGAGTGATGGGCCTACACGGGCTGGGCAAGATGAACAGCAACGGCTTGCTGCTGCTGACATTGTGCGCTGAGAATGGACTCGCCATCACCAACACCTTCTTCAGGCTGGCCAGTAAGTACAAGACAACATGGATGCATCTCAGGTCCAAGCAGTGGCATCTTTATAGACTATGTCATTGTCCGCCAGCGGGATATTTGCGAGGTCAGAATCACCAGAGCCATGAGAGGAGCCGAGTGCTGGACCGACCATCGGCTGGTGCGGTCAGTCCTCAATCTGCACATCCCGCCGTGAGATGGCCTTAGTCGCCTGCTCGGCGTTAAACCCAAATAACTAAACTAAGCTCAATCTGCACATTGCACCAGCACACAGGAAGAGGCCGAAGCTCACCCGACCTTCATTCAACCTGGCCAAGCTGAAGCGTCCGGACGTCAAGGAAAACTTCCAATCCCACCTTGATGACCTGCTAACTGCCCATGGACCATTCACTGGCAATCCAACTGAAACGTGGAACCAGTTCAAGAGGATGGTAACGGAGTCTGCCAAAGATGTGCTTAGACCCAAGCAGAGGGTACGCCAGGATTGGTTCGATGAGAACAATGAAGAGATCAACAAGCTACTGGAACAGAAACGCAGTGCCTTCATCGAGTGGCAGAATGATATCAACTCCATGTCCAAGAAAGACCGCTTCAAACACCTCCAGAGAAAAGCCCAGAGAGAGCTCCATTCAACAACTCCAAGAGTTTTCAGCGCTGTGAAAGCTGTCTACGGCCCTGCCAGACCCAGCACAACCCGTCTCTTTTCTTCTGACGGTTTCACCTTGCTGATGGACAAAGGCAGCATCAATGAACGCTAGAGAGAATACTTCTCAAATCTGCTCAACCTGCCTTCCATTGTCGACCCCGCGGCCCTGGACATGATTCCTCAGAAGCCGACACTGGATGACCTTGACCTCCCACCCACCCTGGACGTGGTCAAGAAACCGATCAACCAGACTAGCTCCGGCAAGGCTGCAGACATGGACGGCATCCCCGCAGAGCTCTTCAAAGCAGCTGGACCTCAGACCCTTGAAGCCTTCCTCAACATTCTGACATGCTTCTGGGCAGAAGAGAACGTGCCACAGGAATTCAGAGATGCTACAATCGTCTCCCTGTTTAAGAACAAGGGCAGCAAAGCAGACTGTGCCAATTACCGAGGGATCTCACTCTTGTCCATCGCTGGCAAGATCCTCGCGAGAGTCATCCTCAACCGCCTGATCAGCTCTGTATCTGAGGAAGTACTTCCAGAGGTTCAGTGTGGCTTCAGACCCGGCCGCATCACTGTCGATATGGTTTTCTCTGTGAGACAGGTTCAGGAGAAATGCATTGAGCAGAACATGGACCTTTACGCCATCTTCATAGACCTGACCAAAGCATTCGACACTGTGAACAGAGAAGCGCTTTGGGTCACCCTCGCAAAGCTCGGCTACCCAGAAAGTTCACCAACATCATCCGCTTCTTCCGTGATGGAATGGCAGGAGTTGTTCAGTCAAACGGCGACACATTCGCACCCATCGACATTTCAATGATGTAAAGCAAGGTTGTGTTCTTGCCCCCGTGATGTTCAACCTGTTCTTTACGTGTGTCCTGACCCATGCAGTACGCGACCTTGAGAAGGGAGTGTACCTGAAGTACAGACTAGACGGCTCTCTCTTCGACTTCCGTCGACTGAACGCCAGGACTAAGACCGTCGAGAGACTGATCCACACCGAGTCTGACCTCCAGACCATCGTCAACAGGTTCACGGAAGCCTCTCGACTGTTCTGCCTCACCATCAGTCTCAACAAGACAGAGGTCTTGCACCAACCAGCCCCAGGCACAAGAGCATCCCCACCCAAAGTGTATATTGAAGACACCGAGCTGAAGAATGTCGACCAGTTCATGTACCTGGGGAGCATCATCTCTTCCGACGGTACTATCGACAAGGAAATCGCAGCTCGCATTAGCAAAGCCAGCCAAACCCTGGGTCGTCTGCGCACTCGTGTGTTGAACAACAGTAACGTCAAGCTCTCCACCAAGATCAAAGTCTACAAGGCAGTAGTCCTGTTCAGTCTCGTCTACGGCCCTGAGTCATGGACGCTGTACAAAAAGCACCTCAAGCAGCTTGAACGTTTCTACATGAGATCCCTTGGCTCACTCATGGGCATCAAATGGCAAGACAAGGTGACAAACCTGGAAGTCCTGGACAATGCTGGCTTAGTGAGTGTTGAAGCCTTGATCTTAAAGACACAACTTAGCTGGACAGGTCATGTCATACGCATGGATACTCACAAACCAGATAGTTGAGGCTAGCGTTGGTAGAATTGTACACACACCAAGGGGAATTACTCAGCACTGGGCAGACAAACAGTTAGATCCCCTGCCCCCGCCTATCAGGCACCCAATCGCCAGCCCACAGAAAAATACGGAGGTTATAGAACAAGACGATCATCTACATCCCTAAAAAGGATGCATCAGGTCTAGCCTATAACTAATGTCTTTTTCTGGAACTTAGGAAGCAGTTATATACCTGCGTATTTTTCTGTGGGCTGGCGATTGGGTGCCTGATAGGCGAAGGCAGGGGATCTAACTGTTTGTCTGTCCAGCCCTGAGTAATTCCCCTTCGTATGTGTACACTTCTACCAGCGCAAGCCTCACCTATCTGTTTTGTGGGTATTCTATAACTCAAGGCAAAACTTGTATCGTTACATTGTTGTGTATTGCCGTGTGCATCTACTGTCGGAAATCAGGTTATTTACCCGACCACATTTGGTAGTGCACCTTCTTGTTTGTGCATGTGTGTTTCTCCTGCCTACTTCCTAAGTTCCAGAAAAACACATGGGTTATAAGCTAGACCTGATGCATCCATTTAGGGATGTGGATGATCGTCTTGTTCTATACCTGTGTATTTTTCTGTGGACTGGCGATTGGGTGGCTGATAGGCGGGGGCAGGGGATCTAACTGTTTGTCTGTCCAGCCCTGAGTACATCCCCTTGGTATGTGTACAGTTCTAGCAGCGCTAGCCTCACCTATCTAGTTTGTGAGTATTCTATAACTCCAGGCAAAACTTGTATCGTTACATTGTTGTGTATTGTCTGGTGCATCTACACTGGGAAATCAGGGTATTTACCCGACCACATTTGGTAGTGCACCTTCTTGTTTGTGTATGTGTGTTTCTCCTGCCTACTTCCTAAGTTCCAGAAAAAGACATGGGTTATAGGCTAGACCAGATGCATCCTTTTTAGGGATGTAGATGATCATCTTGTTCTATACCTGCGTATTTTTCTGTTGGCTGGCGATTGGGTGCCTGATAGGCGGGGGCAGGGGATCTAACTGTATGTCTGTCCAGCACTGAGTAATTCCCCTTGTTATGTGTACGATACGCATGGATGATTCTCGCATGCCACGCCAACTCCTGTATGACGCACTCTCAAAAGACCATAGGAAGCAGGGACGGCCAAAGAAACGCTTCAAAGATTGCAATAAAGACAGCCTCAAGTACTGCGTCTTCCCGGTAAAGGAACTTGAAGCGCAAGCGCAAGACAGATCTGGCTGGCGTGCCGCCACCAGGAAAACCTGCACGCACTTTGAACACAATCGGCGCGAAAATATAACACGTGCCAGAGCTCGCAGAAAGTTAGCGTCGACTCTACCCACAGCTACGTTCCAGTGCCCCCATTGCCCTCGTAGGTGTGGCTCCAGGATTGGCTTGGCCAGCCCACTTGCACCCACAAATAGAAGTCATGCACAATGACAACATCATCGGCTTTCGATGGTCTACCCATTATCTACAGGCATGGGATGATAATTGCGTAGTTGGTCACCTCTTGACACGGGTAGTACTACAGCTCTTGTTAATGGTGACCAATTACGCAACGATCATCCCATGCCTGTGGTATTATCCTGTTCGAAAATATGGTTATAACGCCTACGTCCTGTGCAAATTAACAATGTGTGTCCCTTTCCAATTCCTAAGGACACCAGAAAAAGGACTTAATGACGCAAAGACATACATACATCCAAACCCAAACGCGGGCTGATTTGGTCGTGTTAAACCAGCGTAATTCTTAGATTTGTACATTGTATCCTCTTCATCATCATAAAATCTGAATATTTCTTTTCACACAGAAATTAATTAATTAATTAATTAATTAATTAATTACTATTTTCACACACAAAATAAATAAATACCTAAATAATAAATAAATAAATAAATAAATAAATAAATATATAATACATAAATGCGTGAATACATTAATACAGTCGAATGGGGTCTATAAAAGTGGTCTCACAGAAAATGAGTAGTTGTAAATTAGTTTTTAATCTTCTCTGTGATTTCGATTCACACGACTCTGCATCATACGGTATAAAATCACAGACAAACACGTTTACGTAATGGCACAAGAAAAATAAACTCACCGCTAAAGACGGAAAATAGAAGGCAATGAAGCCACCGTTCAGACCAAGAGGCGCGTAGATAACGATGAGCAAAAACAACCAGTTTCTGAACAAAGTCAGATCCACCACTCGCAAAACACCTTTCAGGCACCAGCTGACACGCCCACCATCTTCTGATTGGTCAGAATCACGATCGAGATCTATATCCAGTGTTGGTGACAAAGTTTTTGGTGTCGTCAAGTTCTTCAAGAACTTGACGTCACCAAACACTTTGCCATTTACACTAGGTGATGCAAGCTGCAGCTGAGGTGGCATCATGACGTTGGACAAAGTCGTGTCGAATGACTTCACCCTGTTTGATGTCGTCAGCTTGTTCAGTGACGTCACACTATCAATGACGACGTCAGCAGGCACGCTAACGGTCGATCCGCATACACTAAACGTGGAAATGGAGAACACGCTGATGCTTGATTTCAGCTGGTCTTGTGAGGTCTTTAGCTGTGACGAACGGCGGTGAATAGACTGGTCAGGATCGTCTGGGACGCTCAGCTGGCGAAGAGCAAAATGTCGCTTAGCTGCCGCTGTAGATGCAGGGTTGTTACTCTGAGAGTAAGATCTAGATCTGTGGTCCTCTTCATTGAGGACCGAGAAAGCCGGGATTGATGCCGGTTCAAAGTCTGTGTGCTTCTTTACAATGTTATCGTCTGAGTCTTGCTGATCTCTCCTCGAACAATCCTCCTCTTGATCGCCCAGAAGTCGAAAAGTCGCGTCATCAGCGTTAGGGTCTACTGCGTTAACCCCCTTGTACATGCGGCCTCCTGTACTGTTTACAGCACCGGTGGCAGCACGCACATTGGGGTTATAGGTGTTATTCTTTTCTTGCATCACCTCATCTTCTGCATCAGATTTCGATTGGCCAACATTTTCAAGTTTCATTACTTTTTTGGTACCATTGGTGGCAGTCAATCCACTTTCTGTACAATCCGTTTCATTTATTTCAGATCTTGCACGTAGTCTCTTTTTCGTCTCGGTGCCACTTTTCGTCAACATCGTGTAAAATTCCACTGGCCGTAACAGGCAAGCAGCGGCGATGGCTTGCATTTGGAGTCCTCCCACAAGCAGAATTGCCCCCCTTGTCCCAAAAGTGGAAATAAGCGACTCCGTAAGAGGCGGGAAGACAAGGGCGGATATGCTGATTCCTGTGTTGGCCACGGCGTTTGCAAATGACCGGCGTTTTTTGAAGTAATGTCCGAGGAGAGTGACGCAAGGGGTGTAGGTCAAGGCGTGCGAAAAGCCTGCCATATAAAATGAAATATCAATGAATAATAATAATAATAATAATAATAATAATAATAATAATAATAATAATAATAATAATAATAATAATAAAGGAGATTTGTTAAGCGCTTATTCTAAAAGTAGCTCAGTCTAAGCGCTGATACAATGAAATAGCTAACAGCTAACACACACACACAACACACACACACACACACACACACACACACACACAGACACACACAGACACACACACACACACACACACACACACACACACACACACACACACACACACACGTGACAGTGGTGATGAATTGTGCATGGCTGGGGAATTGAACTAGTAAAAGGCAACGTTGTAGAGGTGGGTTACTGAATCAATAAAATCAATATAATATATATATATATATATATATATATATATATATATATATATACATATATATATATATATATATATATATATATATATATATATATATATAATATTCGGACGCCTGACTAATAAAAGGCCATTATTTACCACCACGTGCATTCAGCCGCAGTACTGTTTAACCTTTTCATCCTGATACACCCATTGTTTGCAATAAATTTGACTATGATAGTTCAAGGTTGGTGCCAGAATAGCTTGGCGCCTCAGGCGCCAAGCTATTCTGGCACCACCCTTGAACCAAAATGCTTGATCTACCTCCTAATCTGCAATGTAGCCTTCACAGGACAATAAGCTTCTTCTTTTTTATCAGCCTGAGGATGTAACAAGGTAACATTTTAACTCAGGCGCCGTAATTATGGTCAAATGTCTTGCTGCGTTTTTAATAAGATGACAACAGGTTGCATGCTGACTGCTTTGAAAGTCCGCAGAAATTCATATCATCTAAGTTCAAAGGTCATCATGTGAGCTCCAATGGTATGGTTCAGGCAGGAGTGAAGCCCCATTGTACCCAGGCTTTGGCGGGTGAAAAGTGCTACGGGCTTAACCCCTTGACTGCCGTTAATAAGTCATCACGATCCAACTGCCAGAGGCATAGATCATCACGATCCCCCGCAAGTGTGGGGCTCATGAGGATCTATGCTTCTTCCGGACGCTACTTTGAAGTCCGTGTTCCTTGAACGGCGGTAGCTCTTTGGCTTCGAAATTAACCCATTATCCCCACGCACTACACCAGGAGATGGATCGACCATGATCATTCAAGGGTAGTGCCAGTTTAGCTTGGCGCCTGATGGCGCCAAGCTAATCTGGCACTACTCTTGAGTTATCATGGTCGATCCATCTTCCACCACTGGTAAATGGTCGTTAGATGACGCCTCCATAATTTGGGACAGGCGGCCGTGGGATTATATGGGTTAACCAAGGTTTCGAAAACAGTCTGCGACCATTAGCAGTGAAGGGGGAAAACATGAGATATGCCACTTTGGCGCATATGTACTATATCTTGCGTATCATTCTTGCCTTAACCTTCGCCTTTGGTCCCAAAAATAGACCAACAAAGGCTGGAAAGGCCCCTAGGTCGGGCCAGAGACAGGACTACGTCACTAACCTATGAAAGCATGAGTGACGATGATAAAGATGATGTTAGGAGCCAGTGAGGACACAGATACAGCCAGAGTCGCCACGCAAGACCCGGCAAGGACAATCGTCCTGGCCTCAAAACGGGACAACAGAAGATTGGACACCAACATATCTGTACACAAATGGTACATTGGATGAATGAATGAATGAATGAATGAATGAATGAATGAATGAATGAATGAATGAATGAGTTCATTCATTCATTCATTCACATTTTTTATCAGAATGGTAATATTGTTTTGTTAAGCCGACCCAGAACCAAGAAATCAAGACGAGACATCAAGATTGTATTTATGTACTTACTTACGTCATTCATTCATTCATTCATTCATTCATTCATTCATCCATTCATTCGACCGCAAAATTGTATACAAATAATGTTTACAAATTTAGCCCTGACGCACTACATGAGGAGATGGATCGAGCCTGATAAATCAAGGGTAGTGCCAAATTAGCTGGGCGCCATGAGGCGCCAAGCTAATCTGGCGCTACCTTTGAATTATCACGCTCAATCCATCTCCTGCAAATGGTAACCAGTCGTTAGGTGACACCTCCACAATTTGGAAATGAGGCCTTGGGGCTGTATGGGTTAATTCACCACTGAAAACGACGAAGCCCTGTAAGGTTTCAAGAAGTGCTAAAAATAGGCAAATCATGGGTCAGGAGTTTAACCTATGCCAATGCGGTTATCTCGATCCAAAGGTTAAAAACAATTTTTGGGACATGCACACACACAAAAATGTCCAGTGCGCACAGGTCCTCGGGCCGACGTCGGCCGCAGTTGGCCTGCGCACGGCTGTGCGCGGACCAACTGCGGCCGTCGTCGGTCGAAGACTTTCTGCCACTGAAAGATAAGGCCGATGCAGCCTTTGGAACTTCTGTGGTTTGCTCATCTGGTGAAATGAATTTGACCTCACATAGAGGTGTGTTGAAAAAACACGCAGTTAACTTAGGATCTGGCAAAACGCCAGGGGGCAGAGAGAGAGAAAGAACATCATCGTCACAGTAATCATCATCACCATCATCACCGCCAACAATAAAAGCACAACAGCAACAACATCAACACAACACCACCACAAACAACAACAAGAAACAAATTATATGCCAAGCTCAACACCTTTACACATTTTGCACGAGATGTGGTCTGCCCGGTCGTTTACGGTTTACTTGGCATCTTCATCTGTCTTCGACCATAATTGGTCTTGTCCTCCACATTTGATGCGAACAGGATTTATGTGTAGATAGACGTTTTCTTTGGTACCGTTTTCTGTCAAGAACTAACGCTGTGTCTGGTCCAGGAGACCACAGTCTCATGCAAATCAGTATTAAAAGGTTAAATCCCCTTCTGTATGCAGCCACCGGTACTGTCACTACCGGTGGCTACATGCACAAGAGGGTTAATTGTCGAGTGTTGATACGCCGAGAAATGAGATCAAGAACAACGTACTGCCAACTCCAAAGCATGCCGCCATGATGCCGAAACCGATGGTTGCCGTGGTAACGGACGCCTCAAACATGGTGATGAATTCCATGAAGAAGATGGAGAGAGCTCTCCCGTATCCCACCATGGCAAGGGTAATGATGAACTGGGCTGTAACACACACAAACACACACGCACGCACGCACACACACGCAGACACACACACACACACACACACACACACACACACACACACACACACAGACACACACACACACACACGCACACACACACACAGACACACACACACACACACACACACACACACACACACACATAGTGAAGGGGGAGGGGGAGGAGGAGAGGGCAAGGGTTGACAAATAATTATATTAGGATCGATGAAACAGTCTCAAGTAATTTGCCTATGCGCAAAAGGCCATCGGACCGACGTCGGCCGCCGTGGGCCCGCGCACATCCGTGCGCGGGCCCACGGCGGCCGACGTCGGTCCGATGGCCTTTGCGCACTGGGTTCGGAATCATTACTTACATCCATTTTTGTTTTCTGAATCTCTTCTCCTTCACTATAAGGTTAATTTCGTAAATCTGTGGGTACGGGGGTGAAGGAGATGTGCAGGAAACTAAGGAAAACCTGCACTCCCCCCCCCCTCCCCCGCCCCCACCCCACCCCATGCATCCCCCCCCCCCCCCTCGCTTCCCACTCGCGATTAATAGCATTTGTTGTGAATAAATTATTGTGAAACACACAACCAATACCCGCTCCAGTTCCTGAGGTTACATTTCCGGCACATGTCTCAGTCGTGTTTACAATACAGTTTAAACCATTTTTTAAAAAATACATAAAAGATACAAAGAGAAAAAGAAGCGCGATTATCCGATGGTACCATTTGCACCCTCCCTGAAGTACCAACATTCTTGTGCATGCAGAAGAAAGAGTTAACCCTTTGACTCCCAGAACTAAATGACTTTCATTCTATAAAATGGAAGTCATTTGGCGGTTCTGGGAGTCAAAGGGTCAATTTAATTTTGAACTTTGAAATGTCAAGAGATACCACTCACCTGTCATGATCACCCAAGCCCAGCCTCTGTCCACAGGAAGTCCAGTTGGCTGGTTGTCATGCTCCCCATACTCTTCCGCTACGTGACAGTCGTTTTCTCCATTTTGCTGATCAGTCTCATGATTTACCCCCAGCAAGGGTTCATTGACACTTTCACCTTCGGTTCCTATCTGGTGTCCGTATGCAGTTCTTAAAACGTCGTTTTCTTGGCAACTGTGTTTGGGACTTACATCTGTCGACGAGGTGGTGGGGTTAAAATCTGTCAGTTCAGTGGCATTTCTTGCTGGTTCCTCCCTGTCAAAGCTTTTGTACTCCGTGTCAGATCTGTTCGTGTTCTTGTGAGCGCAGGTTTCATTGGTCTCAGCTTCATTGTCCATCACTTTCTCTGAGCTACCATTTTGCACAGAAGATGAGTGAAAAGTTCCTTGTGAATTTCCGGTGTCCTCTTGTCTGCCTGAATGCCTCCCCAATGCGCAAAAGGCCATCGGGCCAACGGCGGCCGACGTCGGCCCGATGACCTTTGCGCACTGGGTCCGAGCTTCAGTTTCGTGAAGATTAGGTCTCTGTGAAGGCTCCGGGACTACAACTTCACGTTCAATACAGGCAATAGTTCTGTGAACTTTTTCCTTCGGATTCCGTTCCAAGGCATCAAAACTTTCAATGTCCGACTGTTCGACTCTTTCCGTCGTCGTTTTGGCAGGGCTTTCGCTTGGTGACTCAGTGGATCTACCGTCTGCTGATGCGCTTGGATGAACTTCGGATGGATCTTGGTGTTCATGGTGTGCAGAACTTTCCGTCAGCAATGATCTTGCAGGTTTGAAGAACGTTGCTACGGTTACGTCGAAATTGTCTGACTTGCGACCTTCTTCGCTAAAATGACTCATGGTGGGGTCAGGAGGTTGAGACGAAGTTGAAGGTGTATCCTTCATTATTACATTCGAACAACTTTCTGAAAGATAAAAACAAATTAAAAAAAAAGTAAAATGAGTGAGTGAATAAATAAAAATAAATAAATAAATAAATAAATAAATAAATAAATAAAATACATAAATGAATAAATGAGCACATAAATAAATAAATAAATAGATGGATGGATGGATGGATGGATGGATGGATGGATGGATGGATGGACGGAAGGACGGACGGATGAACGGACGGACAAAGAAAGAAAGAGAGAAAATGAGTGCTGCTTTGTACAAGAGCATAGACTTCTATCAATAGGCCCTAGAGTCGGAGAGCTCAATATCAAACTGAGACGAAGACGGAGGTGTCTGTCTCATTTTTGCAAGAACACAAAAACTTTCAGAAAAATAAGACTGAGACAAGTGATTTAACCCATTCAGTGCCGTGAATTCTGAACACCACCCAACTGCAACTGCAAGAGGCATAGATCTTCATGAGCCCCCGCAGCTGCGGGGGCTCATGATGATCTATGCCTCTTGCTGACGCTACTTTGAATCCATGGCCCTGGGATATTTAGGTTTTGGGGGTATTTTTTTTGTCTTGAATTACTGAAGATTGCAGAAACACAGTTTGCGTCACTGAACGGGTTAGGGCCGTCATGTCCAAAGTCACAGACCAGCACGTGTTGTCACACTGTCAGAGAAAAATCAAAAGCCAGGGAGCAGTCGCCAAACATGACTTATTGACATTCATGCTGATTTGTTGCTGATGCTGACATAATAATTATATAATTTTATTTTGTTTCTCCAAAATTATCCCCCCACCCCACCCCACCCCACACACACACACACACACACACACACACACACACACACACAACACACACACAAATCTGGAGATATATATATATATATATATATATATATATATATATATATATATATATATATATATATATATATATATATATATATATATATATATATATATATATATATATATATATATATATATATACACACACACAGGGACGTAGCGTACTTTTTGGACAAAGAAAAAAAGGAGAGAGAGAGAGAGAGAGAGAGAGAGAGAGAGAGAGAGAGAGAGAGAGAGAGAGAGAGAGAGAGAGAGAGATGATGATGAATCTTTATTTATTCAGGATAAAGCCATTAGGCAACTCAATGCCTGTCTTACAAGCTGTCCTGTAAACAAAACCGAACATAACAGGAAAAGAAACATAGCATGCAAATAAGAAGAAGAAGAAGATTAAGAAGAATTACGGAAAAAAAGCAATCCACACTAGGTGGATCACCGAAAGGAGAGAAAAAAAAGGGCAATGGAGAATTTGTAACTGTCACCGATGTAAAAAGCAAGTGAAAGAAATGATTGCATAGCATTAATAATAAACTCATCTAAGACAGTGTCATAGAATCGGCAGCATCAATAGCGTATAGTGACACCGACAAGACAATAGATGATCAGTTAGAAATGGATGGAGAAAGAGAAAATGTTTGACGTTTACGTGTTAACAGCAGTAATATTCTATATGGCAAACTGTGAAGTCACGCTGATGCGAAGTGAGTGTGCAAAGCACGTTTAAAATGGGTTTTACCTGAAAGTGATTTAATGTTTAATGACAATGAGTTCCAGACAGAACTACCTGAAAATAGAAGGCTTGACTTGTAGATATCTATCCGTGGGCGGGGTAAATGAAGCAATTCATTCCTCGTGTGTAGCTGATGTCTAGGGCTGAAGTGAAATATCATGCGCAGATAGTCGGGGGCTTGATAATGTAATATTTTATGCATGAGGACGCATTTGTTAAATTTGAGTTGTTGTTGAGAGAGAACCGAGAGAGAGAGAGAGAGAGAGAGAGAGAGAGAGAGAGAGAGAGAGAGAGAGAGAGAGAGAGAGAGAGAGAGAGAGAGAGAGAGAGAGAGAGAGAGAGAGAGAGAGAGAGAGAGAGAGAGAGAGACAATGACAATGACAATGACAATGATATGACAATGATCCTTTATTTGACAACGGTAAAAGTTTTGGTAGTAACAACCATTTTTCGAACTTGCCGTTGCTAATCTACTGATTACAGAGTTACTATCGTACTAATTGTTTTCTACTACTAAGAAGGGAAAAAAAATTACATGACACAGCACAAGCCAAGAATGAAAAAAAAAAAAAAAAATAAAATAAAATAAAAAAATAAACAAATAATAATAATAATGTTGGGGGGAAGTGACATAGGAATTACTAACTTTACTGGTCGGGCATAATGACATGTTGTGAGGTTTAATTAAAATAATATAATAAGAATACACACAACCTAATACGCATACATAACGCATGCACATTTGAGCACGCCACTCTCTATCTCTAATATACACGTGCGCACACGCACACACGCACAACGCACACGCACACACGTGCACACACACGCTTACGCGGCTTAAGCTACATACAAGCTGTACCGAATAAATATGAGTCATCAGTCGAAACCTGTGGTACACGCAATTAATGATCTAATGAGAAATAGTATTTTTCAATATGTGCACAGTCACGGGGATGCTGCTGACAAAAATAAGTACTTGATGAGACTGACTTTAAACGAGGAGAAAGTAGCTGATGTCGTGACGTTTCTAGGCAAGGCATTCCAAAGACTAGAGCCAGAGAACGTCAAACTCGTTTTATAGAGATCAATTCTAGGTCGCGGCACAATAAGGGATTTTCTTGATCTGGAGTATGTTGATGACTGGACGGTAAATAGCGATGTGATATATCGGGGTAGCTTATCGTTTAATGCCTTGAACATAACCATTCCCTTATTGTAAATTAAATGATCTTTCAGGGGCAGAATTTTTAAGGCTGCCAATTTTTGGTCAGTAGTTAAGCTGGGATCAGGGAGTATTAGTTTGGCAGCTCTCCGATGTAGAGAGTTCAATCTTTTCAAATTGACATCTCTCGAACCATCCCATACAGTAGAAGCATAGTCTATATGCGATCTAATATGGGCATTGAAGAACAGTTGACGTGTCTCCATATCAGTAATGTGTTTAAGTTTTGCTAAGATGTACAGATTTCTGGAGACAATTTTACAAACGTTACTGATGTGTAGCTGCCACCTAAGCTGGTTGTCCACCGTGACTCCTAGCAGGCGATGGTTAGTAACTTGGCTGATGGTTTTGCCTTGGAGGGACAGACTGAGTGAGAGAGAGCCAAGCTGGTGTTTTTGGCGGGTGCTAATTACCATGCTCTCCGTTTTTACCGGGTTTAAAATCATAATATTATGACTGCACCATTCATCAATATCTTGCAGTGTGTTTTGCAGTCGTGAATTGATGTTTGATATATCCTTATCTGGCGTGTGTACAGCAGCATCATCTGCAAACATATCACATGTAACGCTTTCATTTTTTATCGCAAGAGGAAGATCATTTATGAACAAGCAGAATAGAAGGGGACCAAGAATAGAGCCCTGTGGTACGCCATGCTTCACTAAACCTTGATTCGAGTATGAGCCATTTAGTAATACCTTTTGTTTTCTACCTTCGAGGTAGGATTTGAGAAACGACGCCGAGTTGTTGGTGTACATGGATACTTTCTTGATCAGTATTTCGTGGTTTACTAGATCAAAGGCTTTACGAAAATCTAGAAACATGACTCCTGTAAGTTTTGAGAGAGAGAGAGAGAGAGAGAGAGAGAGAGAGAGAGAGAGAGAGAGAGAGAGAGAGAGAGAGAGAGAGAGCCCCGGAGAGAGAGAGAGAGAGAGAGAGAGAGAGAGAGAGAGAGAGAGAGAGAGAGAGAGAGAGAGAGCCCTGGAGAGAGAGAGAGCCCTGGAGAGAGAGAGAGAGAGAGAGAGAGAGAGAGAGAGAGAGAGAGAGAGAGAGAGAGAGAGAGAGAGCCCTGGAGAGAGAGAGAGCCCCGGAGAGAGAGAGAGAGAGAGAGAGAGAGAGAGAGAGAGAGAGAGAGAGAGAGAGAGAGAGAGAGAGAGAGAGAGAGAGAGGATAATAATAATAATAATAATAATTACGGTATTTATAATGCGCTTATAATAATTATAACACTAAGCGCGCACTCACAACTCCGCACACATGCGCACGCTTTTGACAATGACTCACGTACCACAAATACATTACGACAGTCAGCTTGGGGTGGGGAGTGTGGTGATGTTATAGTGCTAGATCTGTTAAAAGAGGTGAGTTTTGAGGGCGGATTGGAAGGAGGAGAGAGAGTGTTTCTGACGGAGAGAGGGCGGGAGAGTGTTGATGATGATGATGAAACGTTTTTATTCAGGATATAAAGTTTTAGGCATAGCAATGCCTATCTTCCAAACGGTCCAGCTACTCTACACATATAAAAAATACATCAGACGATACAGCAAAAGATAAAACATGTATAAGAAGACCATCCACCCCCCCCCCCCCCCCTCAGAATTTTTTAAAAAAATATATGTATATATATATATATATATATATATATATATATATATATAATATATATATATATATATATATATATATATATATATATATATATATATATATATATATATATCGCTCACAAGATCTTTTGAGCCTTCCACTGAACACCTACTATATAGAGTAATAGGGACTACCCCCAGGCACCCCGCCATCCGCTGGAGAATATCCAGTCCTCCCCCCGAGGGAGGACTGGATATTAATAAATAATATTTAATAATAAAAAATAATAATATAATAAATAAATAATAAAAATAAATAATACAATAAATAATAAAATTTAATAATAAAAAGGACAGCTGATGTCCTGATGACACAATGCAAGCTTGCCAACCGGGAATTCCATGGCTTGAGCACAACATTATCAGAATGTAATGAAAAAAAATTACGTCCCTTGGAGCTAATCTGATTGAGTGATATATATATATATATATAATATATATATATATATATATATATATATATATATATATATATATATAATATATATATATATATATATATATATATATATATATATATATATATATATGTGTGTGTGTGTGTGTAGTGTGTGTGTGTGTGTGTGTGTGTGTGTGTGTGTGTGTGTGTGTGTGTGTGTGTTAATATATATACTGTTATAAACCTGACATGTTAATGCAGACAGTCGAACTATTACATAATCTGCAGCAACAGTAGAAGATTATTAGGTAACTGAAAACTTGACACTAACTATACGAATAGTAGCATATGGGAGCCGTACATACTATCTGAAGTAAATATTTATGGAGATGATCTTTAAAGACGCTAATCTTACAAATTGATTTCAGGTGTGGAGGTAAAATATTCCACGCTTTAGCGCCTGAAAAGGACAGCTGGTTTTACAGATGTCTAATCTAATTTTTGGAAGGTTGATCGAACTATTTCTCGTGTTTTTCCTATTATTGTCGGAAAATAGAGTTTTTAGATAGGGTGGGGCTTTTTCGTGCATGATCTTGTGCAGTAGAACACAGCGATTAAATTCAAACTTTTTATTCAATGTTAGTAACTTGAGAAATTTTAATTTTTCGTCAGTCGAAGTAGGACCGGGAAGTATTAATTTAATGCCCCGACGATACAAGGAATTAACTTTTTTCATGTGAACTTCGCTGCATCCATCCCAGACGGTAGAACTGTATATAGTCACAATGCGTTTCGTTTTAATATGCGCATGGAAAAAGAGTTTACGGATTTCAGTATTAACTATATGCCAGTGCCAGAGCTCGCAGAGAGACAGCGTCCACTCTCCCCACAGCTACGTTCCAGTGCCCCCATTGCCCTCGCAGGTGTGGCTCCAGGATTGGCTTGGTCAGCCACACCCGCACCCACAAATAGAAGTCAGTCATGCACAATGACGACATCATCGGCTTTCGATGGTCTACCCATTATATGGCGTAGTTTTGATAACAGAAACAGGTTTTTGGAGATTGTTTTGCAGAGTCAGTATTCGGTTCCCAGCTCAATTGGCTGTCCACGATGCGATGCCTAGTTACTTGTTCTACAGGCTGGCTATCTAAGGAGAGTGTTAAAGGTGGTAGACCATGCTGGTGTTTCTGACGTGTTGTAACTAGCATGCTCTTTGTCTTTGGAATACTAATAATCATGTGATTATCACTGCACCAGCGGCCCGGTACTTCATCAATACTTTGTTGGAGTACCTTATTAATGGTTGCGAGAGAGAGAGAGAGAGAGAGAGAGAGAGAGAGAGAGAGAGAGAGAGAGAGAGAGAGAGAGAGAGAGAGAGAGAGCAGAGAGAGAGAGAGAGAGAGAGAGAGAGACAGACAGAGAGACAGAGAGACAGAGAGAGACAGAGAGAGACAGAGAGAGAGAGTAAACTGCGGATGCTCGACCAAAAGGCTGCCAGCGTGTATGCAAGGACCACGGAGAATGCGTAAGCACACCATGGTTAGCCCAAATGCACGAGTGTCTGCTATGTTAAGAAAAAAAGAGAACCTCGTGCTCTGTACACTCACTGTTATGGTCATGCAACAAACCTCGCTTGTTCTGACAGTATTAACTCATTCTACCCCAACACCGAAATCCCCAAATTTTGCCGTTGTCCTCTGAAGACTACATTGTAGTGCAGGACACAGATCGACCATGATAGTTCAAGGGTGATGCCAGAATTGCTGCGGTGTGACTGGGGTAGAACTGATGAGTTCAACAAATTAAACTGATCAAAGATGCTCATGAAACTGTGCACGAAATCACCAAACTCGTCAAACATTCCCCAAAACGAGAAACTCATTTGCAAAAGATGAAAACTGAAATGAGTTCTGAGGATGACGGAAAACATGTGCCTGCAATCATCTCCTACTGTCCAACAAGATGGACAGTCAGGGGCAAAACATTGGACAGCGTCCTTCAGAACTACTGCCACCTTCAGGACCTGTGGGAATGGTCACTTCAAAACTGCAGTGACACAGAAATAAAGGCAAGAATCATCGGTGTGAGCAAACACATGGAGGACTTTGATTTCTTTTTTGGAGTTGCTTTAGGAGAAACACATGTCCGTCACAGTGACAACCTATGTGCAACACTTCAAAGGCAAGAAATGTCTGCTGCTCAAGCACGTAAAATTGTACGTCTGACAGTGTAAACGGTGTTGTCATTGAGAAGCGATGAACATTTTTTTCTTTTTTGGAAGAAAAACCTGAAGCTCGCCGAGGACGATGATGTACAAGAACCTTCACTTCCCCGTCACAGATGAGTTTCTCTTAGGTTTGAAGTTGGAGATTCCCAGTCAAGTCACAATTTCCCAGGCTGTGTGGAGGATCGTTTCAGAGCAATATACTTTGAGGCAATCGATGTTCTAACCTCGTGCCTGAAAGAGCGTTCTGCACTGTCAGATTTTCAGATGTAGGTCACGTTATATATTTAAACTGGGCAGTTCAGGCAGTGCAAGGACCGGTGTTTTTAAACATAATTTGTGCCTTGTTTGAAAATTTGTAGTAGGGCTGAATGTTGGAATTTGCTGGAAATGTCTGGTTAGATGAAAGGAGACATGTTTGGTGCTTTGATTCATACCATCCTGAGCTTATCCAGTGGACAATTGTGGACCTATGTTGAGTTGCCGTTGACGTAGTGATTTGAGGGGCACGCTGATTTCAGCTGTGCTTGGGTGTGGGGTTGGTAAGGAATCAGGTTCATAGCCAAGAAATGAGACTGTCAATGTGCTGGGTTTTTTGTTTTGTTTTTTGTTTGTTTGTTTTTTGTTGTTGTTGTTGTTATTTTGAGCATGGCAAATGTGCAGCTGGTGGGCGGTAGTGTTTTTTAGGGGATTGAAATATTAGGGGATGCCTGGGACTGACTATGGCTAAGAGACTGGACAGTACGGAAACGGCACTGTGTTCCGTGGCCTGTATGCAACCCTAGACAGGTTCCTTTGAAAGGTGCATGTGGTGGACATTGTGTCTCTCTCATCCTATCTCGCATCGACTACTGCAACTCTCTCCTTTCCGGCCTCCCTCACTCCACCACTTTCACTCTCCAGCGCGTCCAGAACAATGCTGCCCGCCTCGTCCTCAGAAAGAAAAAATCCGACCACATCACTCCCCTGCTCAAACTCCTTCACTGGCTTCCCATCCCCCAACGCATCCAATACAAGATTCTGTCTCTCTGATACAAATTCAATTCAATTCAATTCAATTCAATTCAAAAACTTTATTGTGTCAGTCTAGCCGACAAATTTTCTTTCGTTGGGATCACATGCGCGCGTACGGTTTTAGCCACATTATGACAATGGTGAAAAAAAAGAAAGAAAAAAAAGAAAACCTACATGAACACAGTGTTAGTGGTATAGGAGTGAGTCTGCCACTTGCAAGATGCCACTGCGACATCTGAGGTGCAAGTTCCTCGACGGCGTCAACAAGGAGAGAGAGAGAGATACGCTAGTTAACACACTCTTCATTTAGGAGAAGGATGGCCTAGGGTACAAAGCTGCCCTTGTAGCGTTTGGTTTTAACAAGAGGAGCCTTGAATCTACGGCCAGACGGGAGCTTTTGAAGGTGCTTAGAAAGGCAGTGGGAAGTGTCAGCTGCCAGCCTCAGGCCCTTGCGTATCATTCTCGTCCTGTAGAGGCCGTCAAGGCTCTCCAACCTGCCCCCAACGATTTTCTCACTAAGCCTGATTATCTTATTCAGCTTCCTAAAGTTCTTCTCGCCCAGGGAGCCGAACCATGAGACAAAGGAGAACGTAAGAAGGCTTTCTATAAAGCAGAGGTAGAACTGCCTGAGGATTTTGGGGCTCACATCAAAGGAGCGGAGTTTCAAGTGCGTAGCATATACAGTCTCCTTTGGGCTTTCTTAAAGATGAGGTCTGTGTTGTCGGTGAAGGAGGCCGTGAATCAATCAAGGTCCCTAGGTATTTGTAAACATCTGTGCGAGTGACAAAAGTGTCGTCAATCACCAGGGACTGAGGAGGTGGGAGTGGGCTCCCGGAAGTTGGCCCACTGCCAGGCTTCCGAAAGTCGACAACCATCTCCTCAGTCTTGCCAACGTTTAACTGTAGATGGTTGTTATGACACCATGAGACAGACTGACCCACTTCTGCAAAATAGTCAGCATCTGAGTTTGACAGATCTACAACTGCTGTGTCGTCTGCCAATTTGACATAGTGAGTTCTGTCGTTGGAGCTGGTACAGTCATTTGTGAAGAGGATGTAAAGGACAGGCGAGACCACACATCCTTGGGGGCTGCCCACGGACGTGGTGATGACGGAGGACATCAAGTTGTTTACGCGAACACGCTGCGTCCTTTCCACTAGGAAGTTCAAGATCCATAGGATCAGGAGAAGGGCTGACATTCCCTGAACAACTGCGCTCCCGCCTATCTCTCAAACTTACTTCACCCCTACACTCCTCCCCGCTCCCTCCGCTCCGCCTCCAACCCTCTCCGCCTCCACATCCCCCGCAACAAACTCAGCACTTTCGGCCCAGTATACGGTCCATCCACCTGGAACACTCTCCCACTCTCTCTCCGTCAGAAACACTCTCTCTCCTCCTTCCAGTCCGCCCTCAAAACTCACCTCTTTCAACAGTTCTAGCACTATACCACCACATTCCCCACCCTAAGCAGACTGTCGTAATGTATTTCACTATTTGTGGTACGTCATTGTCTAAAGCGTGCGCATGCGTGCGCGAGTTGTGAGTGCGCGCTTAGAGTTATAATTATTATAAGATAAGCGCATTATAAATACAGTAATTATTATTATTATTGTGACGAAAAATTGCCTGAAATTTCAAGCCTTTACTGTCCTGATTTCAATTTCACCAACTTGAAAACGCAACTCGAGACCTCAGCCATCCAGGTAAAAACAGTACACCCCGACAATGACATCCTCTTGAGAGTTATTGTGAAGTATTTCAAGCCCCAAAGCTGTCAAAGCCCCAGGTCTCTCATCTTTTACAGGTCGCTATCCTCCTCAAACTGATCCTGCTCATGCCAGCAACGAACGCCACCAGTGAGCGGTCGTTTAGTGCTATGAGACGCCTTCAAAGCTACCTGAGATCACGCATGCACGAGGCTCGATTGAACCATTTAATGGTACTTCACCGCCACAAGTCTAAAACTGACTCACTCAACTTGATTCGTGTTGCCAACAAAAAACATTTCTTCATGGATTATATCTCTTCTTTAATTTTGTTTTGCAAGTCTCATCTACAACAAACGATCTTCAACTCTGACATGTTGTGATCTTCTAACTACAGAAAGGCGGGTTTGATTACTAATTGATTGGTTTACCCATGACTGACTACTTGAAGGATTTAAACAATTGTGACATTTCCCAAGCCAGCATATCATAGGTAAGTCTGTCTTTGGACGTGAACATTGTTTCTTTAAAATTTTCTTTAAAATAGAGTTAACATTTTAGTATCAATAAATAAGCTTCTGTTCGCCATCATGTCATCTCTTAATATTCCGACTTCCTCTGGTAACCGCCGGACTACTTTTCTCATGCCCGCGACGTCCCTATATATATAGTGGGTGGGTTTGTGTGAGTGTGTGTCCCCGGTAAACACACTACTGCTGTGTATCAGTATACAACTTTTCTCTTCCTTCGGTTTACTGTAAAAACAAAAATATATTACTACACATGCACATTAACTTTCATAGCCACCCCCCCCCCACCCAAACTGTGCAAATATCGTTTTGTATTTGGTTGAGCGCTCAAAGCGAACGCTCGTTACAAAGATAGCGCTAAAATTTAAGCGCCAAGCTTCGCGACTCAAGGTCGCGTGCACTACCCTTGAACTATCAAGTGATTATCAATGGTTCGAAAAAATGAATAGTAGCGTTAAAAGCTACTGGTAAAACAGGTACATAGACAATACATGTTAATATATTGATATGCATTTGCCAAAAATCAAATGAAATAAAAAATAATTTCTTACCGTTTACTATTAATGATACTTTAATATTCTTATATAAATATAATATTAATTCCAGTGAAAAATAAATAGGAAAATGGCGTAAAACGGTGAGATTGATAATACAAGGGAGGTAATTACAAAGCGAGTACCTTATTGTCGGCGTCGTGTTATGACTGCGTACAGTCAAGCTCACTGAATGAAGATAACCGAAGATAAAAATAAAATAAAATAATGACACTCAGGTTTTTGTTTATTCGGACATTATATGCTATGCAGTGCGTTATTCTAGATGCTTTATATATTATTTATTATTATTTTTGTTGTTGTTGTTGTTCAAACTGAACATCATTATAACTTTATTGTTCCGCACAAGGAAATTCTGGACTGCCTTCCCCGGGAAAAGCGTATCACCACTGTGTAGCACCACCCGACGTACCTAGCTTTTTTTATATTTGTTATGTTAAGTTTACACATTTATTTATTTACTGATTTACGTGCACAAACTCAGTGCCGGTAAACTCAGTGCCGGTTTGTGAATTTTTACCTCCCTGATTTAACCCATGAACCCATTAGAGAAACCATTTTAGTTCAAGGGTGGTGCCAGAATACCTTGGCGTCTCTGGGCACCAAGCTATTCTGTCACTCACCTTGAGCTATCACTGTCATTTTTTTTTTTTTTTTCATGCAGTAGTGTATCAGGATGGAAAGAGGTCACTCATTCGCGGCCCGGCAGCCGCATCCGGAAGCGCGGCTTATGCCACGAATCAGAATGTGGCTGGCCACGAATGAGTTAAGCTACTGTACATCAGTGCATGCCAGGCTTGTTTGTGATTTTTGGGCCTTTGGACTGTGTGCTGACGTGTGATTTTCGACCACGCACTCGCACACTTTTCCAGCCCTTCACTGCTATAAGAAACGCTAAACATGATCCAACTCCAAGAGATTCGGGGGCTCATAAGGACCTATATGCCTCTTATTTTGTATCCATGCCGGTTCCTTGGGCGGCTCAGTAGCGTTCTTTTTATTTCATGAGAAATCAATGTATTCGGACACTGACACTGTTACTAAACTGTGCCAGTTCTGGTCTGTGAAATTTGGCCATCGTGGCTGAAGCCGTGTGGTCTAACATCACAGTTCAGCACAGATATAAATTTTCCGAGTCAGTTTCGTAGCTGGAGGAGACTCAACTAAAGGGCTTTCAGTCTAGGTGTTAACGAGCATCACCCAAATACTGACAAGAGCCCTAGATCCTCATGGGCCTCCGCAGTTGCGATTTCTCATGAGGATCTATTCCTCTAGCTAACTCGAGTTCATGCACTATTCCTATTGCATGAGCTCCGACAGAGTAGGTGTAGGTTGTCCAGCAGTCAGTCTGCCTCGCGCTGCCCCTGGCGGTCACAGTAATGAGAGGTGAACCCCTTGTTTGCTGAGAAAAAGTGAACACGATCCAACTGCAAGAGGCATAGATCCTCATGAGCCCCCGCAGTTGCGGGGGCTCATGAGGATCCATGCCTCTTGCATACACTCCATCTTTTTTCCATTTATGCGGCTCTTGGGACAATTGAGCCTTTTCAGTCAGCGTTGTATTGTATTTAACTCTTTTAGCCCCAGGGTCCCATTTCTCAAATTGTGGAGGTGTTGCCTGATGACTATGTACCAGTTGCAGGAAATGGATTGATTATGATAATTCAAGGGTAGTTCCAGATGAGCTTGGCGCCTCAGGCGCCAAGCTCATCTGGAACTACGCTTGACTGAATTATCATGATCAATCCCTCTCCTGCTGCAGGGTCCCGGGGCTAAAAGGGTTAACGAAGAATTTCAGAAACACAATCTGCGTCCACTGGCGGCGAAGAGGTTAACCCATTTAACCCCAGGCCGCATTTTGAGACTTTGGGAGGTGCCACCTAGCGACTATGAACCAGCTGCAGGAGATGGATCGATCAAGGTAATTCAAGGGCAGTGCCAGACTAGCTTGGCGCTTGCTGGCGCCAAGCTAATCTGGCACTACCCTTGAATTATCACGGTCGATCCATCTCCTGCTGTAGTGCGTCGCGGCTAAAAGGGTTAATTACAAGAAGATTATTGAAGACGGCCAAGGACAGTAGCATGCACCGTACACGTGCGAAGACTTGTGTGAGTCGTGAGTGGGTTTGGAGTGATAATGTTCAAGATACGTTATATGCAGCGGCTATCAATGTTGTCAACACTTCTACTGCTGCCACCTCAGTTTTGCAAAATCACCGCCAGGTGGAAGCACTTCTTCTATAAATAGAAAAAGAAAGCTTACTCCCCCCCCCCCTCCCCCCGATGTGTCGTCCTTGCGTCCCTATACAGGGGCCACATGTTGCAGCGCACAAGTTATGTGCGACGCATGGGCCGCTTCGCACGACACTCTATAGTCCCCTATAAAATTAACTGTGCATTTCTTTTAAGTTTCTGTCAACGCAGCTAGCTATGCATTAATCGACTAGAAACCAAACGGAAGAAAAAACACACGTGACCAAGCACGCATGCACGCACGCACGCACGCGCATACACCCACCCACCCACCCACCCCGGCACCCACCCACACACACACAGACACACTCACACACTGCCCGCCCCCGCCATAACTCCCGAAAACGCCACATTCAAACATACAAGTATACAAAATGGTCTCTATCAATAACTATCTATTGTTCATTAAAACTAATAAAAATGATCTGTACTGCTCCAAATTAACGAAGTTTAAAGACACGAGAACGAAACATGGTCTAAGCGTTCAGCGCACCTTAATAACGTCACCTTAATAAATAAACTCTGACACACAGTGTTTTACTTGACCCTTTGGCTGTCGGTAGCGGTTTTTGTCATGTCGCGATGATTCCTGCTACTGACAACCAAAGGGTTAACAAAGTGTAGGCATAAGTTTCCAAAGTTAGCGGCCAAAGCGGTCAGCCGACGGCAAGAATAAGCAATAAATAAAATCAGACACAAAGCTGCCCTGTGCAGGCTAAAACCGACAGTATCGTCATAGTACGCAACAAAAAAAAAAAAAGCCTATCAGGCCGATGTGGTCGGCCGCAGTGGGCCCGCGCACGACTGTGCGCGGGCCCACTGCGGCCGACCTCAGCCCGATAGGCCATTGCGTTTGGGTAAGACCATGTTGTGGCAAGCAAGATTTTCATTGTCACAGACGGTAATAACGTCAGAAGTTTTGACTTACTGTCTTTCTGCCTCCGTAGGAACACGCTGTGCTGTAGAGTAGGGTTCCCAAATTCGCCGAAGTCAGCCGAGGATAACAACGTGCAAGTGTCCCATCTGCCACGACACCGGCTCACACTATCTTTTTCAGTGAGAGGCCACAATAAATCACAAGCCCCTATCTAAAGTATTGCACTGTCTGATGAAAGTGGTGAAAGGTCGTACTAAGGCCGGGCTCAGTGGTAGAAGCAACTTTAACTTGCCTGCTGCTGACTACCCAGATACCGCTCTTCTCCTACGCCTAGCGGTATCGTCAGTAGCAGTCAAGGGGTTAAAGCGACCTTCTCAGACCACGCAATAATGGTTAATAGTTTGCAATATATATCTCTTCATCCATGTTCAGGTCTTTGTATGCCCTTTCGCCGGCGGATAAAGCTGTGCAAGAGGATTGGCTTAACCCTTTGCGGTAGCGGTTTTTGTCGCGATGATTCCTGTCGGAATCATCGCGACAAAAACCGCTACCGACACGCAAAGGGTTAACGTTCCTTTCATGATGACGTTGCAACGTCGTAAAATGAATGATTCCTTTGGTATAGTCTTCTTCTCCTTTGCTACTGACTTAGGAATCGTAAAAAAGTAGCAATACCTCAGAGTCTTGCGTGCCTCTTCACTGACATGCGGCTTGTGAAAAGACGAGTAAGAAATTAGTGCGGGACAACCATTGACACCCGTTATATGGCAGAAATTTTAGCACTCAAAGCATTGTCTGGAGAAGGCAACTTTAAATTTTTAACAAGCATTGAGAACCCGTTCAAGTTACTGGTGGATGTTTCTACTCAACACACGGCGCACTGCCCAAGGCAATTGTCAAACTAACGTCCAAGATTAGACTTGTCGTCAGTCTGACCTCTGAGATCGTGCACGTAGGTTACCATAGGGGTCCGTGGATGGTAGCTTTGACTAATGTAAATCCACTGCGCCACCGCGTGCGCGCAAGCGCCTATACTAAGCTCAAGACTAAATACATAGTCTTGAGCTTAGTGTAGGCGCTTGCGCGCACGCGATGGCACAGTGGATTTGCATTAGTCAAAGTGAGCTACTGTCCACGGACCCCTATGGTCAGTACTGAGAGGAGTTGGCCGGCCCAGGGTAGGGCGGGTCAGTTGCGTACTAAAAAGGGGTAGATGGTTGTGGAGTTAGTTAGTTAGTTAGTTAGTTAGTTAGTTAGTTAGTTAGTTAGTTAGTTAGTTAGTTAAATTATCTAATTAGTTAATGCAATTATTTGTTTCTTTATAATTATGCGCGGTTCGATACCGGGTTCCGGCGTTGGACTTTTCTCCTCTGGTAAGTGTCACCGTTAATTCGGGCGGACCGTCGGGGATTCAGTCTTTCTCCGGGTACTCCGGTTCTTCCACCCCCCCCCCCCCCCACTTTGGTACCGGTCTCAGGCCACTTTACAAATTTCAAATACAAGCGATCAAAAATTCTCTGTAACTTCAGTAGCTCACTGGCCCTTCGTTTGTCTTGTACTGTGTTTGTCTTAAATGGCGTAAATCCGTGTCTGTTTCGTGAGTGTGTGTGTTGGGTTTCAGGCGCGGCGCTTTGAGTCGATTTCCCCAAAATTGAGAAAAAGCGCCTATATAATAACGGTATTATTATTATTTATTATTATTATGTTCTTTTTTATCTTTGTTTTTATGGGTGATTAGAGAGAGAGAGAGAGAGAGAGAGAGAGAGAGGCGGAGAGAGAGAGGCGGAGAGAGAGTGTTTGTGTGTGTGTGTGTGTGTGTGTGTGTGTGTGTGTGTGTGTGTGTGTGTGTGTGTGTGTGTGTGTGTGTGTGTGTGTGCCGGAGTGTGTGTGTGTGTGTGTGTGTGTGTGTGTGTGTGTGTGTGTGTGTGTGTGTGTGTGTGTGGAGGGGCCGGGAGGGGGGGGGGAGGCATGACTAGAAAAAATAAATACTGCACATATCACGTGACCTCATCGTGAAAGTGCATTTTTCTATCCCAGCCTGTGAGTTAGGGCGGTCGACAGTGACTGTTTTCACAGTTTCACAATAAATTCTGTTTCTTCACTTACGCGTCACGAAACTTAAGGTTTAGCGTCATGATTTTTGATGGCCGCAAAACTTAATCACGAACTACGTATCACTTACGAAGGTATTCCAGTCGCGTGTCATGAAAATTAAAACCACAGGACAAACACGTGGCGCCACTGCTGTTAACCAGCTGAGCTCGAAGTTTGAAGCTTTGCAAGCTTGGGAGTTGTCCTCTGAACATAACAGTTTAGGAGACAGATCGACCATGGGTCGCAAACAGTTCAGCCGAAATTAAATAGACCATGATAGTTCAAGGGTGGCGCCAGAATAGCTTGGCGCCTAAGCTATTCTGGCTCCACCCTTGAACTAGTATGGTCGGTCCACATCTAATTGATGTGGTGTGTGATGGCTGTAGGGGTTAACGTCCAACGCGAGGTTAGATATGTCGGCTAGGCCACGTGAGACAGTGACGGTACATAGGAGAGTGGGGTGGGGTGGGGGTGGGATGGTGGATGAAAGGTGACCGTGGGTTGGGGGGTCCCGGGCTATTTCTCAGTGCAGATTCACCATAAATTTGCTTTGTCAACTTTGTTTTATTAGAAAATTTCAAATTTATTTATTTATTTATTTATTTAACTATTTATTTACTTATTTATTTAAAATGCCAGAGGCAAGTAGAGTTTTTTTCTTTGTCTGTGATTGATTGAATGATTGATTGATTGATTGACTGACTGATTGATTGATTGATTGATTCATTCATTCATTCATTCGCTCACTCATTCATTTATCTGTTCGATCACTCATTCATTCATTCATTTATTCATTCATTTATCTGCTCGCTCATCCATCCATCCATCCATCCATCCATCCATTCATCCATCCCGGCGTCCATCCATCCACCCAGGTGGTGCCCAGCTATTCCGGCACCACCCTTGTTCTGTCATGGTTGGTCCATATCTTGTTGTAGCGTCAGTGTCGCGGCTAATTAACACGATAATATTTCATTACACTTTGCAACTGACACAGTCGAAGCCAAAAAATGTGGAGAAGCACACGGGTTTTGCGAGATGGACAGACCGTGACAGCTCAAGCGCAGTGCCTAATTAGCTTGGCGCCTTTTCAGGCGCCAAGCTAATCAGGCTACTGACCTTGAACTATCACCGTAGACCGGCCCAGTTTAAGAAAGTCATGCATTCAGTGTCTTCTGCGGTGACTTTTGTGTGAAGCTGCTGATAACGAGTTGGAGAACAAGGCGGCAGGAACAAGCAGCTACGCTTACGTTCAGTGAAACTGAATCTAACGCTACAGATAAAGAGCTGGGCTATCTAGCCTCCAGGCTTCACTGAGGCGAACAAGGCACTACCCTAGATCTGCAGCGGTCGATCCATCACCCCAAGTTGGTCTTCGAAGCGAGGGGGGCCCGAGATAGGCTTATGCAAAGTTATCTGCGGTTGGCCTTAGTCTACATGCGCAAACATAGCGCAACCCAATGCGCATAAGGTCATCGGGACGGCGGCCGACGTCGGCCCGATGGCCTTTGCTCATTGGGCAGGTTGCAAAAGTCTAGGGTCACCCCTGAGGTGAGAAAGTGTCAACATGTATGGCCTTCGGCAAACTCCATGAACATGTAAAAGGCATAGATCCTCATAGCCTCTGCATGCTGCCCATGATGATCTATGTGTACTGACGAGCAAAAGAAATGCGACACTTTTGGAATCATCGGAAACACTAAAGTGTTTCCGATGATTCCAAAAATGTCGCATTTATTTTGCTCTTCGGTACATCTTAGTCCGCGTGCAGTTGTCATCTCAGTGTAGCCAAAAGTCAAATGTATGGCATCTGAGATCACAGACCGGCACAGGACAATGGATCGCCTCTATAACACGGGTAGTAGGAAATAGCACAAGTGTCATTTCCTACTACCCGTTTTATAGAGGTGATCCATTATGCAACGATCATTCTATGCCTGTGTATGAGATCTTGACGTCAGACGCATTCGATGATGGCATAAGCTCTGTGTGTGTGTGTGTGTGTGTGTGTGTGTGTGTGTGTGTGTGTGTGTGTGTGTGTGTGCGTGCGTGCGTGCGTGCGTTTGTGTCTGTGTGTGTGTGCGCGCGCGCGCCACCTGCGCGTGTGTGCGTGTGGAGGGTGTGTGTGTGGTTGGTGTGGGGGCGTGGGAAGGAGGGTGGTGGGGGGAAGAGGGAGAAAGAGGGGGTGGGATGTTAGTGGCATTGCCGGGATATTTTGACGGTTTCAGTCACAGTGATTTGTTTTATCCATCTGGCAGTTTTGAATCATAAGCATGAAACATCAGATTTAAGCAATGCATTTGTTCATTTCCATGTTTGATTGTTTTGGAGGTTGGTAATTAATTGGTCGGTCAGTTCGCTCGTGCCCTTTTTCATTATAGTTGACTTTTTAACACGGACCACGCCTTACCACAACACTGACTGGATTAATCAAAGACTTTACATCGACATTACGTACTGTCTGCATGTAGCGGACACCGGAAGTACGACAAAGGCTTTAACGCATTCGAGACGAACGGCATCCGGATACGCGGCTGAAGCCGCGTATCCGGATGCCGTTCGTCTCGAATGAGTTAAAAAGATCATGTCGTTTTCATTATTTTACTGGTTGTGTTGAGCGTTCATAGCGAACGCTCGATGCAAACCTGGTGCATTAACTCACTCGAGACGTGCCGCCTGCGGATACGCGGCATAATTTGTTAGTTTTTATCATTTTTACACATTTTCGCGTGTGGTTATTGCAAAACATATACAAAAATAATAAATTGCATATATTTGTAGATTGTGTAATTGTGTAGATTTGCGTCTGTGCGATACAAGGTCGATGAGCTATCAAGTACTGATAACAGTACGAAAAAGAACTTAATATCCAAAATTTGTTAGTTTATCAAATACTTATATTATTTCAATGTCTGTAAATATGAGAGTTACGAGTAATATGCGCTGACCTGTTTAACTATAAAGCTTTGGATATAAAGTTCTGTTTCAGTACTTGATAGCTCATCGACCTTGTATCGCACAGACACAAATCTACACAATCTACAAATAATTATATGCAATTTATTAATTTTGTATATGTTTTGCAATAACCACACGCGAAAATGTGTAAAAATGATGAAAAACTAACAAATTAGAGTTAATTGTTTGATGGACACAATTATAGAGTACCTTCTATCAAGAGTGATGCTCCTGCAACTACGCACTTGCTTTTGTGTTTCGAAGTAACCACAAGTTGTTCTTTACCTGCCTATCCGGCTTTTCTGTGGGCTGGCGATTGGGCGCCTGATAGGAGAGGGCAGGGGATCTAACTGTTTGTATGTCAAGGCCTGAGTAAGTCCCCTTCACCATGATGTGTACTGTGAAGTTATGGCAATTGTGGCAAGAGTTGTGTCCCTGACTGACTCGGAGCGTCAATAGAATACATACCAACTAGTATTCTATACGTGTGATGCTCCGAGTCACAGGGGCACAACTCTTCAGTGACTGCCAGAACTGACTTCGGTTTACTGCGCCTGAGAAGTAACGGACAAGTTTGTGTCTGTACACACACAAACAAAAAAAAAACATGTGGGTGAAGGGACTAACGGCCGAAGGGGAGAGGGGAGGTGTGAGGAGGGAGGGGGAGGGGAGGAGTTCAATATACACATGTATAAAACTACTCACAATGCGTTTAAAGACCGACCCTGAGAAATGGTCGTGATTTCAGATAAGCCGAACAACTCTGACAGTCAGTTGTTGTTTTTTTTTAGTTATTATTATTTTTAATTTTTGTTAACCCTTTGGGTGTCGGTAGTGGTTTTAGTCGCGTTGATTCCTGCATGAATCATCGCGACTAAAACTACTACCCACACCCAAAGGGTTAAGGATTTTGTTATGGCATTTTTTTTTTTTTTTACAAGATTACTACAGCCTTAGGCTATAGTCTTGTCAAGAAATGCCGACGCAAAAACTCTTCTTGTTTTTTGTCAGAGATATGCTTATTTGATATCATGCCCATTTTTCGGGGTGCCTCTTAACTTATTGTGAATAAGTATGCACTATTACATGCACGCATTTGATCACAGGCTGGATTCAAGAGGCGTGATTTTTCAAATCAAAATCAAGTAATACTGATTTCCAATTGACTTCTCGGTGATCATCTCTCCATGTGCGATTAATCCAATGCCGGATCGACCGACCTTCGAATCAAAATTTATTTCCATTGCGAGAGTTTTGAGCATTCGTTAGTGAACACTCAATGCAAAGATAGCTAATCATAATTAGCGCCAAGCCCGTGACTCGAGGTCACGTGCTCTACCTTTGAACTATCAGGTGAACTTTAATGTAAGATTCTTTCAACAGTACAAACTATGTAATGTTGCATAATGGGCTATTGTATAATACATGTAAACATTAATATAAAAAATGAATGCGGTCTACTAAAGAAAGCACAAAATTCGAGTATCATATTTAAGAAAATGTGCGTTGTAACATTTACGCGTATTTTGCGTTTCACTTTCCGATCATACACGCGTCAAATTCTCTAAAAACACGCTATTTTAAACAAACAAGGGACATAATCATATATAGATAGTACTTTGGTTAGAGGTCCTTAGTTGAGTGCTCAATCGAAAGCACCCCTCAAGCGCGCGATGGTATAACACATTTTTATGTTTTTTTTTCTAGTGAACCCTAGCGCGCCGTGCAGACTTCTCGCTAATTTAATAGATTTACCCGTGTTTATTAGTGGGGCCGAGTCTGGTTTTAACAAAAGGGAAGCAACTCCGCCCCGAGTGATTATATGTCATGTCAGGATTAGGTTACGCCCCCTTTTCACACACTCTTCTCTATTTGCCTCTTGCAACACAAAACTATGAACGAAGAACCTTTCTGCCAAAACAAAAAAATCCACGTGGAGCATATCACAGGAGAAACATTTCCAGCAATTCTTAAACAAATTGTCTGTTAGCGTTTTCGTGTTGCGATCGACGGTTTTGGTACGCCGTTTAGAACTGATAGAGATTGTAAGATTAGTGGGAAACGTGTGGGGTGGCGGAGTAGGCCTGTATGTTAATGAACGGTGGTGTAGCAAGTCAAGCGTAATGGTTAGGAAACAGCTTACAACACGTGATGTAGACTTATTGTCAGTTTCACTCAGACCCCGTTATCTCCCCCGTGAGTTTGGTCAGATCTTTGTAACGGTCATCTACACCCCCCCCCCCCCCCCTCACTCCAACCCCTCCCACGCCTCAGCCCAGATAGCAGATGTGATTAGAGAGTTACAGCTTATCTCCCCTGACGCCCCCAACTTTATTGCAGGTGACTTTAACGACTGTGACTTACGCACGAGCTTACCGACTTTTCACCAGTACGTGACTGTCCCCACTCGTAAGAACAAGACGTTAGATTTAGTATATGGAAACGTCCCCAATGCATACCGATCGTTCGTCCTCCCTCCCGTAGGTAACTCTGACCACAATACTGTGTTTCTTGTCCCAGCATACAAACCCAAAATCCAGACAGAGCCCATAGTGAAGAAGTTAGTTAAGGTGTGGTCTAAGGATAGTGTAGAACAGTTGCAGGGGTGTTTTGAGTGTACAGATTGGGACGTGTTTCTTGATTCTAGTGCCAGTGTAGACGAAGCTACTGAAGTAACTTCTGACTATGTGAATTTCTGTAAAGATATGATTATTCCATCTAAGACAGTGAAATTGTATCCCAACAACAAACCATGGATTTCAAAGTCTCTCAAAGCCACATTGAATGAGAAAAAAGTTGCATTTCAGACTGGAGACAGAGTAGACAGGAAAGCAGTACAAAATAAATTGAGGAAGCAGATTTTAGACGCTAAGAAAAAGTATAAAGAGAAAGTAGAGTCACAGTTTGAATCAGGTAGCTTAGCAGAAGCATGGAAAGGACTTAAAACTTTATCAGGCCTCAATAAATCAAAATTCAGTAGCAGTAGCATGCCAATGAAAGAACAAACTGAATTTTCTGAAAAACTGAATGAGTTCTATTGTAGATTTGAGAAAGATGATCTGAAGGATGATTTAGATAGCATGATTTCCCAGCTTGAAGTAAATGTGGCAGGCAATGTTGATGAAGACTTTGAGATCCATGGCAAGGCGGTTGAGAAGCTTTTTAGCAAACTGAATGTTAAGAAAGCAGTAGGCCCTGATAATATTTGCGGTAGAGTTTTGAGAGTATGTGCCAGTCAATTGTCTGTTGTTTATAGCCGTTTGTTTAGCTGGTCTCTGAAGGATTGCACTGTACCTAGGCTCTGGAAAACATCTACAGTCTGCCCTGTCCCCAAGAACAACAAGCCCAAGACACTCAATGACTATCGCCCTGTAGCTCTCACCTCTATAGTAATGAAGTGCTTTGAGCGTGTTGTCCTTTCTAGACTGCTCGATCAGGTCAAGTCCTATCAAGATCCTTTCCAGTTTGCATACAAGCAAAACAGATGTACTGATGACGCCACACTCACACTCCTGCACCATGCATACACACATTTAGAAAAACCTGGCTCTTTTGTACGCATTCTTTTTATAGACTTTTCTTCAGCCTTCAACACTATACAACCCTATCTCATAGCTAAAAAACTTCTATGTTACAATGTAACGCCAAGGCTTATCCTATGGATTGTCAACTTCCTTGTAAATAGGACCCAGTCAGTTCGCTTTCAAAAAGCTCTCTCATCCCTTAGGTCCACTTCCATAGGCGCCCCTCAAGGTACAGTTCTCTCCCCTGTGCTGTTCACACTGTACACTAACGATTGTAGTGGCACTGACTCTACCCTTCTTATAAAATACTCGGATGACACTGCCTTAGAAGATATCTCCAATAATGATGCGACTTACTTTGCAGAAGTAGAACGTTTTAGTGTTTGGTGTAAAGATAATTTTCTAGACCTAAATGTGAGTAAGACCAAGGAACTACTGATAGACTTTCGAAGAAACCCTGCCCCTGTCCCTGTTCTGATGATCGATGATGTGTCTGTTGAGCGTGTGACTGAGTATAAGTATCTTGGAACAGTCATAGATGATAAGTTGTCCTTTAACGCAAACACCTCCCTCATACACAAGAAATGTCAGTCACGCATCTACTGCTTCCAGAAACTCAGGAAGCTGAATGTGAACCCCTCTGTCCTTCAAACTTTTTACTGCTCTTTTATTGAGTCTGTCATCACTTTCGGTTCTGTGTGCTGGTATGGAGGTCTGAGTGTGAAGAACAAGAACACCCTGGCACGAATGGTAAACATCTGCAGCAAAGTGACTGGCAGTAAGCAAAACAGTGTGGAGTCCCTGTATGAACAGCGTGTGGTGAGAAAGGGTAGGCGGATAGCTTCAGACAGATCCCATGTCCTTGCCCACCTCTATGAACTCCTCCCCTCTGGCCGCAGACTCCGCACGCACAAAGCTAGAACACTTAGACTACAGCACAGTTTCATCCCCAAATCCATCACTCTAAGCAATCTGTAGGTACATCCACGCATACCCAAACCTAACTCCTCCCCCCTATCCCCCTTTACCTGTGCAGTCAGTAGGAATGGAGCTTGTTGATTTTAGAGAAGTGATTATATTGTGTTTCATTTGGTGGTGAACATGAACATACTGGGATTGTTGTTACTGAGTGTTTACCCACTAATTATTTTATTATGGTAGACTTTAATTATGCAGCGTGTGTAATAATGTGTAATAATGTACTGAGACGTTTGTATAATAAGTAGTGAGGGTTAGGACTAGGTTGAAACACGCGTATTATGTATGCATATGTAGAGGTGGGTGTGAATGTATAAGTGCCGCTCAGTTCAGTCCATAAAAGATGTTTGTGTGAGATGTGTAAGAGTTATGTGTAAAGATTTTGTAGTGTTTACTTTATCCATTTGGAATTTGTAGCTGTGCAAGTGCAGGGAGAAAATGTTCATAATTATGCTATAATGTTTTTATGTCTTGTTTGTACTATTTGTTATAAATGTACCACAACCGAATTTCTCTTTTCGAGATAATAAAGTACTCTTATTCTTAATGCACTAAGTACCCCAAGACAAAACTGTCGTCTGCAAGAGTACAACTGTGCACATGCCCCATATAAGGCTCCCATGAACGCACTAGGTCGACTAAAATTACCCAGATTTTACTCTTTTTCACACCACCTGTCATGCCTTTTGATGCTCAAAACGCCCCAAAAAGGCAAAAAAATTAAAAGTTATACACCTTAAAACAACTGCAAACATGCACCGGAAGCAATTGCCCTGTGTGGCCCCAAGGTTTTCAAGGAAGATACACTGGTTGCTTCCCTGAGATCTGCTACCCTGCGCGTAGCGAATCAAGAGAGGCAACCAGTGTGACTTTTTTTTATATTTTTTTTAGAGACTAACTACTCGTGGTAAACCATAAGTGCTTTGAGCATGCCGGCAATGCGCCGGTTTGTGCAAAGGACTGAAACGGTCCAATAACGCCTCTAGCACCATGCCTTGGGGCCTGTTCGCTAGCTCAGCTAAACTACGTCATTTTAACTTTTTTTTTAAAACCGTACCTGTCTCAATAAAAACTATGATCACATGTTTTGGGAATGTGTCTGACAAGTATGTTTATATGTTACCCTCTCCCCTCTGGTTCAGTGCAACTCAATTCCGACGATCAAGCTCAGAAAGGCGTTGGCCGCCAGCTCTGTTTGATGATTCCGCAATAATCTATAAAAGTTTCTTTCGATGTCGCACCAGCACTGCTCTGATATCATAAATATACTATAAATATACTGAAGTGAGGCGGCGCCAAGCTAATCTGGCCTGACTACCCTTGAATTATCATGGTCAATCCATCTCCTGCTGTAGGGTGTCGGGGCTAAATGGGTTAATAGGTAACAATGCGTGTACACGGCCGGCAATATGCCTAAAGCCGCATAATGTCCACTGAAGTACTGACTGATATATATATATATGTGTGTGTTTAATGCATGTACTGTCATATCATATTTAATTAGCCAATCATTATATCGCGTTCAATAGTGATAAAACTATCAAGCGGACGTCATCATTCTACTTTTTAAAAATTATTATTATAATTGTCGCCCAGTCAGAAGAGCAGTCTCAATGAGAGAAACCGGCACCCCTATATTTAGTAACGCAGAGACGGCATTCTCCTTATTCAAACAGGTTGCATATAAGATGAACTCACGTGACATGACCATTTCAGCCCACGTTCCCTCGTCTATCCATTCTCTTCTGCAAGAGGCATAGATCTTCATGAACCCATGCCGTGGCAGGGGCACATGAGGATCTACGTCTCTTCAGTGCTGACCAACAACCTCTTATCTGCCGACACTAAAAACTGAATTGAACATCACCCAACCCGCGCATGAGGTATAGATCCTCATGACACTCCCGCAATTGCGGGGGCTCGGCTCATGAGGATCTACGCCTCTTGCTGAAACTATTATGCTCCTTTGACGGCTCAGTAGGGTCCGGTTTTGACGTTGAATATTCCGGCGTGATTTCACTGAAAAACACAAGGCGCGTCAGTCAGTCCACTGACGAAGCCGGCGGTAAAAACATGATAACTTGACCTCCGTGCGCGGGCCCGCACGGCAGCCGATGTCGGCCGCCCGATGAACGTGTGCGCATTGGGTCGGCTATGATATAATAATATACTTTATCAGTGTCAGTCATCGCCGGTAGACTATTCTTAGTAACAAAAGGGGGCGGCTCCCTACGACCACGTGAGTGCGATAAATCAGGATTCGTCCGTGCACACAATAAAAGCGTTCATACTTCCCTCTGAGAGTCAGTACAGATAAGTGTCTTTCGACTGACGCTGCATGAGTGAGGAACGGAAGTGTCTGCTCGGAGCTCGATACAACACCAGGAAGTATGAACCATTATCCGGGTAAGACTGATTCGGCACGTTCAAATGATAAAATTTTGACCGGCGCGTATTGAGTCGGAGTCGTTTTTGTTGAATGTTTCATGTTTGTTGCTGCTGCCCCCGAAAATGACGACTCCGTCAAACCGTTTGGGACCGAGTCAAAGGCCCACTACCGCCGTAGCTTACTGTTTTAAGATACACTTCTGTGGGTTACGAACACACAGGTCTAGTTATGGTTCATTTAGACACAGGACACTCCAGTTCAGCACACGCCAATATCAAGTAGCCTGACAATGACTCCACTTCGTTCTAGAAATAGAATACTTTCAGTACGAGAAACAGCTGAAACAGATTGACACGCTAACGGCTGCGCAGCCGCGAATAAATAAGCACGGTGTGATTACGCGTGTCCTTGCTTTTTCTGCGTGTCCACCACTGCTGTTAAAGTTCATTAGGTTTGCTGACAAGGCGTAACTGACGAACTAATGGTGCTGAAATGTGTCTTCAGATTTATGTGTAATGGTACTTTAACACGAAGTTCCGCGGGCTGAAACTCGGTGGTGGCGGCGGAAAGAGTGGTGTGTGCCGTGTGTGTGTGTGTGTGTGTGTGTGTGTGTGTGTGTGTGTGTGTGTGTGTGCGTGTGTGTGTGTGTGTGTGTGTGAGATGGTGGGGGTGGAGAAGGGGGGCGGGGGCCGCGGAAGTTTCCTTCTTCCTGGTTTGTCTCTTTTCCTCCTTATTGCATGGCCGACACTGTGAACATTCTCATTCATTCCGGAGACGTGCCGCCTCCGGATACGCGGCTTAAGCCGCGCAGTATCCGGAGGCGGCACGTCTCGAATGAGTTAATGACTGAAAACGGGCCATGAGTTAACGCCTATGCCCCACCACAGGTCAGGAATAATTATTATTTCATTATACTTGATGATTCATGATGATCATGGGAATGATTCGTGATACTCAAGTTTTTTTTTTTTAATTCTGTTATAAGAATAGATACATATTGTGGCTGGTACATGCCAGCAAGAGACATAAATTCTCATGAGCCCCTGCGGAGGCAGGGGCTCATGAGAATTTACGCCTCTTGCAGATGACACAGGCTGGCTCAATTACTCTTCTGTCTGAATCCAAAAGTTAAAACCCAGCTTTCCAATTTTAAAAAGGCGGACAGTCAGTCTCCGGGACTCGAGGCTGTTGCCCACAGTTTGGTTTAGTTGTGTTATCTAAGTTTCAAAACACTTGAGGCAGGAAACGGGCATATCAGCCTGTTGCACTCTCGCCAGTTTCCTCATTGAAAAACAATAATAACACCAAAGAGAATTTATATTTAATATACTGTCTTTGGTAAGGTTAACTGATAGAGGGTTTTTTTTATATTTTTTATTCTGGACTGTTAAAGTACACTCATCGCTTCAGCAGCAGACTAAGCTGCAATGGAGACCTAACAGCGACACTATATTAGTATCGATGACTGAATTCAGACGATTGTCAATGTTTAAATTGGTACATGACATCGACGGGTCGACTATGAATTATGAAACAGAGTCCGATAGTCCATGGCCCAGTATCGTTATCGTGCACAACTTGCACTTTACAGGATAGCAGTGGCCTGTCTATGCACACCATGTAAGCTGCTGGTGTCAAACCAAATACTTGCACGATGTGAATAAACTACATGTACGTGCAACTTACAGTAGATTAACCCTTTCAGCCCCAAGATCCCATTTCTCAAATTTTGGAGGTGTTACCTGACGACAATATACAGTTGCAGGAGATGGATTGACCATGATAATTCAAGGGTAGTGCCAGATTAGCTTGGCGCCTGCCAGATTAGCTTGGCGCCTTCAGGCGCCAAGCTAATCTGGCACTACCCTTGAATTATCATGGTCAATCCATCTCCTGCTGTAGGGACTCGGGGCTAAATGGGTTAAACGCAACCCGATACATTGTACTCTGCTCCATGGAATGCATGTATTACAGTATTAGTATCAAAGCGATCTGCTTCTAAAGTCTAACCACCAGGACAGTGTTTCTCAGTCACACAGATGAACACAGCGTATAATTCGCGATTAGTCATGACTAAGAATAAGTAACTGAACAAAAAAATGTCACAGCCATAAGGCAGAAAAAGGTAACGGTCTTTTACACCCTGAGGCTGATTTTCTTTAAAAATTGGTTATTGTAGTATGAAGGCTAGATCAACCATTTTACAACTGAAGATCAAGTTCCATTTTAGTTCAAGGGTGGTTCCAGAATAGCTTGGCGCCTCAGGCTCAGGCACCACCCTTGAAATGTCAAATATAATTCAAGCAATAGTGTATCAGGATAAAAAGGGAAAATTCTAATTTTGCATGCTCCGTTTGCAGGTTACGGTCCCCCACCCCCTCCATACTCACCCTACCCCCCTACCTCGCAGACGGTGTACGTCGGGGGAAATGTGCCACCCCCTGAGGCTCACCTACCCCCTCTCGTCTACCCTTACCCCCAATCCGCACCCCCCACCACGACATACGTGGTTAACACAACCACTCCCTGCCCGCCCAGAAATACAGTGATTATAGAGGAGAGGCGCCGACCCGGGCAGACGGTTATCATAGAGGAGAGGCATCGAGGTCCGGCCGTAAAAGAGACTATCATTGTTGAAGAGGTAAGACGCAGTATACATATAGGACTAAATGTGCGCTGGACTGCCATAAGGTCCTAAGGGACCTTACGGCAGACCAGCCCACATTTAGCTCTATTCATCTTTTAAGTCACACTCACGGACAAGCACACAAATGATTTTTAAAAATTCATTTGTGTAAATTAATGTCTGTAGTGTGAGGGGGCGATTTTGGAGTTTATGTTTTAATTAATTTTGCGATAATAACCAAGTATGCATTTCAAGAAGTTCTGTGTGTGTGTGTAACAAGACTGTATATTTGTGAGAAAACCTAATCCCCTTTTTCCGTGAATATTTTCCATCACGCAAGCCACTCTTTTCAATAACTAAATTGTTGACAACACAAAACTTTAATTTCTAGTCAACGTTTAGAACTTTGTTCTGATATCTACATGTTTACAACTGGACACAAAATCAACACTTTTTATGACTTCATGATTTCAGTACGTGTTGGCCTTTCTTGACACCTATTTCTTGACATTGGCCTTTCTAGACCTTGTGGCCTCTCTTCACCTTGTTTTTTTCACCATGTACTCATACAGAGACACCGTGGACCAAGCTCTCTAGGAAGAGCAGTGGCTGGTGCAGCCATTGGCCTTGGACTGGGTGTGGTTGGTGCTCTGGCGAATCGTCATCACTCACCTGACCACCACCACCACCACCACCACTCCCCTAACCGCCACCACCATCATGGACACCCCCACCATCACCACTTCTAAAGAGCTATAGAAATATTGCCAAAGAAAATCCCAGCAAAGATAGTAACATGCTTGAAACAAAGACACAGTTATAACAATTTGTGTTGTAATTGTTCTTTCTAAGTGTCAGAGCATGGAATTACCCGTACTCAAAAGAGGAAAAACCCTTTTCACTAGGGGGTCTGGGGGCATGCCCCCCCCCCCCCCATCCCCCTCTGAAAAAATTTGAAAATTTACATTAAAATTTATGCAATCTGGTGCATTTTTAGAGAGAAACTGAGCAGTTTACCCAACTAAAAATCTTGACTTTTTTTTATTATTTGGGTGCACTTTTCATTTTTTTTTGTCAAAGGTTTAAAAGTATATGTCTTTCCATTTTTTATTTTTGAGTTTAATTATATATATATATATATTCAGGGATGTCACTGGAGCTGGACACCTATAGGACAAATGTCCTGGAGGGTGGCAGAGGGATAGGACATTTGTCCTGAATTGGAACAAAACAATAGGACATTTCGCGCGTGACAAAACTGATAGTAAAACAGAAACCACATAAACACAGGCTGAGTGAGATATTTATTGACTGTTGACGAAAAGGACATAAAAGTAAAAAGGCAAAGAAAAGTGAACAAGTTATTATGTCATTCAGATAATACTGTCATCGCAGATTCGCATGAAAAACATATCAGGGCCTTGTAACAGAGGTAGCAAATTCTTCATGCTCAGGCTCACAACTCACAAACTAAACTGTCATTTTGGCACTTCAAGGAATTCACAGTGCAAGGAAATGTACTGACTAGAATAGCATTATAAAAATATTAGACCATGTACTGACTAAACGGAAATGTAATGATTAGTAAGCCTAAGGCTATAACAAAAGGAGATGAGCTTTCTGTAAGAAACTGTATAAGAAAAAAAAATCATTCCAGTTACTATTTTTTTTGTTTACTTGTTCATGTTGTCATTAACCCATTCGCTACCAGAAACCTGCTGTGGCCCATGCTGGTAGCAAATGGGTTAAAGATTTAAATTCTCACACTTTTGTGGCTAATAGACATGATGAACAAATGTAGAAAACTAATGCAGAAAATACTTTAAAAAGGCCTTGTCAATAGGCTACATTTGTTAGATTTATCTGAAACTTCACTACATGTAGTAGGCTGCTACACTGACTTGAAAATCAAAATGACACCCTCAGACTCAGTGGAACTGATATGAGCTGATCACTCAGCAGAAGTGGATGGTTTTTCTGAGTCCTGTTGAACAGTGGTACCCCTCCTAGCTAAAAATAGCTGAACTTTAGGGGCAGCCAATCAGAAGGCGATGTTTACGGAATCACACTCTACACGACCCTCGCTCGCGCAGTCTCGCTTTCGCTAAAAATAGCTGAACTTTAGGGTCAGCCAATCAGAGGGCGTTGCCGGGAATAACACACTACACGTCACTCGCTCGCGCAGTGTAAAGCCGACTACCGCAAAGCGCCAGCCTACTCGGAAAGAAATGTCGCTAGCGGTGTCCGCGATCAACGGAAAAACAATCGGACACATGTCCTCTTTTTGAAACAAACAATCGGACATTTGTCCTGCTGATCTTTCTGTTCATCGGACATTAGGCCAAGTCAATCGGACTATGTCCGGTGTCCGACGGCCAGTGACATCCCTGTATATTCTTTAATAATCTCTGATTAATCATGTGTAAACATGGATTCCTTTTCTCTCTTATTTAATACTATGTTATGTACCATGGTCACTGAACTGTAGAAAGGTTATACAGATTTTTCAACATACTTTGATCAAACTTTTACTGGAAAAAATACATTTTTATAAATTTATTCACCATCAAGAGTAGTATTTCCAGTGGCACTGCTTTTAGCTTTCTTGTGTTTCGCTGTGGACACGTGAGCAGCAAGAGCGATGTGGCCGCGTAGTTAATATCAACTCTGCACAGTTCGCTGCAATACGCCAGCCCACAGGCTGCTAACCTGCTAATATACTGAGCGCAGAGCTCGTCATTTATGCTTTTCTCGAGCCAAGTCCATCTCCAAATATTCTTGGCTCCAGAATCGTCTATTCTGTCTCCGCGTTTAAGTATTTTCTCTTCGCCATATTTTGACCAGACTGGCTCCCCACGTAAAGATCGCGAAATACGGTATTGGAATAGTGACTTTACGATTTTGTTTCCAGCGGAATTTTTCTTCTTCAGCGGAATGGCAGCTTCATTTAACTCATTCTACCCCAACACCGAAATCCCCAAATTTTGCCGTTGTCCTCTGAAGCCTGCATTGCAGTGCAGGACACAGATCGACCATGATAGTTCAAGCGTAATGTCAGAATAGCTTGGCGCCCATAGGCGCCAAGCTATTCTGGCATCACCCTTGAACTATCATGGTCGATCCTTATCTTGCTGTGGTGTGTCTGGGGTAGAATGAGTTTAGCGGAAATCCGCCAAAAAGAGGAAAATTCCATGCTCTGAAGTGTGTTTCTTTATTTCTTGTGTTTGTCTTTGGATTTTACACACTTGGCAGTCATCTTGTTGGTTAGGTGCAGCATTGGCTGTAAAAAATTATTTTGATTAAAAAATGCAAGTGTCAGAGACCATACTTTTTAAAGTGATTTGCATTCTGCTGTTCTTCATAGAATTTCATCTTGTACAAAGTTGAATCAATGAATCTTTATTTTACAACGGTGAAGATATTAACACAGTCAGTGACTATGTCATTTTTTGTACCTGTCGTTGCTACAACTACGACTAAGTACAAAATATACATAAAACAAGGACATCAAAGCACAGCGACACAAAATAATAGTCCACTAAACACAAACATACACGCGTGTCCACACACACACACACGCATATACACGATTGTTAGAATATACACGTACATTCATGTGTCTATTATAATAGATACTATTTGAGTGATGTCAGATATCTATAAAGACTTGTCTTGAAACAAGATAATGTCGGAGTGGCTTTAATGTGATGTGGGAGTGAGTTAACCCTTTTAGCCCTGGATCCCTACAGCAGATGGCTAATCTGGCACTACCCTTGAATTATCATGGTCAAGTCATCTCCTGCAACTGGTACATAAGTCGGTTAGGCAACACTTCCAAAATTTGAGAACGGTACCTTGGGGCTAAAAGGGTCAATACACATCTGCCTTTTCATTTTTACATAAAGCCCTTTCCAACATTATCTGTTATATAAGCTGCTCAATGCATTAACCCATTGTGTCCCAGGTACAAAATCCCCACATTGAGTTGTCCTCGGAGGACTGCATTACAATTCAGGAGACAGATTGACCATGATAGTTCAAGGGTGGTGCCAGAATAGGTTGGCACCTATAGGCGCCAAGCTATTCTGGCACCACTCTTGAACTATCATGGTCAATCCACATCTTGCTGTGGTGTGTTGGGACTGAATGAGTTAAAAATGTGCCGTGCATTCGCTGACATAACAAATAAACAATTCTCAATCACATAAAATGAAACGCACACAGCATATCTTTTTATTTCCTTTAATGTCAATTTCACTGAAACGTTTCACTTGTTGGTTGAAAAGATATGGACATGCATGTACATCCATGTATCTTGAACTGACAATGTAACGTATGTTTGTTTTGAAGTCAACAGTTTTGCTGGCTTCATCCCAAAAGCATTGTCCAGGAGCAAAGAGAGGCCGTTAACGTCGACGTTGACTGCAGTCGGCCTACACACAGCTGTGTGTGGGCCGATGTGGGCCTGATGCACACTAGGAGGGCCCGATGCAATAGGTCAGTGTCTCCACCACAACCATCTCCATATTCTCTCTGCCGGGAGATGGCCTTAGTCGCCGGCGGGGTGTTAATTCCAAATAACTCCATATTCTATCCCTTATTATCATATAGTCCTCTTCCTTTATTCTTCACATGTGGTCATATAGCAAAGGGAATGGCAATATCTGCACCAATAGGGGTTACCATATAACGTTTAGGCTTAATGTCTGCTGCTACCACAAAGATGATAATAAAAGACGAGGCACTGAACAGGTGCTACAAATAAGACACCAAGGTTCGAGCCCACGACCTTATGACAGACATTCTACTACCTGAGCCATCCTGGTCCCCTACATTAGAAAATACACTAAGTTCAAACAGTCGGTAGATTTAACTCATCCGAGATGTGCCGCCTCCAGATACGCGGCATAAGCCTCGAATCCGGAGGCAGCACGTCTCGAATGAGTTAAATCGGCCTGCTTCATCTTCAAGAGGCATAAATATACTCGTGCGCGGCTGCAGATGTGCATTGAAAAACACTCGTGTTATGAACTCTGGAACCATGCAACTAAATCTGAGTCACTTCTGCCCCTGAATATATCTTGGTGCTCAGGACCGGCCACTGGCACTTTCAACGGGCGAGAAAAGTCACCAGCTTCCAGAAGATATCCATGTCTGATTCACTGCCTTTACCCGTTTAGCCCCAAAGCCCAACAGCAGGAGACGGGGCGACTATAATTCAAGGGTAGTGCCGGATTAGCTCGGCGCCATCTGCCGCCACGCTAACCCGACACTACCCTTGAATTATCACGGTGGATACATCTCCTGCAACAGGTACAGTCAATAAGTGACGCCTCCAAAATGTGGTCTTGGGGCTAAGTGGGTGAACCTCACTTGTTACAGACACCAGTAATATACAAGCGGGGTGAAACCCTTCCACTGTCGGCGCACTTGAACTATGTCCTGTCAAACGACGGCAAATTCAGCACAAAATAATCTCATCTGTCTAACAGAGCACTGATATAAATGGGCCAGCAAGAGGCAAAGAACCTCATGAGCCCCCGCATCTGCGGGGGCTCATGAGGTTCTTTGCCTCTTGCAGTGGGGTGGTGTGCACATTTTCACGGCAGGAAACGGGCTGAACTGTCAGATCCCCATGACAACACACTCTGCGATGAAGGATGAAGTCCGGCTAATCCCCATGACAAATCTGTTTCATCAGTGTGCTGAGAAGAGACATCAGTTGAAGGTATTCATCAGCACCGTCCATTAAACATTTGTCCACCATCTGAAAACAAGATAAAGAAGAGATAATTAATATATTGATTGTGTGAATTAGGTTTGTGATTGTGGTCGGAGGTTTTGCACATGTCCACCTAGCGCTGTAATTAGCACGCACATGACATGATCAATCAGACGCACATGACATGATCAATCAGAAACACAGGTAACAATTTAAACACATAAATTATTCAGTGAACACTCTGCCTACTACTTACAGCTGGTGTCTGATTCTCCTGACATAGTAGGCAATGCATTAGAAATTAATTAACCCATTATATTCTGAGACTTTTTTAAAATTATTTGCTTGTTTCATGAAGCTACATTACAAATTAGAAGATAGATCAACCATTTTAGTTCAAGGGTGGTGCCAGAATAGCTTGGCGCTTGAGGCACCAAGCTATTCTGGCACCACCCTTGAACTATCATAGTCAGATTAATTTCAAGCAGTGTGTATCAGGATGAGTTTCAAGAGCTTCAGTCTTACTCTACTGAAGGACAAAAAAAAAGGCACCATTTTTGGAAATGTGACACTTTAGTGTTCTCGATGATTCTAAAAATGTCATTTCTTTTGCTCGTCAGTACAGAACTTGTGAAGTACAAAACACAGGACTCAACACCCCCCCCCCCCCCCCCTCCCCCGATTCTAAAAATGTCACATTTCTTTTACTGGTCAAGTACAGAACTTGTGAAGTACAAAACACAGGAATGACACCCACCCCATCCCGCCCCCCTGAGCCCAAGAGTTTCATAGCTATATCAGGATATGTGTGCTGATCTAACATTTTGAGGCATAATGTCCAAAACCACAGACCAGCACACTGTCTGTGGCCTTGCGAGTATTAAGACTTAAAACTACATGCACAAAATAGACTTGCAAAGTGCTAAAGAAATACACACAAACCAGATAGGTGAGGATAGTGCTGGTAGAACAGTATACATACCAAGGGGAATTACTCAGCGCTGGACATACACACAGTTAGATCCCCTGCCCCCTCCTATCGAGCACCCAACGCCAGCCCACAGAAAAATATACAGGTAAAAAACAAGACAATCATATACATCCCTTTTGTAGTGTAAAGAAATACAGAAACAGCCATTCAATATTTTACTTGACAATAATACTACTCTTGCTGACAAGATGAATTACAAGATGGTACTCACCCCCATTTTCTCACAAACAACCGATTTCTGTTTGTCTGTAAGGTCCTCCATAAGTATCACACGATCATGAAGCTGCCCAAGCAATTGAGAAGCTGCATAACCTTCACGGTTCACACGCTGTAGCAGAGAAAACGGTAATATAATCGGCAACAACACAACACAAAACAAAATCACAACGAAAGAGCGATTGGCAAAGAATATAAAGTGTAGCAAATGTAATTACATGATGTATCAGATAATTAAAAAAAAGAAAAATGCATATTACAGCACAGAAGTGGAGTATTCATATACTATCAATTCTAGACAGACCAAGTCGCTGACGCTTCTGCAACTGTCTGATTTATGGTCACCAAGCTGATCATGTATAAGATAACAGCACAAGTGTCAGCCTAAAATTTGTAAAAATGGTGTGGCCAGAAGGAAAAAAGGTTGGTTTATGGGAGAGAAAAAAAGGATAAATAGGTAACTTTCATTTTTTCATTGTTCTGCGTGAGACAATTGTGCACTGCGCTGCTTTTTATCTTCTTGTTCTCAAAGTGAAAAAAGTGTGCGGTCAGCAAGAAGAACTAGGGTCAGCTGAGTAAACTTAACCGTTTAGCCCCAAGGTTCTATTTCTCAAATTTTGCAGATGTTGCCTAATGACTATGTACCAGTTGCAGGAGATGGATTGATCATGATAATTCAAGGGTAGTGCCAGATGAGCTTGGCGCCTGAAGGCGCCAAGCTCATCTGGCACTACCCTTAAATTATCATGATCAATCCGTCTCCTGCTGCAGGGTGCTGTAGTTAATTGGGTTAAACAAAGTTTTTTTCCTATTTTACAGAACCCTTCACAACTGGAATCTAATCACCAAAACCAAGCAATGCAGGTGGGAGGGACCTAAATGAAAGGCTAAAAACTAACCTTCACAGTGTCATCCAAAGTCTGGTACGAGTCTGAGTGGCAGGCCTTGATAATCTCATCCAACATATCCTCTGGAACAACCTTATGAGAGGCAAAAATGAAACAATGGGAACATTAGTTAACACTGATAATTATTTATTCCTATGTGGGACTATACTGATCAAACACATGCAGTCAGCATTCAGACCCAGGGCGTCGACGGTCAGGTGGATGTAACCACTCGTCTGGTTCATGTAGTCGCGTTTCTAAGCCCGACACACTGAGCACGGGTGCACCCCAAGGTTGTGTTTTGTCCCCTGTGCTATACTCTCTTTTTACCCATGATTGTACATCAACGGATGATAACTCCCTTACAGTTAAATTTGCTGACGACACCACTGTTGAAGGTTTTATTTTAAACAACAATGAAACAGCATACAGAGAGAGAGTAGATGAACTTGTTGGCTGGTGTTCTGACAATAAACATGACCTGAATGTGCCTAAAACGAAAGAAATGGTCATGGATTTCAGGAAAATCAAAAGTGACATTGTTCCCCTCACTATTCATGGTAGCCATGTTGAAATTGTTGATTGTTTCAGGTTTCTTGGCACCCAAATCTCAAACGATCTTAAATGGAAGAAAAACGTTGATTGTTTAGTGAAAAAATCACAGGAACGACTGTATTTTCTCAGACGTCTGGCGTCAGCAGACAAATTTTGACCAACTTCTACCGGGCAGTTATTGAAAGTATTTTTACCTTCTCCCTGACCGTTTGGTTTGGCAGTACCACACAGAAAGAGCGATCCAAATTAAACAGAGTAGTAAACACTGCATCGAAAATCATAGGTATCGATTTGTCCTCGTTTGAGTCCCTCTTCCATGAAAGAATGCTAAAAAATGCTAGATCCATCCTCCGAGATGTTTCCCACCTAGCCCATGAGTTGTTTGAGATGTTACCATCAGGGTGCCGTTATAGAGCGATCGGAACACGCACGAGTCATTTTAAAAACAGTTTTTACCCAACTGCTGTCCAGGCTTTTAATGATGCAAACAAACGCCAAACCTGACCCATCCCATAATGTATAAATATACAGTATTGCCCAGCTATCACCACAATACTTCATCTACATGGCTGTGCAGAACACACTTTTAGTTACGGAGCGTTCGGGTGAAACTGACTCGATAAGCCATCGGTGGCAATTAATCATTAGTGTGCGCTAGTCATACTGACTGGAAAGACTGTTTATGATACTAGAAGAGAATGTTCTTCCAATATCCTACTACCAAGTGTATCTGCTGTCAAACATCCCGCAGAGTATGTAGAAAACTGAAGAAGCAGAGTTAGAGAACATTACACACAGGCACAACACACACATCATTAGTCCCGCCGCAACATAGATTTATAGAAGGAAAAGTTGATGCCGACAGTGACCTAAATAGCCTGCTACCAGTGGGGAGTGCCTGCATACCACAGCAGCAGGTGGCTGGCCAAACTAATGTGTAGGCCTGGAAACAGGGCTAACTACACTGCTGTGTCTATGATGCTAGTGACGTGTTCAGTTTTATAATACGATATGTCCTATGTAATTTGTGTTACTGTGAAATCGTGTTTATTGTCTTTACAATAGTTACTAAGGCATACGGTGTGTGTGTGTGTGTGTGTGTGTGTGTGTGTGTGGTGTGTGTGTGTGTGTGCGTGGGTGTGCACGTTAGTAGCTTAATTATATTTTGATGTGTTTAATGTTCTTCCTTTTATGTTGCGCGGCACCGCAACGATTTCCTAATGTATTGTTACATATGGCAATAAAGTTCAATCATGTCATGTCATATCATCTAATGACACAAAATAATACACACGAAGGTCAGGCAACAAAACTGCCCAAGAGAAAGCTGCAGAGTTTAGGGGGTGGAATAACTTTCAAGTTTCTATTTAGGATATTGTTCGCACCCCACCCCCCCACACACACACACAATGGAGGGGGGGGGGGGGGGGGGGGAGGGGTCTCCCAACAAAATAACAGATTCAAAACATGTCATCTATTATCATTAACTACCAGGACCCTGAGGCAGGAGATGGAGTGATCATGATAATTCAAGGGTAGTGCCAGATGAGCTTGGCACCTGAAGGCGCCAAGCTCATCTGGCACTATCCTTGAATTATCATGATCAATCCACTTCCTGCAACTGGTACATAGTCGTTCAGTAACACTTCCAAAATTTGGGAGAAGCACCCGTGGGGCTAAAAGGGTTAAAGACCATCATTTGGATGCCTCATTCAGGTGTCTATAAAGATGATCACTCAAAACACGTCTTATTTTTTCTGGTGGCCCAAACAATTTTGTGCGTGCAAGCATTGTGAAATTTGCATTCGCCATGTGGGCTCCCAGAAGCATGGCTACCTTGCCAGACAAGAAATCTACTCGTATTTGGCGACAGGCAAGTAGATTTGGTTCTCCATGTCTCCACAACAACATGATGAAGATCACCACGTTTCTAATATTAGCAGTATGAAAGAGTAAAACAGGCTGCGGAAAACACCATCTGCATACACTTACCCCTGTGATGTCCATAATGATGCTGTCTGTGATGGCTTCGTCTTGGCCACAAAGTCGACTAGCACTCTGAAGGAACATGACTGCTTTACGCATGTCTCCCTCCGACACCCGCATCAGTGTCTGCAGTGCCTGAAAAACAAAAATCATAGCACAGTGGAATTACATTATAACAAACTAGAAAGGCATGTTAACCCTTTTAGTCCCATGGGTGCAGTTCCCAAATTTTGGAAGCTTTACTTATCGACTGGGTAGCACCAGTTGCGAGAGGGGGATTGACCATGATAATTCAAAGGTAGTGCCAGATTTGCTTGGCGCCTCATGGCGCCAATCAAATCTGGCACTACCTTTGAATTATCATGGTCAATCCATCTCCTGCTGTAGGCGTTGCGGCTAAATGGTTTAACCCGTGCACCACAAATAACCAGTGTGCTGCAACCCATGCACCCCCCCCCCCACCTCCCCCCCCCCCATTAAGGAAATCCAGACCCAAAAGGTGACTGCCTATTTAGTATTTGCCAATTATTATTATGGAAAATCCAATAAAGACACACACATTCCGATGGAGGAGAGCTCTCATTTTGAAATATAGTATCGGCGGCGATTTTGCTTGCTGTCTGAGTTTCATGAAGTTTGTTAACTCTTAAACTCCCAAAACTAAATAACTTCCATTCTGTCAAACAGAAGTCATTTAGTTCTGGGAGTTAAAAGAGTTAAACGTGGAATAGTTTGAATAAAAATAGTTTGGTCTGGACCTTATGCAGAAGTGCTGTTACAGACTTTTGTTATCTCATTACACATCTGATGATGCATGCAAAGTTAACTGTATATTATTGCTTCACATGCATAACCATATTTAATTCATTCGTACCTAATAATGATTTCCACAACTTTGGGAGCTGGGTGTCTAAACTGTGGGAGATGGATTCACCTTGATAGTTCAAGGTTGGTACCAGATTAGTTTGGTGCCTTTCTAGATGCCAAGCTAATCTTGCACGACCATTGAGCTAGGCACCAAGTTAACCCGACATTAGCATTGAACTATAACGTCTGATCTATCTCTCACTGTAGTGACTGTTTTAAAAATAATTCAGCTCTTGGACATCTAATACATCAAGGAAACTTGTAACTTGATAATGGTTCTGCAATATCCTAACATGTCTATAATTATGCAACGCATAATGTCAGAGTACTGAGACAATGAATATCTGTGACAGCTCCTGGAAACTGTCCATCTAATAAACTAATCTACTAAAGCAGATCATCACACCTAAAAATTAAAGGGAAAAATATCTGCCATTTACCGAATCTTCAATCTTGACATTCTCCTCTTTGCAGATGTGGTTCAGTCGATCAGCCATGACCGTCTCATCCAGCGATTTGAATCTGAACTTGGCACAGCGTGATGTGATAGGCTCAATGATGCGACTGACGTAGTTACATATCAGGCAGAATCGTGTCGTCTTGGTCTCCTTTTCCATGGTTCTGCGAAGTGCCGCCTAACAGCAGGAAAAAGTCAGAAAGCACAATTTTTTTTTTCCACAGGGATGCAACTAGAAATTTCCGCATATGGGTCACATGTCCTGGGTTTGCCAAAATGGCTAGGACATAATGTCCTCCATACAGCAAATTTTAATACTGACAAGCAAAAGAAAAAATGCGACATCATTCGAGTCATCGGAAACACTGAAGTGTTTCCGATGACTTGAATGATGCTGCATTTGTTTTGCTCTTCAGTAGCCCTGCAATCAGACAATGACCGATGACCAATGCCAAGCTGCATCCCTGTTTTTCATACACCCACTGACAAATTTTTACTCAGTCACTGTCAGCCGACGCTGACTGTTTCTTAAATCATAATAAATTCAAGGTCTAAGATCCCCAGCCATCAAATAAACATGGATACAAAGTGGTTTTAACAAGAGGCATAGATCCTCATGAGCCCCCGCAATTGCAGGGCTCATGAGGATCTATACCTCTTGAAGTTGTGTGCTGTTCAAATTTTCTCAGCAGTTCAGTTTTCATACCCTCTCTAAAAATCCTGAAGGGATTTCATGCTCCCAACACCTTGACAAAAGATACCATCATGACTGGTCATATTGACTTTTTTTTATTCTACATCAACATGCATATTAATTTAATAATATTATTCAGGAACACACACTGTCTGTTTCTTGCCTGCATTTATTGTGTTCAGTAATTCTTTCATAAAATAACATAAACGCTTACAACAGCAATACTGTGTCCATTTTAGTTTGTTTGTTGAACCAAGTCCCAGTGCTCATTCTAAAATATTTCGCACATGGGTCATTGACCCACACTCCACAGTGTACAAATCCAATGGGTCATTTTTGAAACCAACTGACAAAATATAAAAAAGCAAAGTTTTTTTTTGGTTTCGTTTGTTTGTTGGTTTTTTTTTTTTTTTTTTTTGGGGGGGAGTTGTTGGTTGGGGAGAGGGGGTATATCTGGCTCTACCCCTGAATTATCATCTCCTGCAAATGCTACATTGATGTTATGCGATGCCTGCAAAATTTGGCAATGCAGCCATGGGGTTAAACTTAAATGCGTTAACCCATTACCACCTGAGGCTGAATTTTAAAAAAAATTTGCTTGTCCTATGTAGGCTAAATTACAGATTAAATCAACCAGGAGATAGATCAACCGTTTTAGCTCAAGGGTGGTACTAGAATAGCTTGGCACCTCCGGCGCCAAGCTATTCTGGCACCACCTTTGAACTACCATAGTCAAATTTATTTCAAGCAATAGTGTTGGACTCTGATTCTAAAGCTTAAATAGATCTATAAGCCATAGGGTCCAAAATAACCCTTATCATTCGGTAGCAATGCTCAGTGCCCCCTGGAAAAGTGTGGAATATGGGGAAGCCAGTAGGGTCATACATTTTGACTGGAGATTTCTCAACAACTGTAATAGCTGTGCTTATTTCATGTACATTGTGTGAAAGAATAAACATTATTTTATTATTTGATACCTTGTTTGTGTTTTTGCTGTTGTTCGGTAGAATAAATCGTGATTTACCGGTGGGACTGGGTGTTCGCGCCGGCCGCGCCGTGATGGGCATAGCGCCGCGCGAGCACTAAAAGGTCATGAATATTCAAACCGACCGTACGGCTTGCAGTGATGACGTAGAACACTGAAATTTGGCATCCAATCAGAGGAGAGAATCTTGAATCCGTTCCAGTTTCATAGCTGCCAACCTTGAGGCAACGAAAATCCTGAGCTGCGGCCTCCACGACGCTAGCCCTTGCTTCCAGGTGCCGAAAAATCAAACAACAGGGGGGGGGGGGGGGGGGGGGGGGGGGGTGTACACAGTACGCGTCAGCCCGCCTAGGTTTACTGTGCAGCGATGTTTATGTCTGCCCGGCACATTTTACAAACGGCAAAGTGTTCGCCCTTTCTCGATTCGTCGATGATGCAAGGAACGCTTGTAGTCTGGATGGAACTTTACCAACCACTTCTGCTTCTTTGGAGACATCATTTTGTTGAAAATCGAAAATAACACTTGTGAAAATCGCTAAGCATGTGCTCCAGACCAGGGCAATTTCGAAGGAACCGGAACAAACACAGAATGGATGCAAATTTGCTGCGCATGTGTAATCAAGACTGGCTGTGGGTCCCCGAAAGCTTAGCGGTACAGTATAGCGGCAGGCTCTCAACTACAGGCGCTTGACAGGGAGCAGTACGCCAAAATGCCTTGAATTTTCAAACAAAACTTGAAAATCTGAAAATCGGGAAAAATGTACAAAAAACCGGAAAATCGGGACTTGAAAAAAAATCGGGAAATTCCCGATAAAATCGGGAGGGTTGGCAGCTATGCAGTTTGTTATTTTGTGATCGACCAAGCGGTTCATGAGTTATGGCGGCGAGTAATTTTGTCAACTTTAATGTTAAAATTAGCCACGATATGTTTATAACATATCAAAATAACATATATCTTCATATTCTATGTTCATTTTCCTACAAAATGATATGTGTTTTGTAACTATTAGTTCAGATTTGTGAGCGTAGTGAGTGAAAGACATAGAGCGTTGTTGTAAATTTACTGCGCAGCGTGGGTTTTAGGGTATCGTGGACTGAAAATCTTAGGTTTATCGCTAACGTGGTGCATTTTATCAACATCATATTTTATTTTAATTAATGCAAACAAAGCCAGAATTATATCCGTTGAGGGCATATTCTTTGTGTTTGATGGAAACATAATGAATTTAATTGTATTTATTTAATTTTGATCGAGATTCCACGGCTCTAGTATGGGCCAGTCCATTCCATGCGGGTGCCCCCTTCGCTCGCCTACTAACGCAACATACTTCACATAAATGGGACAAGTCTATTTGAGAGTAGAGGGTAGTTAGCATAGTGCGCTGTCATCTGCTTCGCTGTGCAAATGTGTTGGCCTTGAATTTCATGATTCAAGTGCAGAAATATGTTGGCCCAGACATGTAAAATTAAACAGTGTGTTGTTCCGATTAGTTCTTAATTAGTGTGTATCATTTGTTTTGTACTGTGCTAATGAAGAAGACCCTTGATCCATTGATCACAACAATTTTTGCTTTTCTTCCAAATATTAATTTTTCTCTAAAATGTATTTTTTCGAAAAATACTTACCGATGCCATTACTTAAGTGGAACAACCCATAGCTAGCGTAATTTTAGCCCAAAAACTTACGATGTGTACCCTTGGAGCCAGGGGAGGCCACCAAGGGTACCGTGGTCTAGTACCCGGGTAGCCTCCCTTACCCCGCCGACAGGTGAACGACAGCTCACTACCAATCCAACCAGTTCTTTCATTGACTGAGGAGCGGCTAGCGGGGCAGGTGGGAGGGTCATCCGAGTAATGGCATCGGTAAGTATTTTTCGAAAAAATACATTTTAGAGAAAAATTAATTTGTTTCTTCAAAAACATTACCAATGCCATTACTTAAGTGGAGAATGGCGAAGAGGAGGAGGGTGCCGCGTAACCCAGTAGCCAACCGAGCTAGCAAGACCCGTCCTCCTCGGCGCGCGCTCCCGAAAATTTTAGCTAAAGGTTTACCTACGGCACCGAGGGTGCCGGGAGGGAGTGTCGCGCCGCCGTAATGTCCCCCACCAGGGCCAGGTTGTCACGCTGGCCAGCCAGGTTACGTAGGTAGAACCGGGCGAAGGTAGACTCGGTCCGCCAGCCAACGGCCGCCACGATGTCTCGCACAGCGCAGTTGCGGTCGAAGGCGAGGCTTGCAGCCATGGCTCTGACCTCGTGGGCCCGGATGTGTAGTCGCTTGGCAGCGTCCGGGCAGAGGTCCTGGTAGGCGGAACGTATCACCCATCTGAGCCAGGAGGAGATCGTCTGGGCTGAGATATCTTGTCTACCTGGGGACAGAGGAAGAAAAAGGCGGGTGCGTCCCCGGCGGAGCGGCTTGGTACGGCGCAGGTACACTCGTAAGGCTCTCACCGGGTCCTGTTGTCTGACTTCCTTGCTCGAGTCGACCGGCTTCAGCGGTCGAATGGTGATCACCTGGGGGGCTGTCAACGGAGACTGGTTCTTGGCCAAGAAGGCCGGGTCCGTCAGCAGCTGCACGGATCCATCCGACCTGAATTGCAGGCAGGCGGGGAGCACGGAGAGCGCGTGCAGCTCACTCACTCTGGAGGCTGTGGCTAAGGCGAGAAGAAAGCAGGTCTTCCGCGTAAGGTCGGCCAGGCTTGCCAGGGGAAGCGGCTCGAAACGCTCAGTGTTTAGCCAGGTGAGTACCCAGGGAAGGTCCCAACGTGGGATCAGGGAGCGGAGGGCTGGTCGCTGAATGCCGAAGTGGTCCATGAGGTCAGCGAGGTCTTTACACTTGCCCGGGTCCGCCCGGCCGAGGTGCCGGTAAGTGTCGGCGATCATAGCAAGGTAGCCCCTGATGGTGATCGGCGCCAAGTGCTGATCGGCGAAGAGCCAGAGGAAGAACTCAGCCAGTTGGGGGGAAGTCAGAGCAGTAGGGGAGAGGTGATGGAGGGCGCACCAGGCTCCTAGCACTCTCCACTTTCCCTCGTAGACACGGAGGGTCGAGGGCCTGCGGGCTGAAGCGATAGCTGCCACTGTCTCACGCGAGAAACCTCTAGCGGCGAGGGCTTGCCGCACAACCTCCAAGCGTGAAGTAGCAGACGTTCGGGGCACGGATGGAAGAGCGGCTGCCGTGGCTGCTTGAGCATCGTGCGAGGGGTGGGAAGCCGCAGAGGGGGTCCCGTGGCGAGGTTCAGGAGGTCGGTGGTCCAAGACTTGGTCCAACAGAACGGCGCCACTAGCAAGAGGATCGCGTTGCATCCTTTCAGCTTGAGCAGGACCTTGGGTACCAGGACTGAGGGGGGGTAAGCATAGGCGCAAAGACCGTCCCAGGGAATGGAGAGCGCATCGACCGCCCAGGCTAGAGGATCCGGTACAGGCGAGACAAACAGGGGGAGCTGGTGGTTCCACCTTGTCGCGAAGAGGTCGATAAGGGGGGTCTCCCACTGTGAGCAGATCATCCGGAAGATGTCCGGGCGAAGCGTCCACTCGGTGTGGAGAAGCTGACCGCTCCTGGAGAGGGAGTCCGCTAGGACGTTCAGGTGTCCGGGAATGTGTCTCGCTCGGAGGGAAACGCCGCGATCCTCGCACCAGCGGAAAAGTCGGTAGAGAAGTATGCAGAGGGACGGGGAGCGGGTCCCGCCCTGCTTCTGAATGTAGGCCACCACAGTGGAGTTGTCGGAAAGGACGAGGAGCTCCTGTTGTCCGACCGTCGTTTCCCATGCGAGGAGGGCTTGCCACACCGCCTGAAGCTCCAGCCAGTTGATGTGCTTGACGGCGAATTCCTGTGGCCAGGGGCCGGAGGCCGTGGCAAACGTCGGCAGAAGGTGAGCGCCCCAGCCGGAACGGCTGGCGTCTACGCACAGGGACAACTGCGGGGGTGGGGAAAGGAGCGGGACTCCGGTCGCGAGCCAGACAGGGTCTGCCCAGCGGCGAAGGTGTGGAAGGAGCATGGGAAGCACCGGAACGGGGGCCTCGATGTCGGAGGTCGAAGGACGCCAGTGAAGAAGCAGGTGAAGTTGGAGCGGGCGCGAGTAGAGGCGACCAAGGGGGAGGAGATCCGCAGCCGCGCTCATCAGGCCCAAGAGTTGCAGCCAAACTCTGGCGGGGACCGTCTCCTCCTGGGAAACTGCAAAGGCCAGGTCTGCCAGCTTCAGGATCCGTGGCTCCGGTAGTCGCACTAAGTTGAGGTCCGTGAGGAACTCCATGCCGAGGTGGACAAACCGGCGGGACGGGACGAGGTCCGACTTGCCTAGGTTGACGATGAAGCCGAGGCTGTCGAGGAGGGCCCGTAGGGCGTCTCGATCCGTCTCCAGGGCGGAAGCCGACTGGTTGCGTAGGAGCAGATCGTCGAGGTAGTTCGACGAAGGACTCGCTGAAGTCTGCCTGGCCTTGGCGACGACGCCATCCATGATCCTGGTAAACACCCATGGGCTGAGGTTGAGACCGAAGGGCAGGGCGCGGAATTGATAAACGACGCCGTCGCAGGCGAAGCGAAGAAAGCGTCTGGACGCCGGGTGTACTGGAACATGCAGGTACGCGTCCGCGAGATCCAGGCTTACGGCGAAGTCCATGGGCCGAACCGCGGCGCGCAGAGCTCTGGCAGTTTCCATGCGGAAGCGCGGAGCCGTGATGAACGCGTTCAGCGCCGAGAGGTCGATGATGGGACGCCACCTGTTGCCGGGCTTGGGGACGAGGAAGAGGCGACTGTAAAACCCGGGAGAGTCGTGACGCTGCACTACCTCCGTGGCATTCTTTCGCAGCAAAGCGGAGATCTCCTCGCGAAGTGCCGCAGCCTTGGAGACATCCGAAGGGGCGGCCGTCCAGAGGGGGGTGCGGCGCAGAGGCGGGGGGGTCCGAAAGGAGAGCAGGAGGCCCTCGGAGACGGTGGAGGAGATCCACGGGTCGTCGGGAAACAGCGACCGCCAGACGTCGCTGTACAGGGCCAGCCTCCCGCCGACTGGAGACCCGGAAGCGGTCGGCGGGGGGACAGGAGGGGGATAGTCACCGGGCCCGACCCCGCGCAGGGCGGCGGGCGGGCTTGGGCCAGGCCGGGGCGGAGGCTGCTTCTTCCTGTCGGGGGAGGGGGGGGGGGGGGCAGCGCGGCGGGCAGCGGGGCGACGAAGCGGGAGGCGGCGACGTTGCGGGCGCTGGGCTTGGGCGGGTCTGGAGGACCGCAGGGCGCGACCCAAAGCCTTGCGGGCTGCTTGAAAGCGGGCGGAGGAGGCGCGGGAAGGCCAGAGGTCCTTATTAGCATCCTTCACCGACTGCCAGGTAGGACCGAAGAGAAGGGGATCCCCGAGCGGAGCTTGACGCAGCTGTCTCCGCAGGTCCTGTGGAATGTCGGGGCAGACGGCAAGTACAGCATCTCGGCGGAGCAAATCGCAGTTCGCGGCAGCGGCCATGGAGTTGACTGAAGCATGATACGCAGCCCGGTTAGCGGCCGTAGCCAAGGCGAGGAGGTCCCCTACGAGCGGCGAAGCCGAGAGGTGTCCATGCCGTTCCAACAGTCTGACAATCGCTTGCGTGGTGAGGTCGAGGAAACCCGCGCAGGAGAGGGCGTTGCGTATGAGAATCGCCGTCCGTTCCAGTCCGGGGGAGATGCAGCGGCGAGACGCACGCAGTCCACCAGCTTGCAGTTGGGCGGCCGGATCCACCGCGGGTAAGGAAGCAGCGAAGGCCTGAGAGTGTCCGGCATACCAGGAGTGCTGAAAGGCGATATCCAAGTCAGCCGGCCAGCGAGCGTCGGTGAAGAAGAAGGGCGCATCCGAGCCTGAACCCTGTAGAAGGAGCGCGGAGAAGGCGTCACGAAGGCCCAGAAATCCCGGTGGCTGAGGGAGGGACTTAAACTTCTTGGAGGGGCGATCCGCATCCACAAACGCCGAGATCTTCCTCTTGGGAGGTGGCGACGGGGGACAGGCGTCCGGAGGAAGACACGAGGCGACAAGACGCGCGGCTACGTCCAGCGAAGCAAGAGTCTCCGTCCTGGTCGTCCGTAAAGAAGGCGACAAGGGAGCTGACGGCGAGCGCGGAAGCGAGGAAGCCGAGCGGTCCAAGAAGGAGCCAGAGTCCTCCAGGGCGATGCTGAGAACATCCACAGGCGAAGCAGGAGGTCGCCGCACAGGGGGGCGAGGAGCCGAGCGCCGCCACGAGGAGGAGCGCGAGCGAGGAGAGCGGCCGCGATGGCGCGAACGGGAGCGGTGAAACCGACGAGTGGAACGTCCGTGCGAAGCGGAGCGACGGCGATGTCGACGACAGGAAGGGGAGCGGGGCCGGCGGGAGGAGGGAAGCCGGGGAGGAAAGGGGGGAGAGGACGGCCGGCGGGGAGGAGACGGTCGGAAGAACGGAGAACCATCCCGACGGGAAGAGCGCCGCACGGACGAAGGTACCTCCCCAGGCCGAGGAGAAGGACGACGAGAGTGGCGAGAAGACCGGGAACTCGAAGCCACCGAAGAAGAGGGGCGCGCCGAACGCACCAGGCGGGAAGGCCGAGAAGCAGACGAGGGGCTCCGGGTCCGAGGCCGAGAAGAGGCAGTCCGAGACGGAGGGCGCGGAAGAGGGCTGCGACGCGACCGGTCCTTCCTAGGGGTGGACTCCCGACGAACGAGGGCAGGGGGACGAAACTCCGAGGTCGAAGGACGAAGCCGAGGGTCCGGCGACGGAGGAGCACGGTGTCCAACCACGTCGGTGGTCTTGTGAGGCTTGGGGTCCGCAAGGCGGGGCGAGCTAGCTCGCTGCGGACCTGGCTCGAGCGAGCTGGTGCGCAAGGGGGGAGAAAGGCATCCCCCAACGACGAGGGTTGGGGCTTGTTTGTTTTCCGCAGAGCGGGGCGAGCGGACTCGCTGCGGACCCGACTCGAGAGAGTGGGTGCGCAAGGGGGGAGCCTTAGACTGCCGTCCCCCAACGGCGACGTAGGTGCGTGTCGGGTCTTTCTTGGCCGGAGCATGCTTGCTGGTGCTGGCGGGAGGCGGTCTAGTGTTGTCACGCCGATAAAACCGCCACAGCTGGGCCCATTGTTCCTCCTCCCAGAGAGCGCAGACATCACAGGTGCGGCTCGAGGAACAACCAGAGCAGAGGAGGCAAACTGCATGCTTGTCCGACGGCCACTGGAAGTCGCCACATCTGGTGCAGGTGACGTGAGCACTGCAACATAAAAAGACACTACAAGGCGACTGGTCGAAGCGGCATTTCCACGAAACGAACGCGCACCGACACTTCCCACTACGTCCTCACGCCGTCCCAAGTCCCTGTTTTTTTTTTTTTTTTTTTTTTCAGTCCCTCTAACCTGAGTCGAAACATCAAGCAAGGAGGCAAGCCGCCGCTACGCACGTCGCCACAGGCGCTAGCAAAGAAAAAATCAAGACCTTACCTGGCCATGTCGCAGGGCAGGGAAGGAAACCTGAGGTCGAAGAGAAGAAGCAGCGGCGCCCAGACACGGGGAGCCAGTCGAACAGGGACGGAAGTCCTGCAACGGGAACGGCAGGCCGACGGCGAAACGACCGAAGAGGCGGCAGAACAGCCGAGAAGCGAGGCGAAGTCCGAGGGCCACACACAACCGCAACAGTTCAGCCGGACTAGGGCAGAGCACCCAGCGGCGCGAAGCCGGCACGACGCCTGAGCTGGCACACTCGCGCTCACAAGCACCGTCACTGCGAAGACAAGGCGCAGAGACTAACGTAGTCGAACTCAAGTCTCAACGAAGGCTACACAGCAGAAGTCCGAAGGTACACAGGCTAGGTAGCAAGCGCTAACCAAGCCTACCATACACAGCCAAGGAGGGCTAAGCAGACACGTCTGCACGCTTTAAGCTAAAGGAAAGAACTGGTTGGATTGGTAGTGAGCTGTCGTTCACCTGTCGGCGGGGTAAGGGAGGCTACCCGGGTACTACTCCCCTGGCTCCAAGGGTACACATCGTAAGTTTTTGGGCTAAAATTACGCTAGCTATGGGTTGTTCCACTTAAGTAATGGCATCGGTAATGTTTTTGAAGAAACAATCAAATTTTAATGCTTTCTATTGGCTAATTTCACTTATCCGTTAACGATATGAGCTCATTAGTGCTAATTACTAAACTTTAATCGGATGATTACCATGTAATGATAACTCGCGTAGATAATAAGAATGTCAACTTAGACATACTTGTACCTCTAGCAGCAGGATCTCTAAAATAATGTATTGATTAGAAACTATTACTTCAAAATCCTGCCGCTACTAACATATAGTCTTGTTATGCTAATTAGTCTTAATTAGTGTGTACTTACGCCTGGGTTGGTGTTGAAATACTTTTTGAAGAAAAACCAACTTGTGTTATCTCTTACTTTTCTTTTGTTTTTAGACAGAATAACAAGTTTTGATGAAGATTGAACTGTTGGTTTTCATTAAGATTTAATTAATTATGCTAATTAGTTATTGATGATTATGTGTCTTGTCATGTTTATTGTGGTTTTCTTATGTTTTCACTTCAACATGCAATTTAAAACTCTAATGTTAAGCATTTGGGGTTATATCAGCACAGAGACATGACAATTTGTAAAATACTTCTAAAATTATGCAAATTACCAACCATACAATCACACTACCACATTGCCATCAGCGCAGGTGAATTTGGCATGTCAAATTCAGTAAGTATGTAAAATTTCACCTATATTGGTCAAGTTTTGTGGCTTCTACCTCTTAAACACTGAAATTTGTGCAGACAATTGCTGCCCATTTGTTTTCCCGTAACTCATTCTAGCCCAACACAGAAATCCCAAAACTTCGCCTTTGTCCTCTGAAGACTGCATTGCAGTGCAGGACACAGATCGACCATGATAGTTCAAGGGTGATGCCAGAATAGCTTGGTGCCCATAGGCGCCAAGCTATTCTGGCATCACCCTTGAACTATCAAGGTCGATCCTTATCTTGCTGTGGTGCATCTGGGGTAGAATGAGTTAATTTAGTCATGTAATGAAGTGCCCTATCTGGCCCACCCAAGGTGAAAATTGCCGCCCTAGATCAGCCATATCTCTGAAAGTTTTCATCCGATTCTGAAAATTCAAATTGCAATATACTCAGAAATAAGAACTCTTTTAAATGGATGTATTTCCTACAGTACTAGATAGTGTCTTAATTCTGAGTGGGCATTGCTACATTCGGAATACACCTGTGTGTGAAATAAGTTTGAATAAAATAGCCACTAGGTGCCAGCTATTCTGGCACCACCCTTGAACTAAAGCCACTGGTCTATATCCTTATCTGCAAGTACTATAATGTAGCTTGCATATGGCAGTGTACAAATTTGAAGCTTTTAGCCTCAGTATGATATGGGACAACACACCAGCACACACATGAAGTGATAATAATAATAATAATAATACCGTTATTATATAGGCGCTTTTTCTCAATTTTGGGGAAATCGACTCAAAGCGCCGCGCCTGAAACCCAACACACACACACTCACGAAACAGACACGGATTTACGCCATTTAAGACAAACACAGTACAAGACAAACGAAGGGCCAGTCAGCTACTGAAGTTACAGAGATTTTTGATCGCTTGTATTTGAAATTTGTAAAGTGGCCTGAGACCGGTACCAAAGTGTGATAAGAAAAGTGTGCCAACAAACCTGGGCCGGAGAGGTCATGGAGTCAGCTTCATCCAAAATTATAATTTTATATGGTGGACATGGTTTTCCACTGAAACATTAAGAACAGTGTGTGTGATTTATAATGCATGTAATCATGACAAAGAAACAGTGAAATATACGCTGTAACTAAGATAATTTTATTTTTCCACCATGGTAAAAGCAGAAATTTGCATTGCCGGTTCCCAACATCACGGTTCCTTTTTAAAAATTAACCCGCGACTAAAACCAACACACAAAGAGTAAACTCTTTCAGCCCCAAGTCCCTACAGCAGGAGATTGATCGACCATGATAATTCATGGGTAGTGCTAGATTAGCTTGGCGCCTTTAGGTGCCAAGCTAATCTGGCACTACCTTTGAATTATCATGGTCAATCAATCTCCTGCAAATGGTACACAGAGAAAACATTGCACTTGTGAAATAATAAAATCTTAAAAACATACTCTGGGCGTGTCCCACTTGCTGTCAGTTGAGAAAATTTCTTGACTTTTTCACGGACGACGTTGATTCCACGTTCATCTGATGCATTCAGCTCTAGAACTCGACTCTTGAACTGCTCTGGTCTGTAAGTTAAATAAATAAATAAATAAAATGTGCTGTTAAAATCTAATCAACCTTGGAAAAAATGGTGCAACATATCAAAAACTTACACTTGACAATGCAAAAAAACAAACAAAAAAGAATACAAAGATTAAAATATCACAAGGCAGTTACACTGCAACTTTCTGATATTGTTGCAGTACCTAAAACAATAAACAAAATTATAAGTTCACTTCAGCCACTAAATTACTAAAACCTCAAATTTCCTTTTTGACTTCCTTGTTCGACTGCCAGTAGATGAAGGGAGACAACTGATCTCAAGCTAACAGTACCCAACCAGATTGAGTTGTGTACAACAAAATCTACTGGTTTGTTGTGTCCTGTAAGTTTGTGTAATTTTTAACAAGCAAACAGTGCATTGAAATCCGTCCATCTGCATGGGACATAGATTCACATCACACCAGTAGCAAAACACCTCCGGACCCACGATGTGCACAGTGGGTCCGTGCACAGCTGTGCGCGGGCCCACTGCGGCCGTCATAGGCCCCAGGACGGTTGCTTACTGGGCAGCTCCTGTAGCCACAGTTCACTTACCCAAAGAGTGCGCGAGCAGCAGCAAGAATAGTTGAGGTTTTTCCAGTACCAGGTGGTCCGTAAAACAGGAGATTGGGCAGCTGTACGGAGAAAAAATAACAATAGAGTTGAAACCAATTAACCCTCTTATCCCGATGGCCGCATTTCCAAACTTTTGGATGCGTTGTCTAACGACTGTGTACCAGTTGTAGGAGATGTATTGATCATGATAATTCAAGGGTAGTTTGTAATTTGGGTTTAACTCTTTCCCATCGAAACGCTTCCGGTATAGTGTTAGCCCAAACAAACCCTTAGCCATTGACAGGTTTTCTGGTTGCAAAAACTACACTTCAATTTTCTGACGAAGAATGCATGCATCACATGAACAGTTGTGTGTGTTTGTCGGGAATATGTGATGTATTGTGACTTGAACTAACAAATAAATCAATAAAGAAAGAATTGTTTTAATTTTATGATTTTAAATCGTGTTTTTACAATCTTGCTCGAAAGAATGTAGACCGACAGACTCTCCTGCAGCTTAAGCGTGTCATTAATTTTACCACGGCATACTCCTGAACGCTCATGTTTCTGTTTCACTTCAATTCATTTCAACGTCAAAGGTTTTGCGGGCTTCAGTACACTGTTATAACACGATTGTTAACCTACTAGACCTATTTCAGTACCCACGTGTTCGAAACGTGTGTCAGTTTTCAAAGCGATCGATTGAGATCGCCTGTAAATAAAGGGACTGAGAGTTTGCTAGCTTTCCGGTTGTTGCTTCCAGGTATAATTTAATCATAAAACTAAAACATTCAAGTAGAATTATTGCCTTAAACCCCGTTTTGGTTTCCTTTTTGATTAGTATTGCTCACTCACCTCGGCAGACTACAAATTCTACGAGCGACATCTAGTTTTGACGGACGTTTTTCGGTCATGTTTTCCGGGTATGACGTCATTGCCGATGTTTTAAGAGAGCGCGTCCCATGTGTAAACAGCGCTGTCGAGTGATTTGCGAAAGGTTTGCAAATCTTTTAGGTATTTTGGAGTTTCTTAGTGTCAGTCTCTATCGAGCGAATACTTCTGTTTTTCTCCAAAACCGTAGACACCCTCTTCCCACTATGATAGGTTTATAAACGTTTCTCACTGTGATACTTCACGATCGCGAGCTCTTTGTCGTTCGCGAGCGTATATAAAACTGTCGACAAGGTTTGAAGACGAAATATCACTGCAAAATTATGAAAATTGACCAAAAGGCGAGTTATTGTCGCTCAGCGAATGTAGACTGACGGAAGTCGACCGATCGCCAGTAAAGTGGGACATGCCAAAACAAATACCAGAAAACCTGCCCATTGTAACGCTTACGTTATAGCGTTGTGCTCGTTGCCGTCTATAGATGAGTCGCTAGTATTCTAGGGTTGGTTTTTTTCCAAAATCGCATGAAGCACAGCTATCGGTCTAAGGTAAGCAACCACAATAATATGTTTCACCAACCATTTCTAAAATATCTGAAAGTGAATGCCCTTGTCTGATGGTGTCCGAACAAGGCCAAAGTAGCCGACAACGTACCTTGAATCGTCTCCGACGATGAGCTTGTTCGATCCTCATGAACGCAGTTTCAACAGTGATTTTTAGCTCGTAAAATTGTGATTCAAGAAGGGACAGATCTCTTGTGTGATTTCTTTGCTTGTGGAATACATTTTTCTGCCATGTTGGTGAGTAAATCTGGGTTTTTCGTTGCATGTGCTTACACTGTTGCTACCACGTTTCTCATTTTTTGCTCCACCATGTTTGTTCTGTTGAATAATAATCAAATTGGTTCGACTTCCCACTAAACTGATGCACAAACACACGCAGTTTTGAAAAGTACTTTTATTAGTTTTAATGCTCTTTCCAACAATACCCAATTTATCTATGGTTGTTAGCTTGGGAGGCTGTAAAATTAATTCAATCTACCCCAAAAATGTACGTCACCAGGGAACACACGTCCTTTTTCCTGCTACGTCTGCAGAAAACTGACTCACTGAAATTTTACGATGGGAAAGAGTTAACGCAGAGCAGGCAACTAAGGCCATCTCACGGCGGAATTCAAGGGTAGTGCTAAATGATCTTGGCGCTGTTCAGTGCTGAGAAAATATGAATGCCAACCAACTGCAAGAGGTATAGATCCTCATGAGCCCCCGCAGTTGTCGGGGCTCATGAGGATCTATGCCTCTTGCTGACACCACTTTGAATCCATGTTCCTGGGACAGCTTGGGTTGTTGGGTGTTGAATGAACAAAGAGTGCAGAAACACACAAGTAGAACACGATATCAGGCTTTCTGCTAGGTTTCAAAATTGTCTGTAGTCAGGATGGACAGCTTGACTAAAAAGTCAGTTCCATGTACTCTACAGTCCGACACATACTTCAAACGCGGCTAGAATATCAAGAGTAAAGGGCGTGTGGTGGGGTGAGGTGCTTGTAAAAATCGCAACTGGACTGGACATTTCTTTTTTCTCAAGATTTGTTCATCCAAGTGATGGACGGCCTTTCATTTTCTCTGTCCCTGTCTAAATTTGTTCACCAAATACGGCAAATTTTCTGTTAACTCATTCAGCCCTGACACACCACAGCAAGACATTGATCTAGCATGATAGTTCAAGGGTGGTGCTAGAATAGCTTGGCGCCCAAGCTATTCTGGCACCACCCTTGATTTATCATGCTTGATCTGTCTCTAGTTGAACTCTAATACAGTCCTTGAAAAGACAACTTCAAAATTTGGGGATTTCGGTCCTCAGGTAGAAAGCCTGGATATGTATGGACTATGATTGTTCAAAAGGTGATGCTTGCCTAGGAGGTGATTTCATGGGTGAGATTTCAAAGAGGCTCCAAGCTATTCTGACACCATTCTTGAAATTTCAAGGTCGCTTTGTCTTCTCAATTCCTAATTTCTGGAAACATGACCTTAGGATTTAGAACCTGCCTACCGTAAATACCCTAAATATTTCACCGCTCCAAATATTCTACCACAGCCCATTTTTTCACGAATTTTCACAAAAAAAAAAAAAAAAAAAACCTCCTAAATATTCGATCACCACCTGAAAATGCCATGTCCTCAAATATTCGACCACCACCCAAACTGCGCCCAAAATATTCGTCCAACGCCCTTCAAAAAGGTTTAAAAATTACCACTTACAAAGTCTGATTTCAGAATGATTACTGTAATACAAGCCCGTCAACCAATCCTTGCATTCACGCTGCGCGACCCCAGCAATAGACAGTGCTCAAACATAGCCCCAAACCCGTAATACAGTACTGCTTATTCATAGATTTGAATGTAAATATCAGCCAAGGGCGGGCATACATTGTCATGATTTATTGCCAGTGCAGCAGTTTTTGAGATTCAACCCTGTTGCAAGAGAGACTACTGGTATGATGATAACAGCCGGCAGCGCGATCATGCCTCACCCTGCCTTTCGCAAAAGACATAGATTTACATGAACCTCTGCTAGCACTTAAAATTTTGTCAGCCTCAGTCCCATGTTACATCATCACATTGAAAACCGTATCTGGGTTTACATCTACGATAAGGCAATGTCGCCCGCTGGCTGCACACTGTGTAGATTTGGCAGCTGTTGATTGGCTAATTGGCTAGTTAGAAGGCGCAGCTATGACTGCCAATCACAAACACTCCAGCTGTCCATTTTTCATTGCATAACATAAATTTGAGTGATTCTGTGGTGTGTACCTGTGTATGTGCGTGCTTGTGCTAGTGACTAATCGGTCAATGACTCATGGCGGCACTGCTGATGCCGAGGTGCCTTTGTGTCTGACCTCTGATCAAAGAGCAGATAGAGTTGTCACGTTCAGTGTCCCGGCACACAGTGGTTTCTCGACCGTGCCTGAATGGACTAATAATTCGGTTACCTGCTCCGGGTCCATACCGGTCGACATAATCTGGTCGGTCTTTGTAAAATTGAAATCTTTGAATCCTCCCCAGACATGTGTCATTGCACTTACCAATAAAATAAACACTGTGAACCCTTCGATCTCATCTTTTGGTGGTCATATAGGAGTTTCCATGGGAACTGCCGCTAACCTGAGCCACTGAGGATATACATTTGCAAAAGATATAAATGATGTATCGTAGTTAATGCCCTTATCAAAATGTCCGTGTGTTTGATCATGTCTTGTGCTATTTTTCAAGAGGGGGAAATAATGACGATTAAACTGCTGCATGCATAGCTAGAAGGTGCTGGTGCTATGACATAGGTGACCAAGGCGTCTAGGTAAGCTTGCTTTCTTATTTACAGCGTAATTCATTTAGGCATGGTCATGCTGGCTCCAGTGCGCTAAAGCTTCAACCAGATGGCCATATACAGTTTCGACCAGGCTACCATTTCGAGCGATCAATATTTTCAAATCTCCAAAATATTCGAACAGAGCTGACAAATTGGAAAATATGCATGTAAAAAGTGGTCAAATATTTTGCGTAAAACTTGCAAAAGTACTCACATCAGAACCTGCCAAAGTTTTCCGCAAAACAGCCACAACCTCACCCTGGTGTGCAACATCTTCAACGGTGCGCGGCCGGCTGCACAAAATTGAAAATCAGGTGAAAAATTAAAAATAACGTTTAGCCCCTTGATACTAGTTGTCTTTTTTGCTGAGCAATATCATCTGCAGCATTAGCGGTCAATGAGTTAAGCAGTTTTTTGCACCCCTGCACGGAGGCAAATGGGCATTGTGAGACGATTACTCGAACATAGGTGCACATTAGAGTAAACGTCATGGCTCTAAATTAAACACAGGTGCACATCAGAGAAAACGTCATGGAGACTAAACTAAACAAAGTAATTGTTTTCTCCATAAGGTCACATGTGAAATATATAGAGCAAAAAATGCCAAACATGGGGCACAGGAGGACATTGTTGTAAAGCCATGGGAAGCCACCGAGTACTACACAGATTCACTCTCTTTGAATGAAGTGGTAAGAGCGATTTCTATTATATTTTAGATTATTTGCAATCGCATGTCTGATTCATCTGCTTGCTTTTTGTTATTTCTTCTTTTCTTTTCACTAAAATTAGTAGAAAAAAGTTTAGGTCAGCATTACAAAATAGGGTCAATTTTGTTGTTGGGGGGAGCCCTAATAAGCTTAACACATTTCAGATGTCCCGCATTCGGACACACAGTTTTTTGCCACAGATCCAGACACAAGCAGCACATCTTAAATGTGTTAACCCATTTAGCCCCAACATCCTACAGCAGGAGATGGACTGACATAATTCAGGTGCCAAGCTCATCTGGCACTAACCTTGAATTATCATGGTTGATCCATCTCTTGCAACTGGTCCACCTCGAAAATTTGGGGTGTGCAGCTGTGGGATTATATGGGTCAACTCATACGGATACGGATAAGCGGCGAATCGCCGTGTATACGTATACGGCGCGCCTCCAATGAGTTAACAAGCTTGTGAAATAAGCAGACATACTATTTCTCGATCCAGGGGATAAGTTTTTTGGACTGTCTGGCATCTTTCTTCGTTGTGCCTGAGGAGGAGGCAGTGGGCTGTGCTGGTGCTGGCTTCTTGGCTGGGGGTGCACCTCCTGGCCCCTTCAGGAACGCCTGCATCTTTACACAGTCTGTTGATAATCAGAAAAAAACATCACAATTTTGGATACTTGTTTATTCTGCTGGGATCAAATTAGAATTTAGACACAGGAGGCCGAGCAAGACTGCCTTATTAAATAACAAATGGCTGAGAACACTGCCTCATTTCTACTGTATCAAAATATATTATTGACACAGTAAATATCCCATATCATACTGAGTCTAATTCTAAAAGCTTCATATTTGTACACTGCCATACATTACAGCAATGGCTTTAGTTCAAGGGTAGTGCCAGAATAGCTTGGCGCCAAGAGGCACCAAAATGACCAAGCTATGCTGGGAGTGTGGGAGTACCCTTAAACTATTTTAGTCCAACTTATTTCACACAATGGTGTATTCCGAATGATAAGGGATATAACTATGGCAGCATCCTCGGCTGCTTGTTATCTCTAGACAAAAATCTATCATTATCAACACTGAGGCACAACTTGGTAAAGTACAGCTGGCCAAAGACAAAGTGGAGTATGAACACTAGTTGGGGTGGAAGCTCATGTTCCACTTCAGTATATGCCGCAACCCCCGCACCCATGAGTACGTGCTCCAACAGGTTACCTCCGCAAAATTACCTCAGTGTTACCCTATCGTCAGATTCAGACGTGACCTAGGACACCCACATCAACTCCACCGCCTCAAAGGCAAATTGTATGCTTGGAATACTGCACACAAGCCTGAATATCAGCGCTGCAAACGTCAAAGAGACTGCTTATGGTACGACCAATACTCGAAACTTGAGTTCCAAAGTCAATATGGTACTTGGTAGACTTTGGTATGAAATCCTCATGATCTTTTTTTCTGTGTCCACCAGCCAATATTACAGCAAGTGAGCAACGTAATCTTCAGCAAAATGAAGGTGGTTGCTTTAACCCTTCAATCCAGATACACTAGTTAAATGCTTAAATTTAAAATACATCTGACTATGACGCTTATTGACAGTTCAAAGGTGGTGCCAGAATCGCTTGGCACACCAGGCGCCAAGGTATTCTGGTACCACCCTTGAACTTAAATGGTTGATCTGTCTTGCAATCTGTAGTAATGTAGCCTTCATGAGACAATGAGCATTTTTTAAGCATTTCTTTTTATCAGTCTCAGGTTGTATGTAATGGGTTAATGAATGAAGACTGAGATTGAGAAGGAACTTACAAAGGGGTTGAACATTAAAAACGTAACTCTCACCAGACAAGCGGGCTATGCGTCAATATGTTCGCGACAAACCTTGATACAGATATTAATAACGATCACTCACAAACAAACTAAAACAATGTAAATTTTGCATACCTTTTGTACTGGTTAATTATGGGGCTCGCGAACAACCGCGCCAGACGATCCGGAAGAACAGGCAACAGTCACCTCGCCCGAAAAATAACTCGCGCACATCTTGGTGTCATCCCGCCCATTGTAATCAAGCATCTCGTCCAAATCTCCTTTTGTAGACTAATTAATATATTTTATAACTATGGTAATGACCGAAATATAATCAATGCCTGTGTATGCATCCGCGCATGCGCGCTCGCACGCATTTGCACAAAGGCAAGTAAAGCTGATGTCTCAGTATCACGCCTAGGTTTTTTTTTTTTGGTCATATTTTCTTTAACAAATTATATAAATCCTCCTTTTGTTGTTTATATCATTGTATTTCTTTTATGACAAAAATTGGAATAAAACTGGTAATCTTTCGTTTGCCAGAGCTGACTTCTTTGTTTAGTTTGATGCGAGGGACGGCAGGCGAGATAGTGTATGGGCGCGTTAACCAGTTTCGACGGAAGTTAGGATACCGGTCAACTCATTCATATGCTATCTCGCTTATAACTCGCCAGGATCAAATCGCCAGTCATCTCACCCAAAAGTAGTATTCAACTCGCCCAAGGCCGGAGTCAACTCAGCCAAAGCAATTTAAGCATAGTCTCACATATTCTAATATCCCATAATCCAATTTAAGTAGTTTGCACAAAAACAAATTTACTGGAAAACCTAGAAACCAAACATCTATTTACAGTAAACCCCATATGTGAATATGGAAATTGAGTAAAATGCCTTTATATTACACCAGTATGAAATTTTTTTTTTTTACTGAACAGACCTAGCCCACCCAATCCCCCAGACATCCAGCGGCAGAGACCGACCTACCCATCAGCTGTGACAGACCCAGCCGGGAAGAGATCAGAAGAGCAGTGGCATTTTTGAAGAACGGCAAAGCAGCAGGCCCAGATGGCATCCCAGTGGAGTCTCTGAAAGCAGACCTAGAGACAACAGTGGAGATGCTGTACCCACTGTTTGGAAAGATCTGGGAAGAGGAGGTGATGCCGGCTGGCTGGAAGGAGGGGTACCTAATCAAGCTTCCCAAGAAAGGCGACCTCAGCAAGTGTTCCAACTACAGAGGAATCACCTTGCTGTCAGTACCAGGAAAGGTCTTCAACAGGATCATCCTGGAGAGAATGAAGAGCTCCGTTGACCCCCAGCTGAGAGACCAGCAAGCAGGATTCAGGAAGAACCGATCATGTACAGACCAGATCGCCACTCTCCGCATCATCGTGGAACAGTCTCTGGAGTGGAGCTCCCCGCTGTACGTCAACTTTGTGGATTATGAGAAAGCATTTGACAGTGTGGACCGAGAGACTCTGTGGAAACTCCTACGACACTACGGTGTACCCACAAAGCTCGTCCGCCTGATCAAGAGCAGCTACATGACATGTCGCGTGATCCACGAAGGGCAGTTCACCAGAGAGCTCCAGGTCAGAACTGGCGTCAGGCAGGGGTGTCTGCTGTCTCCGTTCCTCTTCCTACTGGCCATACACTGGGTCATGAAGATGACCACAGAGCACAGACGAAGTGGAATACAGTGGACACTGTGGACACAGCTTGACGACCTCGATTTTGCAGACGACTTGGCATTACTGTCCCACACTCATCAACAAATGCAGGACAAGACCACGAGGCTTGCTGACATCTCGTCCCAAGTGGGCCTCACCATTCACAAACAGAAAACAAAGACAATGAGGCTGAACGCAACCAGGGAAGAACCAGTCTTGCTTGCTGGCACCCCGTTGGAGGAGGTGGAGTCCTTCACCTATCTCGGGAGCATCATAGACAAAAAAAAAGGCGGCACTGATGCAGATGTCTGAGCATGAATCGGTAAAGCCAGAGCAGCCTTTCTCCAGCTGAAAAAAGTGTGGAGTTCCAGAGAGCTGTCACAACACCGCACCAAAGTCCGGATTTTCAACTCCAATATAAAAGCAGTTCTCCTATATGGAGCAGAGACTTGGAGATTGACAAAAACCACAGTCAACAGAGTACAGACCTTCATGAACAGTTGCCTTAGAAGAATTTTGAAAATCCACTGGCCAGAGAAGATCAGCAACGTCAGACTCTGGGAGAGAACAGAGCAGATAATAGCAGAGAATGAAATTGGGCGAAGAAGATGGGGATGGATCGGTCACAGTCTGAGAAAGCCAGCTTCCAGTATCACTAGGCAGGCATTGTCATGGAACCACCAGGGAAAGAGGAAAAGAGGTAGGCCGAGAAACTCCTGGCGTCGAGACCTCCAAGCAGACATCAAGAGACTGGGAACCACCTGGAGTAGAATCGAAGGAGAAGCACAGGACAGGAGTTGCTGGAGGTCTCTCGTCGACGGCCTATACCCAGGTAGGGGTGACAGGCGTAAGTAAGTAAGTAATGAAAAATTTTGCAGTGAATAACCAAATCAACCTAAAACCTGGTATTATATATGTTATTTGGGTTTTGCAGCAATTTGAAATAGGTTATTGGGGTTTAACGCCAAGCAGGCCATCTCACGGTGGTCTATTGAAAATAGATGAAACAGCTATTAAACACAAAACCCACTAGAGGCTTTGTGGTAAATAGCCACTTCGTCTGTTTACCACAAAATCTTTCATATTGAGTTTTGCAGTATTTAGGCGTTTGGTAGATTTACTGCAAAATCCCTTAGATTCGGTTTTGGGTAAATAGATAAAAGAGCTATTTACCACAAAGTCCATTATAAGGGATTCTGCAGTAAATAGTCATTTGGTTATTTATTGCAAAATCCATTAAAGTGTTTTGCAGTAAATAACTTTTGGCTATTTACCGCAAAATCCCTTATTTTGGGTACATAATCCCTCATTTGGCTTTGCAGTAAACAGACGTTTTGTCTACCACAAAATCCTTTATTGGTTTCTGGTAAATTGACATGTACTGTAAAATTCCTCAATTATCAACTGCAAAGGCTATTTGGGCTATGCAAAAAAAAAAAAAAAAAAAAGGTTCTATATACATGTAATGGATTTATTGCAGTTGGTCGCATCGAAGTACTTCAAAGTCTTTAGCAGTAAATTTCAAAATGTGTCTACTGACATACTGAAAATCTCATGCTAAATTTGCAGTAAGTCACTGAATTTACCACAGACCCAATTCGTAAAATGATTAACCTTGAACCGATCTGCGCTCGTTGGAACACTCAACCGACAAAAATCTGTGTGTGTGTGTGTGTGTGTGTGTGTGTGTGTGTGTGTGTGTGTGTGTGTGTGTGTGTTAATTTAACAAGCTAATGTCATCTGTTTGTGGGTGACACAAAATGTATGCACTTGCATTGAAGTTGTAGAAGCAACTACAAAAGGCCGGGACATCACTGTCATCTCAGCGAAATACAGATACATATAAAACTGATGTTGTAAAATCTTCGGTCATGGTTTATATAACCGTCATTCACTGCTGCAGACCATATGACAAAGGTCTACATTTATATCGATTGTGACGGCAGATTTGGCCGAAGTATCAATAAAGACTAATGATGTTTTTCTCTTTTTTTTTTTCATCTCTCAAGCCCATGACATATGTAAAAAATAAGTGAAATTATCCACAATATTTATGTTTTGTCGAAGTATGGATTTTGTTTCCTGCAAAAAGACCTTGACGTTTCAGATTAAAAAAAGAGGTCAACCATTAATTGTTAAGCAAGAAATAGTGTAAATTTAGAATTTCTTTTCTGTCGTGCCCGTTTGAAGATTTAGCCAAAGTGTCAAATGAAAGTAATTTTACACACATTTGCTGACCGCAAAGCCATCCTTCACAGATCTATGTGATAAGTAATACGCATAGAAATCTTACAAGGGCAAAGGCAATCAAGTGTAAAATGATCAAAATTGTAGCCAAGCGGGGGAAAGGGGGGGGGGGGGGGAGTAAATCAGTTTTTCACATAAGCTGACCTGCTGCAACTGGACGGAGTGACCCACTGATTGGGGCCAGTGACTAAGGGATATGCTCACAAAATTACAAATAAACGTATGGCTATTGCGTTGTATTGTGCCAAGCTTCAAAGTATTTGGCTGCGTTAATTTCAAACGTTAACTTATATAACATACTTGTTGTCTGACTCGATTCGCTACTGCTTATCAGCGGTAACGAATTGAGGGAGACAACCAGTGTCGTTTTTAAATGTCGGACGGACGTCACACAGAGGGACGATGGATGGCCAAGTCATTAATAAATATTCATAGAGTGGTTTTTATGTATTTATTGCCCCGACCTGTGCTTTCACTCTTAACCCTTTTAGCCCTAAGGTCCCATTTCTCAAATTTCGGAGATGTTGCTTAACGACTATGTACCAGTTTCAGGAGATGGATTGACCATGATAATTCAAGGGCAGTCAGTGCCAGATTAGCTTGGCGCCAACAGGCGCCAAGCTAATCTGGTACTGACTACCCTTGAATTATCATGGTCGACCCATTTCCCGCTATAGTGCGTCAGGCCTGCTAAATGGGTGAAAGAAAAGGTGTGCTATTGAAACAAGCGTGAAAATGCGTTGGCAAAAACCGAAGTTTTGACTGTAAAATGCAAGAACTGAAATATGAAAGAAATTTGCTTCAATAGCAAAGGCCGCAATGTCGCTGTGTGCTTGATATCATGAAGCACGTGTTTGTTGTTGTTGTTGTTGAAACAAACATGAATCTCAGTCAACATCAAAAGTTATTTACCACAAAGATTACAAAAAGGATATACGTACGAACAGACAGACACCCACTTTATTGACCATGCTTTCAAGCATGTCGTCATGAGACAGTCTTTGTCACTTGCATGGCGTCCATTCAGACTATCAAACAGTCACTCTGTCAATCAATCAGTCAATCACTCAATGAACAACACAAACACTGGAAGTTATTCTCGTATAACATTATCAGTCAATAGATCCCGGCACTAATTTTAATCAGAATGTTTGATGACTGATAAAAGAGTCGAAGGTATATTGCATCTTGTCTTTTATCAGGGCATCTCGACATATTGATAAATTGTGATGTAATAAATAAATAAATAAATAAATAAATAAATAATGTCACTCGCGATTCTCTACGAAATGAATCGAGGGAGACAAACAGAGTGGAGTGGTTCTAGTCTGATGCGATTTGACCTTGGGACGCTCTTCTTCATTATGAGGAATAACGCTCTATGATAGGACTATACATCGTCACTGAAACCGTGAGCCTATCAGGATACACAATAAAGAACCTTTCGTTGAAACGATGGACGAAACTTGAGGTGGACTCGACAAACACTCCATCTGTGAGGACTGACCTTTAAGCGACTTTGAATACGTGGACTGACACCGTTCAGGGGCGGATCAGTTACTTCGAGGCGGGGGGGGGGGGGGGGGTAAGAGGTCCAACTTTTTGTTTGGGACCTTCAACCTAACGCAAAAGGCCTCCCCGATGCGAGACCTTACAGTGGCCGAAAAATCAAACAACGGTGGCGGGGGAGGGGAAGGGGGGAGGGGGGGGGGCGGGGGTACGGATAGGCTCTCACCACTCACTGACAAAAATATAAACAAAATGTCAAACAATGTTGGGGGGGGGGGGGGGGGGTCCAAACACACCCAAAGGTGACTTTTGTAGCATTTGAAAGAATTTGGAGGGGCGAGGGGCGAGGGGCGTCCGGAACCCCTCAGTGTAACTCCTTGGCTCCCCCCCCCCCCCCCCCCCCCCCCCCACTCCAGCAGAGACGCCGGCCTACGGCCGTTCAAAAAAGAAACTTAAGCAGATGAATTCCGATGTGGTTTACTGTGCGCAATGAGGAGACTGTGGAAAAGAGGTCCTGACTTTAACTCATTAACTGCTACTGATGATACCGCTCGCAAGAACTAAACAAGGGGTTAACCCGTTCAGTGCCAGCTGACGCAGACTGTGTTTCTGCAATCTTCCGGTTAATTCAACACAAAAACCCCATGACATGGATTCAAAGTGGTGTCAGGCAAGAGGCATAGATCATCATGAGCCCCCGCAACTGCGGGGGCTCATGAGGATCTATACCTCTTGCAGTTGGGTGGTGTTAAATTTTTCCCGGCACTAACCGGGTTAATATCAGTCTATTTCGATGCCGCTTCATATTGTACGCGGTGTCGGTATCGGCTATCGCGAAAACGCGACGCCGGCACACATATCATGATAAGCTCCTATGAGCTTTTTCCACAAATGACAGACCACCTTTGTGTATCAGCATTTACCACTGACTTTTTTTGTGGGGACGGCGGCACGCGTCGGTTCGACCATTATGGGCCCGACTGAACAAACAGTGTCAAACGGTGTCAAGATGAATTCACCTCAGTTCTAAATCTCGACTATTATTCACGCTTCCGCGCGATACCTAACCACCCCACCTACCCGCCCACCTCCTTCGGTACAGTGCTGCAATGCCCAGGCGTTGGGCTTACGACGGAAGGGCAACGAAATCACGAATTATCGCGCATGAAAACCGAAAACAGGACAACCTGACCACGTCGCAAATACTATGTTATATTATAATCAAAGAATCCCCATTCCACCTATCCATCCCACTATCGAAAGTCTGAACCCGTGAGATAGTCTTTTGTTGCTTGTACTGCGTTAAAACTGAACAACTATTCTTTCTCCGGGGGTACACCGGCCGTTCCTCCCTCTCCACTTTGGTACTGTTTTCAGGCGGGCGGGCCATTTTATAAATTTCAAATACAAGCGATCACAATTTCCGAAACCGCGGCTGAGCTGACCCCTAGGGGCCCTCGCACCACGTAAATGTCCTGTGTTTGTCTTCAGAATGAATGCGTGCGTTTCACGTGAGCTTGCGTGTTGGGTTCAGTTCGCGGCGCTTTGAGCCGATTTGCAGAATTGGGTAAATCGCCTATATAATAACCGGTATTATTATTATTATAATTATTATTATTATTATTATTGGAAAGGAGTCCTCGGCAAGCATGGCGTGGGGAACTGCAATGACAATGGCTGCCTACTGTTGGAGTTCTGTGCGGAGCAGCAACTGGTCATCACCAACACTACTTTTCAGCAAAAGGACAGTCGAAAGACCACCTGGATGCATCCTCGCTCCAAACACTGGCACTCGACTATGTCCTAGTGCGTCGGAGGGACCGCAGTGACGTCCTCCTCACCAGTGATGCCCAGTGCAGAGTGCCACACTGACCACCGCCTTGTCCGCTGCAAACTCAGGCTCCACTTCAAGCCAAAACCCAAGAAATGGGGGCCCCCCAAGAAAAAGCTTGATGTTGCCAGCCTTCAGCGTGACGATGTGAAAGCTGCCTTTCAGACAGATTTAAAGCGCAGGCTCAAAGACACAGCGGACCCAGTAGACTCCTCCCCTGAAACACTTTGGGAACAACTGAAAACTGCTATTGCAAAATCCTCTGCAGAAGTCTTGGGTTTCGCCAGAAAGAAGAACAAAGACTGGTTTGACGAAAACGATGTAGAGATCCAGGAACACCTAGCAAAAAAAAAAAGAGCCGCCCATCAGGCCCACCTAGCCCAGCCTTCCTGCCCTGTGAAGAAGTCTGCCTTCCGCCTCGTCTGCAGCAGTCTCCAGCGCAAGCTCAGAGATCTCCAGAATGAGTGGTGGACCAGACTTGCACAGAGGACCCAGCTTTGCGCTGACAATGGTGACTACAGGGGCTTCTACGAAGCACTGAAAGCAGTGTATGGCCCCAGGCACCTGGTACAAAGTCCCCTGCGAAGCGCGAATGGCCAGGCACTCCTCACAGATAATATTTCCATCTTGAACCGCTGGTCGGAATACTTTCAGAGCCTCTTCAGCGCTGAGCGCACTGTTCAAGAAGCAGTCGTCCTACAAATCCCACACCTCCCAGTAAAGGTTGAATGGGACGAACCGCCCACCGCTGAAGAGACTCTCACAGCCATCCACCAGCTCAAGAGTGGCAAAGCAGCAGGCATTGATGGAATACCGCCAGAGATCTGGAAACATGGAGGCACAGCACTGCACAACAAGCTCCATGACCTCTTTCTCTGCTGCTGGGAGGAAGGAACACTACCAAAAGATCTCCGTGATGCAGTCGTTATCACCCTGTACAAGAACAAAGGCGAGAAGTCTGACTGTTCCAACTATCGGGGAATTACCCTGCTGTCCATTGCTGGGAAAATCCTTGCAAGGCTGCTCCTGAATCGGCTGGTACCTGCCATCGCTGAAGACCAACTCCCAGAGGGCCAGTGTGGCTTCAGAGCAAACAGGAGCACCACCGATATGGTCTTTGTGCTGAGACAGCTACAGGAGAAGTGCCGCGAGCAGAACAAAGGGCTGTACGTAACATTTGTCGACCTAACAAAAGCGTTCGACACTGTGAGCAGGCAAGGCATGTGGCAGATCCTGGAGCGACTTGGCTGTCCCCCAAAGTTCCTCAACATGATTGTCCAGCTACACGAAGACCAGCAAGGCCAGGTCAGACTCAACAATGACCTCTCAGAACCATTCCCTATTCTCAACGGCGTAAAGCAGGGCTGCGTGCTGGCACCGACCCTCTTCACCATCTTTTTTAGCATGATGTTGAAGCAGGCCACAGTGGACCTCGATGATGACGATGCAGTGTACATCAGGTATCGTCTCGATGGCAGCCTGTTCAACCTCAGACGACTGCAGGCCCACACGAAAACCCTAGACCAACTGATTCGTGAGCTGCTTTTTGCTGATGATGCTGCCCTCGTTGCACACACAGAGAGAGAGCCCTGCAGCGCATCACGTCTTGCTTCGCAGATGCTGCCCAGCTCTTTGGACTCGAGGTCAGTCTGAAAAAGACAGAGGTCCTCCATCAGCCGGCACCCAAGACAGTGTATCGCCCTCCTCACATTACCATTGGCGAGTCTGAACTAAAGTCAGTGCACCAGTTTACCTACCTTGGCTGCATTATCACGTCGGACGCCAAGCTGGACAAGGAGCTTGACAGCAGGCTGGCAAAAGCGAACAGCGCTTTCGGGCGACTTTTCAAGCGGGTGTGGCACAATCAACAGCTGAAAACAGGCACCAAGATCAGCGTGTACAGAGCTGTGGTCCTCACCACCCTGCTGTATGGTTCCGAGTCCTGGGCCCTCTACCGCAGCCAACTACGACTCCTCGAACGCTTCCACCAGCGCTGCCTGCGTACCATCCTGGGCATTCACTGGAGTGACTATGTCACCAACGTCGAGGTCCTTGAACAGGCTGAAACTGTGAGCATCGAGGCTTTGCTGCTGTGGACACAGCTCCGCTGGGCGGGGCATGTCTCCAGGATGGAGGATCATCGCCTACCAAAGATCACACTGTTCGGCGAGCTTGCTACTGGACACCGTGACAGAGGGGCACCAAAGAAGAGATACAAAGACTGTCTCAAGAAGTCACTTAGTGCTTGCCAAATCGACCACCACCAGTGGTCTTCGCTTGCTGCGGACCGTGACACCTGGCGCTCCACCATTTACAAGGCAGCTGTCTCCTTTGAGGACTCTCACAGAGCTAGCCTTAAGGACAAGCGGCTCAGGAGAAAAAACAGAGATGCCGCAGCTCAGAACCCTGGCCATACCTTCCCCTGCAGCCACTGCGGTCGAACCTGCCTGTCTCGGATTGGCCTCCGCAGCCACGAACAAGCCTGCAGACGTCGTGGTCAACTCCTATAAAATCTTCGTTCGCGAAGTCAAGCCAAGAGAGAGATTATTATTATTATTATTATTATTATTATTATTATTATTATTATTATTATTATTATTATTATTATTATTATATTAATGAATGAAATAATGAAAAAAGAATGAATGAGTGAATCAATGAATAAATCAAATGAATGAATGAATGAATCAATCAATCGATCGATCGATCGATCAATCAATCAATCAATCAATCAATCAATCAATCAATCAATCAATCAACATAAACAAAGTCCAACAAAAGACGCAGATATATGGTACCGAACTAGGTATTATATAGCACTAAGCAGCTAAGTATTCATCGGCCAGTTGTGCCAAAACACTTCTTTAATTTGTTCACATATTTGTTGATCAAGACAATGTCTCTTGGCCTCAATAGGTAATGATTATTCCAAGTTTAAAGAGTGTCAAAATGCAAAAGAAAGCTAAATTTACACCATTTTCAATAGTCTCGACCGTTCATGATCTCAGTACTTTAACTCATTCGAGACGTGCCGCCACCGAATACTTCCAAAAAAATTCTGCCCTTCATTACCGACATCTTCAACACATCTCTTGAGAACGGTTCAGTCCCTGATATCTTCAAGTCCGCCATCGTCCGTCCTCTCCTCAAAAAACACAACCTCGACCCAAACGAACTAAAAAACTATCGCCCAGTCTCCAATCTCTCTTTCCTGTCCAAGCTTCTTGAGAAGGTTGTTCTCAACCAGCTCAACCTCCACCTTGCCGACAACAACCTCCTCAGTCCATTCCAGTCTGCCTATCGCAAA
>BTPG01000007.1:49745251-49967751 GCA_036245525.1 Semisulcospira habei
ATTAACAATTTACAAATTAACAATTATGCATGTGAAAACTCTTACAAATTATGCATGTGAAAACTAAACGTATACATCTTTTGGCTTTGATTTTAGTATTTTTATTATAAAATAAAGTCAGTCAGTCGATCAGTGGTACTGGTAGCTTACTAATGCTGAAGTGGTCACTATAGTATACTTTTTAGGACACCTTAACAGTTACCCCGTGTAAACTTTCCTATGTTAAACTGTACCCAAGGTACACTATTGTGTGATAAACTGTGCATGGTTAACACTATATGGTGGTGTTTTATATCCAGCTTATCACATCTCGCTTCCCATGACTGCGTGCTGTGAACCAGCCAATTGTGTGGAAAATTGGCATAGATCCACATTAGGGCTTAAGGGCTTTGACAATCTTTCAGTTGAGATTTCAGAAGTGCTTGAGGGTGTATGATACTTCAGCGTGTTCAGTTTTAGAGTGCTCATGATAATCTTGTATGATACAGACATGAGACGTTTCCGAATTTTTTCAGAAATCCGATTTTTTTCCCTGCATTTTGGTTATTTTTTTAGATCAGTGCAAATTCATTGAGCAAAAGCAAAAATACTTTTTATTTTTCTTGAACTCATTGCTTACACTATAAGATGAATGTAGGTGTTTTGTGAAAATATACTGATTGCGAGTTGCGAGTTCTGGACTCTTTGCTTTCCTAGGATTTGATCTGGACCTGGTCTCATGTCTGATGATAGCAACATGCTTTTATCAGCTACAGGCATAGACCCTTCTTCGCCTATTTAAACTTTACGAGCCTCATGAGGTTCTCCAGTTCGTTAAGGCTCATTATCATCTGTGCCTTGGGAAATGTATGGCAGTTATTCTGAGCACAAAACTAGTCTCAGCAAGACACATATCCTCATGTGCCAGCTTATAATGATGTGGTTGACATTAACTGAGTAGGCCCACCACTGAATCACACAGTATTTATGAAGATCTATGTCTCCATAAGCCAATAGAGTTAATCAGATAGATTGCATAGCCAGTCTAAGTAAAACAAAGCCAGCTGGTCAGAGTCTGCACAGTTGGCGAGGGGTTGATTCCAGCCCAAATAGCAGATGCAATAAATGAGGCGTGATTTCTCTTTGTGCACTGCTTTGTCTACCTTGAACCCTGCATGCCACTAAGTACAGATCTTCATGTATCCTTACAGCCTGAGTGATTTGCATGAGCTCCTGCCGCATAAGTCAGATCATGAGGATCTATGCATCTCATTGAGGCTGAGATGTTTCCTTTTACACTCAAAATTGTACTGATGCAATTTTGCAAAGGGCATAGGTCTACATATATTCGGACACCTGTGAAAGATATTTCAGATCTCCACAGCAGCAAACCTAACTCATAAGCATATTCTTCTTGTGATACTGATAGCATGACTTGTTTTTATATTCATTCAGCCAATGCCATTCACCAAAAAAAGGAGGCAATAGATTATCATAAGCATTTGCAGCCAAACAGCTCTGTATGGACCCTCTGATGAGTAGTTGTGTTTGTTTGCAATCATTAACTAAAATTCAGCAAGTGTAACACAAGTGTAAGAATACACCTTCAAATAGTTCTGGAGTCTCAAAGATTGTAATGAGCCCTTAAACCATGTCTGGAATAATGTAGATCTATGCCAAATCAGTCTCCACACAGCCGGTCGGTCCGTGGCATGTTCAGCAGGCCCTCTTGCTAGAAGCAAGATTTAAAAAGCTTGATAAAATTTAAACTGAGACCGGACAGTGTACATCGTGTACAGTTTAACACAAGACAATGTACATGGGGTAGGGTGTCCTAAAATGTATACTTTAGTGACCAATTCAGCCTTACTAATAATAATATTAATTACAATTACAAAATTTACAAATCACTTTATTGTCTATGAGATGAAATTTTCCCTTCAGCTTCGACATTAAAACACGCAGAAGAACATATATATGAAAATAATAAACATACCTGCAAATATGATTACCTTGTAGTTGTACATGTATACAATCCAGACATGTATACAATCTGTACATGTATACAGACACATGCACGCAAACACTGTCATCCATGGACAATTATGTCACATGCTTCACTGCGATAGAAAGTTACTATGCAGAGTTACTATGCCAAAAGTATTACTGGTCATATGGCCCAACAGTTATATGATGGAGTTCAGCAAGGTTATTGCATTAGGTACAACTGAATTTTTGAAAAGATTCCTGCGAGCCAGTGGCATTCTATAATGCCTACCAGAAGGCCGTTTCTACGACTGGGAGTACAGCGGGTGAGAACTGTCTGATGTGATGGAAAAGGCTGTGAACAGAAACTGTATGAATGTCACTGAGCTGACTTTGTGGTCTGCCTATAATGTTACAGATTGTGTTCACAACTCCAGTCAATGTACTCTTGTTCTTTGCACTCAGGTTACCAAACCACACTCTAATGTTGAATGATAACAAACTTTGGTTATGTGATATCAGTTACTAGAGAAATACCACTTCAGAGGTAGGGATACTAAAAATTGTTCAACTTGAAGAACACTGGGACTTAAAATGAACTGATTTTAACAGCAGGCACTATTTTACCAGGTGTTACTGAAAAAAATACCGGTTGTACTTGTAGATAACCCTAGTGTGAACACTGTGTACTTGTAACCATAGGCTGTGTACATTGTCTCTGTTGTAACTGACTCATTGAAAGACACGAAACACTCATTGGCCCCACACACCTACAGAACAGGTGAACAGAACAATTTGCTGCTGTGTTCAGGTGCCCAAGTACCTGTCTGAGAGATGGGAGGATTCCGAGACACCAGAAGTTGGAGTGATGAGAATCACGAGATCAAAGTAAGGCTGACACATTTTCATCTTCTCCACACCTCCACCCCCTGAACTGCCCAGGGGTCATCAGGTTGATATTGGCCGCTGTTGGCCCGTGCTCTGTGCGCGGGCCAACAGCGGCCTGATATCCTGATGTACTTTGAGTTTGACACATATGTATGTATGCAACGAAAAAAACGTCTTCGTATGTCAAGATGTCTTGCTCTTAACCCTTTGGATGTCGGTAGCAGTTTTAGTCGTGATGATTCCTGAAGGAATCATTGTGACTAAAACCACTACCAACACCCAAAGGGTTAAATTAATTATGATGTGTATCATTGTGCGTATTGATGATTTGATCTCTCCTATCACTACAATGAAGAGAAGATACCAATACTGTACTGTATACATTGATAAACATAATTAAAACATATTTATATACATGTAATCTGACAGTGCTGGTAGAAAATTTACAGTTTTTCTTTTGCTGAAAATTTGTGAAAAATGGTGTGTGGTAAATAATGGAAAGCACTTGAATATTAACCCATTACATCCAGAGGCTGATTTAAAATATGAAGATGCATATTATCTTATGAAGGCTGCATTATACATTAGGAGATGCATCAACTGTTTCAGTTCATGGGTGGTGCCAGAATAGCTTGGCGCCAAGGTATTCTGGCACCACCCTTGAACTATCATAGTCAGATTTATTTCAGCTTCAAGCTATGGGTGTATCAGGATGAAAAGTGTTAAAAGTAATTTTTACCTTGACAGACTGTTGAAATCTTATTGCCATGTGTCAACATCCTTACAGGTAGTAATCAGAGCGTCATAATTGTATACTAAATAGTAATTTCATTTACTCATATCATTTTCAGACAGACTGGCCAGAAGCCTAGTTTCATCTTCACCTCTACTGATGCCATCATGTCCAAAGCGTCGTCCAGAGATAAATCTGCAGGTGCGACAGCTATACCCAAACAACACAAGTTTGCCCTCACAGGCGTTGGCAACCAGAATCTCACAGTGTTCTCTCAGTCAGGTGGTAAGTGCTTTTCCAAAGGTAGTACAACAGAACCTGTTTTGAGTGACCACCCTTATGAGAAATCACCTGTCGTCAAAGACCATCATTTATGTGGCTGTAGCCACCTAAATGGTCTTTAATGACAGGTGAGACTGTTTGGACAGGACTGAAGCAGGGTGATATGCTAAGAATGGCAGAGAACAGAGAGGAATGGAGGGAGCTGGTTGCCAAGTCATCAGTGGTGCCCCAACGGTCGGCAAGACTACGGGATATAGATAGATAGAGACTGTTTGCCCTTGAAGACTTATCTTTAGAAGGCATACATATGTCATTTTAAGACCACTGTCTTCTTGCAAGAAAAAGGTGGTTGCTCAAAACACGTTCTACTGTACATGTATGTATTGGGTGATAACCAACTCTTCTTCTTCTTTGCATTCACCATCTGTTGACTACACATGAAGACCAGCCTCGGTGATGAATGCTGCCATTCCCTGTAGGTCTTCCCATGGTCCCATACAGTTTGGTCTCCATTATCTCTAGTTGGCCACACCCTGTCCCTGAGCTGCTGGTGTAGCATGCAGTCCTGGAGGACCTGTTCGCTGGACTGCTCTGCATCTCCACAGTGGCACATAAGGGTTTCAGCTTGCTGGAATTTCATGTGCATGTATTGGTTGAGTCTGTTATGTCCTGTTATTAGTCTAAATTGAGGACCTGTTCTTGCCGTGGTAGTCATGTGTGTCATGTCTGTGTGTTTGTTTGGCACAGGTTCTTGATTATGGTCTTCATTTCTTGGTACGTCACAAGGTTGTCTTCCTGCTCCTCCGCTGCTCCAAGTTTTGCCAGGCTGTCTGCAGTTTCATTGCCCTGGATGCCAGTCAGATGGAATCCACTGCAGTACAACATTTCTGCCCTCACTGGCCCGATGTAATGCCTCTGCCAGTCTGCCCAGTCTGCCATGGGCATCAGTCAGGAACACTACCTGCCTGGGGATCTTTGCTCTACTGCTGATGATATATCTGCAGCCTGAGTCAGGGCCTCCACCACTGCAGCATTGTTCATGCAGTGCTTGCCTATTTGTAGATGCACAGAGGTTTCCTCTTCATCTGGGTAGCGTATGTACACCCCAGCTCCTCCATTCTTCACAGCTCCTGTTGCTGATCCATCTGTGTACCCCTGCATCCATGTTGTATTTGGATGCCTTTCTTCAATCATGGACAGGGTGAGAGCTTTCTTGCTGGTGTCACTGAGTGTGCTTTTCACCTGGAGTGAGATAAGGGATCGTTGTGCTGATGGTTATACTGGCAGGTTGCCTAGTCTATAATGGTGTGGTGCTTGCCGGCTGGGGGGGGGGCAAGGCCTTCTCTGATAGCATCTGATAGCTGTCCTGATAGCATCACAGCAGCTGCCTGCTTGTCTTGACAAAGCTAGTTCTTTTAAGCCTTCTGCTTGATGGTTCCATCACTCTCCTGCCCATTGGGTGCTGTGGCATGGCCTTGAACTTAACTGCTTGTGTCATTAGTTTCACGTCTCTTCGTTTACTGTGGGACGGGATACCTGTGGTGTTTTCCATTTTCTCTGTTGGTGTTGATTTTATAGCCCCAGTGATCAGTCTCAAGGCTTGGTTTTGGACTCTGTCCAGGTTTTGCAGATGGGTCTTGGCTGATGATGCCCAGGTGCTGGAGCCATACTCAAGGTGCGGGCGCATGGCACTTTGCTACACCTTCTTCAGTACCCCCTTATTTGCCCCCTACTGTGCACCAGCCAGCTTTATCATAATGAACAGTTTCCTACGGGCCTTGGCTTTTGCATGGTCTAGATAATAATAATAATAATGATTGTCACGACCCCGCTTCCGGGGCGCGAACTATGAGTGCTACCACTCGAGATACACCCGACCCACACTAACACAAACCTAACACAAACGCCAGAGGAACAATGACAACGACATTTATTGCATAAAACCCTAACAATAACCAACTATTCTCACGCAATCCTAACCACGCATTCACACATCACATTCACATGCACACACGTCCAAACTCCCCACCCCGAATATCCATAATACACAATACAAAATAAATATAATAAACTAAATATCCCTAAAACACAAAAGGTTGAGAAAACTTATATATAATAAAGCAAATAACCTTAACAAAAATACAACCGAAAACAGACTGAAAAGCTTACGGCACAAGCCACTGAACCCCGACGAAAGCACAAGCGTCAAGCACTAACGCCAGTTAGACCAACGCCTTTGCTTTCACGAAGAGTCCCTTACAGCACGTGACAGTATTTCAATTAGCACAATATCAATACGATCAACCAAATATACTTTCTAACACACAAATGAAGATCGAGAAAAAATGAATATAGTTCGTAAGCTACTGAAACTTCCCAGCGGGAGCACGAACGACAAGTTCGAATTAAATTAATGCTTTCGCAAACTAGGCATTCACAGCATAAGGCTCCTTTAACTAACACGTTTCAGAATAAACAATATCAAGTATACAAATGGAACAGATATCTTTAATTTAACACGACTGAATATATTTCACGTCACTGGACCTTCTCGCCGGAAGCACAACCGTTAAGCTCAGCACAGCTCGATGCTCTTGCCTCCGCGATAAGGCCTTCCATAACACAGGCTGCTTTAAATACAATATCTCAAAATGTCACTGTGACAAAGCTCCTCTCACAATATTGTCACTACGAGGAGATGAAATAAATCTCGCAACGTTCTTCACAATATTATAAATATACAAAACTTCACTTAAACAGGTTAGAAATAACTACATGGGACGACCTGACCTGACTAAACACGAGGCGTGCTGCAACACTCGCAATAGCACCCAGGTCCTACGTCGTAGCCCAACAAGGCGGAGTGACACAGTCAGCCTCCATTCTCAGTACCACAGCACGGTGGCAGACTAGCTGGTTAGTTCTTTAACGTTAAGGCCGTTGAATTTGGACCATTGGATTAGGATGCACTAAAACACAGGTGCAAAAATACACATAAATAACAAAAGAAACAAGATAATCATATCACCCTTCCCGCAACTTTAATTGCCGTCTTTTATATTCCTTTCACCTCTCTCCCACAACAATAAATTCAACCTCAGCAGAACACATATTTACACGTCACCACATGACTCACTTCCGAATTCACCCTTCGACGCTAGATAGAGAAATGGCCTTAGTCGCCTGCTCAGCGTTGAATCCCAATAACTAATCCACTGCTAGATCTATACTCTAGAAACTACAACATACAACAGACGGCATTCACTTCTACATTCTATTCGTACACTTGCCCCCCAATATACACTAGCCCAAAAAATAATAATAGAACAAGCAAACACAAACAACTGCATCTGCATAATTATAACCCTATCAGAGACAAGATGGCGGATGAACCACTGAAGAAAGAAGAAAGTATCATCGACTCGCGCCGACAATGACAGACTCGGAATTGAAGAGAAGAAAGAGGCCAAGAGACAAGATACCCCTAAGTAGAATTGACATCTGACAAGGGAATATGGACATGTGGCAACACGTAAAGCAAAAGCTTGGCTGGCTTGACCGCCCATCTGGAATTTGTTGCTTTCCTGCTCTGTGAATCAGTAAGTAATCTATGGTCTTTGTCCATCTTCCTATAGTTCCGCGAGCGCTAGTGATTTTCAGAATTCATGATCTTCAGTAGAATTTATCTCTTACTGATTTCGCAAAGATTTTAAACCTGTTTTATCACATAGTTATGAGCTAGTTATCAGATTTTATGCTGCAAGGATCTGAAAACTATGGTGTGTGTCAAAGTTGCACATCGCTGGTCGTGACACGTTTTTGTCTGTGCGGGCTCTCATTCACTCGATTCGCAGAGGTAGTGTTTCTGCTGCGATACTGCATTTGTCGTTTCCAATGCTGCTTTCAGTTACGTAGACGTTGATGTGAAATTGACTGCAGTGCAGAAAGTGGGTATGACTATCAATGTTCTGTTTCGTGTTTCCAAGGGATAAAGGATCAAAGGTCAAACTAGGCACCATGGACGCTCGCTCAGTCGCTTTGCGCGGAGAGTCGAACAAGCCACGCCCTCCGCGGTGCACGATGCAGCTCGGCGATCGTTACTAGTAACTACTAGCAGGTCAAGCGGAACCCACATTGTGATTTTGACAGCATAGCAAGTATGGAAGGTTTATTCTACATTCCAGTGAAAAATTACCTCAAAGGGATGCTGGAGAACATCAGTACACGTGTACACTGACACATGTGTACACCACACCGATGACCTCGTGACCTGCAGTATTGTGATACACTGATAGTCGGCCGGGTTCTGTGGCCTTGTGACTTAGGCTAATAAATATATGCATATTAATTTAAAACCAGGCCGATGCAGATGATAAATCCGTGACTCGGGTACAAAAACAATACACCCTGCCAACGATGAATTTCGACATTTGGCATTGTACTTACATCATAAAGCTCTAAGATAGTACACAAAGGACCCATACACATATTGTCAGCAGTATCTGTTGCAGACAGTTTTCTGACTGTTGAGATGCTTGATCCTGGGCAATATAACTTTAAGATACCTCCTTCTGCTTGGTTGAGAGAGAGAACAGGGTTGCCATGGTCTTTTCTGTGTTTATTGAGACACACCAATCATTTGCTCAAGCTGTGATGTGGTCCGGAGCAAGCTGCATGCGGTAGGTTGCGGTTGTCGCATATTCCCCAGAGCACCACATGGCAGGTCGTCTGCATATATACTATCATAAAGTGCAGCATGTACTCTCTTGGGCAGTTCAACAATGATGTCATTGATGAATGTGATGAACAGGGTGGGTGAGAGGACACCTCCCTGGGGAACACCGTGGTGTAGGAGGATCCTTTTGCTGGGTTTCCCATCGACCATCACTCTTGCTCTTCTGTTGAGGAGTTATGCTTTGGTCCACTTGTACGTGTTGCCTGTGATGCCACTCCTCTGCAATTTTACCAAGAGGCCATCTTTCCAAACTTATTACCTGTATGAGAGATATTTAGCGGGTTTGCTGGCATCTGAAGCACACTTGTAATTGTAGAGGCGTCAGACAGATGTAAATATGCTGTGGAGTGAGTCCACCTTGAAAGCTGTTTCGATCACATTTCAGTGCACACAAGCGGCAAGTAAAAGGTTGCACATGGTATAAACTTCTTAGGCAAAAGAGCTCTTGTGGATTACAGAAAATTGGTTCACCTCTTATGTATTTTTGTAGAACTAGAATACTTTGTGAACCTCGTATTCCAGGCTCCACCAATTAACCCATTTTGCCCCAAGTCCCTACAGCAGGAGATAGATTGACCATGATAATTCAAGGGTAGTGCCAGATTTGCTTGGCGCCTTGGATCTAAAAGGGTTAACATACTCAGTTAACATTTTGTTTTAAACCCTATTGTCTGAGCACTATGTCTCGGTTCACACACATAGGATTTTACCTGTTGTGTAGTCTCCACCATACTTTTAACAGTTTTGTCACATAACGATCAGCTACTGTGGTGGGGTAGAACTAGAATTAGAGCGACCCAACTGGTTTGCTAATGACAGTGTACAGATTTGTGTCAAGTTAAAGTTACTGGTGACTGCGCGGTGTCCAAAATATCATTGTATTTATTTGGATGTCTAAAAAAGTTGACAAAATGTAGACCATTGTGCTTTTCAAAATGTGATTGATTTGTGTGAAATTTGTAATTTCTTTCAACAGATCGCATTGCAATCGAGGGTAAGGTAATGCAAAGAGCAGAGTGTCTTCCAATAGCAGATGATAACTACATGAAACTCAAAAGGTACAGTAAAGAGTATTATTCTTGTAATTTTGTGTGATGTGTAGATTACGGTCAAAAGATTTTTTTTCGTAATCTATATTGATAAGGTATCACTGTTCCATTATCATATAATGTAGTAAACTGCGCTTCAAAATATTCTTTAAAATTTTTGAAATAACAAGTTGTGACATTGGTTGCGGTCACTAGCCAAGCAGCTACATCCTCATCCACCGCTCACTCTTAATTCTGTATTCACCTTTTTTCCCAGGAGCCAGCTGGAGATCAACAACAAACCAAAGCGAGAAATTGTACTGCTTCAGAACGTGGTAATGGCATATAAACCACGCAGTGATCACATTTCCAATGTAAGTAAATGCCTCTCAAACTGTCAAAATTCACACCCACATTTCTTCTTCTGTTACAGTAACCCCGCTGGTACACAACAAGCAACATCCAACCGCAAGAGGCATAGACCTTCATGTGCCCCCGCAACTGCGGGGGCACATGAGGGCCTATGCCTCTTGCTAGCTTCTTTCATATAGATCTGCATTCCCTGAGTAGAATTTTAGTTAACGCTGATTTCAGGGATATCACTCACGTATACTGGCTGTCAAGGGACTAGGTTATTCTCTTTTTATATGCTGCAGTAGGAGATGGATTGACCTTGATGGGTCCTGTGTAGTGCCAGAAATGACTTTGCATCTGGGGGTGCCGAGCTATTCTGGCACCATCTGCCAGCTTTCACATCAGTCTGGGATGTATATGACCTTGTTATTTATCTGCATATTTTTCTGTGGGCTAGCGATTGAGTACATGGGCAGGGGCATTGGCCCTAACCGTGTGTCTGTCCAGAGATGAGTATTTCCCCTTGGTATGCGTACATTACTGCCAGTGCTAGTCTCACCAGTTGGTTTGTAAGTGTCTCTGAACTAATCAGGTGATCTGAATGTTGGTATATCCAATGCTGAGGGATTTCCCTTATTTTAAGGAAGGTCTGTCCAGCACTGAGTGGTTTTCCTTGGTATGTGCACTGTATCTACCAGAGCTTGTCTCACCTTGGGTTTGTGAATACCGAGGTTGTGGGTTCCCCAATTCAGACCACTCTAGGGCGAGAGGCAAGAAAGCACAGTGGGCTGTGGGCAAAGAGAGCACTTCACAATGGTCGATCACCAGTGCGAGCAGGAAAACTTTACAGAAACAAATTATATCCATGAAATCACCCAATATTAGAAGTGCTTGCATGAATAAAATGCATCTAAAACTTGAATAATTTTACTAGTTATTGAAATGACATGGTAGACCATTTTTGGAAACCACTGTGCTTCATCATCATATGCATCATTTGTAATGCAGTCATAATATATGTTGAGAGAATAATTTTCTTCACCATTATTTCCACATAATTAGAAAAGGTTATATTGTAAAAACTGTATGACCAGGAAGCAAGTGTCAAAAAAAAAATTGTCAGTCTAAGCTTAAATTAAATTGTGCCGCATGTCATGTGATTCACAGAAAAAAAAAGTATTGGCTAAGGGTAACAGCTTCCAGAATTGCCCACATTTTATGGCTCACCGAGTCTAGTCTCGGCTCAGTCACATAATCTAGCAAGCATTCTCGCGCTGCTTGGGAACTGACAGCAGCCTATTGATTTTTGTTACTAAACTGCAGTTTCCAAGTGGTTGCAGTATTGCTAGTTAGCTTGAAACTTGACTGTCATGAATTACTGTGTGGCAGCCCCCAGACCCCAACCAAATTTCAGAAATTGTTTGCATGGGCACATCTGATACGAGCATTTATTGTATTTTGATTTCTCAAAACAACATTACCGATGACATTACTGTTAGGAATACTGTCTCGCTAGCCTAATTTTAGCCCAAAATTGAGGTTGTGTGCCTTTAAGGAGGGAAGGTAAGGGGGCGTTATCTGCTAGGCATAGCCACGGTAGCCTCCCTTCCCTCCATATCCGGAACGCGGTCACCTGATTCGCCATTCTGTCTCTTCGCTGAGCCGTGGAAGGTTGTGTGCCCTACCTAGCTCCGTTCAGGCTTCGTTCTCTCGCGACTTTGATTTCTTCGAGTTCGTGGTTGGAGGTTGACGGGTTACTACTGGCTGGTGAGCTTCCTGCGGCAGAGCGGTCTTCTGTTCCGTCTGCAGTGTCGACCGGGCTGTGCCTTCTCGTCCTTGGCGGGACTTTGCGGCCATCTTCGTGGGCCCTCGTCCTCTGTCCCTCACAGTGGTAACCTCCTTCTTTCTACCATGACCAGGTAAGCATTGTGGCTTGTAGTTAGTGCCCTCGGCCGACGCTACGGTGGCTGTAGCACTGGGCAAAGGCGCTCGTAGTGTGACCGTTTGTGCGGTTTCGTTGATTAGACGTGAAAGAAAAAGTGTACATGCGGCAGGACCGGTTCTAGCGGCCGGTCGGGGGTGAATTAGCAACAAGGGCGCTGCTAACTCAACCCTACTGGGCGGAACTACACCGTGCGGTTTCGTTGTTGCCACATGTACTGGTCTTTCTTCTATGCTTGAAAGCCTGTTCTTCTGCTCTATGTATTCCAGTTGGCAAGTTCGTACCTGCACGAGATGCGCAGACTTCCAGTGGCCGAGTGATGCCCACGACGTCTGTCTTCCGTGCTCTGGCTGTTCCCCCACCCACCCTTGCGGCATCTGCACCACCTGGGAGGAGGAGCAGTGGTCGCAACTGTGGCGGTTCTACCGGCGGAAGCGTCCGAAGAAGGCCACTCCGTCTACTGTGGTGGAGGAAACACCGAGAGCTCTCACGATGCGGGACGCACATGCGGATCCGGAGCCTCACGCTCCTGACGGAGGGTTCGTCAGCTCGCTGGGGTTACTTGTCACCGAGCATGGCCAACGAAGTACTCCGACATCGGTGTTTGTCAGCTCGCCGGCAGTTCCTGACCCCGAACTTGGCCAACACCGGGCGCCTACAGGGTTTGTCGGCTCGCTGGGTCCCACCGAGTCTGACCGACAGCGCCCACGGGATCGCAGCGCGTCTACGACCGTGAGAAGCTCCGTTGACAAGCACAAGTCTTCTGGTGCGGAGGTCAGTGCCTTAGTTAGCACTAAGAGTAAAAAACCTACCAAATACACATTAGCGAGTGTAGTTAAGGTGCCTCCTGTTTTGGCCCCCTCGGCCCGGCCCCTGGCACAGGGGGAGGTTACTGTTTTTCAGAGACCGCGCGGTCGCAACTCCCGCGCTTCTCACGGTTCCCGTGACTCTCACGTCGCTCGCTCCGAACACCTTTCTTCTCGCTCCGTGGGTGGGTCTTCCCGCTCGAGCTCGACTTCCAGAGAGCGCCGTGCGCCTAAGAGGCTCAGCCCTCTTCCCGACCGGCGTACTTCGTACTCTCACCGGGATAGAGATTTCCGTCCTCGTTCGCCACACCGCTCGGATTTTCGACCCCGGTCCCGTTCGCCCTCTCCTTCCCGGAGCCAGCGTTACTGCTACCACCGGACTTACTCTTCCCGACGCCGTCCTTCCCCGCGGCAACGCTCCCCTCTTCACCACTCCGTTTCGAGACGTCCGGCGACGAGATTCTCCCCGACGTCCCGCTCCCCCTCCGTTTCTTCGCGACGGGCCCGTTCGCCTCCCGGCGCTACAGTGACACGACGCGAGTTAGGTAGCGACGTTTCCAGTGTTGGTGTCCGACCTTCCCCCCCTCAGGGGTCAGATCCTGTGGTGGAGGACGACGCTCTCAGCCTCGTTCCTGAGGGTTCGATGTCAGCCTTACTGCGTGACGATGCGTCCGACGTGTCCGGACACTCCCCCATCTCGGACGACGCCGGGGTCCGGCAGCCCTCCCTCAGTCTTAAGATGGAGACCCTCCGGGCCTTGGATGAAGCGGCTCGCCTTATCGCGGCCTCCCTTCCTCCGGAAGACTGCCCACCTTCACCGCCGGTCAAGAGGAAAGCTTCTGCGTTTGTGGATGCGGCCAGCCTGACGAAGCGGTTCAAGTCTCTCCCTCAACCTCCAGGGTTCCGAGACCTGCGTGATGCCCTTTCGTCGCATCTTTGAACGAATTCCTTTGGGGACGCTGGTTCTTTTCGGACAACAGGTGGCCCGCCGATCTACAGATTGCCTTTCAGCAACGCAGGTACGCGGGGCATTCACAGTCCTTCGCCTGTCCGCTACCGGAACTGGACGCCCAGGCCCTCTCCTTCGCTGGCTCCCCTCGTCCGGGTCCCGTCATCCCAGGCCTCGACAAGACTGCTACCCTCATACGGAATGCCCTCGCTACTGCGGGATTCCTCGACTTGGTGACCCAGACTATCGTTCGCCGGGTGGAAGAAGCCTGGAACCCTGTGACCTCTCCTTTTCTGGCGGACATCCTATCCTTGGCAGTGGCAGGCAACCGGGCGGCGTTTCACTCCGCTGTAAACTCCATGACGGCCGCGGCCAACTGCGATCTGATGCGACGGGATGCTCTTCTCCGTTCCTGTGATCTTCCCCCGGACTTGAAGAAGCAACTTCGACAGGCGCCGTTTGGAGGGGAACTGCTGTTCGGGCCCACCTGGCAGGCGGTGAAGGAAACCAACAAGGACTTGTGGCCCAGCCGACCGGCGCCACACCGCTTTCGGGTTCCCCGCAAGGCCGCGGGTCGCGCCCTGCGGTCCGCCAGACCCGCTCCCCGCCCCCCTACAGTGCGCGGACGTCTTCCTCCTCGCGCCCCAGCCTTTGGGCGCGCTCGCCTTCGCCCCGACTCGACTTCCGCCCCCGCCCCCGCCTGGCCCCGGCCCACCCGCCGTCCAGGGAGGAGCAGGGCCCACTGACGCTTATCTTCCTCCGCCTCCGCCGACCGCCCCCCTCTCTCCTGTCGGCGGGAGGCTGGCGCGCCACAGCCAGGCGTGGCATGCGCTGTTCCCGGACAACGACTGGGTGCTTTCTACCGTCTCCGAAGGTCTTCGGATCGCTTTTCGGTCGCCGCCCCCCCTCCGCCGCTCTCCCGTTGGGACCCCTGTGCCCCCCGACCTAGACAGGGCCGCTGCTCTTCGCGACGAGGTGCACTCCCTACTACTAAAGACGGCGACGGAAGTGGTTTCGCAGCCCAACTCGCCTGCTTTCTACAGCCGCCTTTTCGTTGTGCCCAAGCCAAACGGCAAGTGGAGACCGGTCATCGATCTCTCCGCCTTGAACAAGTTCATCGTGGCTCCCCCCTTCCGCATGGAGACGGCCCGAGCCCTTCGGGCCGCACGCCTTTACCACAGCTGACACTTAGTTCGCTTCAGGCTGCCAGAGAGATAAGGCGCGGCGAGGTCACATTCCACTGTCGCTCGCTCATTCTATTTATATCGCTCTTGCAACTGAGCAGTATACAGCGTGTCCGGCGCTCTGCGCTATAACAACTACCTACACGTTTGTATTCATAACACATCTCAGCCTAAAGTGACTGTTGTGAAAGCAACATCGTTCAAAAGATGAAGATTTCACCTACACACTGATACCAAACATGACAACATTACGACTTACACTTGTGTAGCAGATTATGGTGAAAATAAAGAGAACGAGAATTTGTTGATGTATGATGCCGGTGTTTGTTGTGAAATTGACAAAGTTCCCACAGCTATAACAGGAAGACGTAACTTTTCCCAATGAAACACACTTGCACGCATAAGGGTCAGCATGCCTACAGTAAGTATCACTTACCAGATTTTCGCTACGCGCTGGGGGATGGAAGCAGGAGGGTGGTTAATGAGGTCACTGACAAGTGTCGACAGACAAGTACCAGGCGCCTGCCTTAGTACACTCCCGGCCGAATCGGGGAAAGTGAGGGCTTAGTTACACGGATACTATTGAGGAGATAGTCACGTTTCTTTCTCGGGAAATAGTGTAACACTAACAGTGAACCGTGTACATGTACTTTTGATTTAACTTTTGATCATGATGGAGTCTGATGAAACGCATACAGTCTGTGTACACACAGGTGTGTTCCATGCACTGCGACTAAATGCATTGTGCAGAATATGTGGCGGGAGATCACAAAAGAAACACAGTGATAAAAAGTCATATCTTTGTATCAAATATGAACACTTAATCCACAAGTGTTATGGAATTAATATCCAGGAAGACAAAGACCTGATGCACTCCAAAACACTGTGTAGTAGTTGCTATAGTCGGATGAAACGGATAGACTCTGAAACACGTGTGTCTGCGGAGACAACGCGAAATGCGGCGTCTGATATTGCCTCATCACAACACATTTGGACCATGTTCGATCCAAATACGAGTGTTGAAGAATGTGTCGCGTGCGTTCATTTCATGCAGCTAGGTAAAGGAGGACGACCAGCGAAGGGTGCACATGGGAAGAAACGACCGTTTCGATCTGTGGAATGTCACAGTGACACTCATAACACTGACACTAATAACAGCACTAATGAAGGTGATAGTGGTATACAAGTTTTCATTCCCGCGATGTCTACTCCCCGTAAAACGCCATGCAAAGTCGATGCTCAAACGTCGCCGTTACAAAGAGTGTGGACCCCATCTCCACCAGCCAAGCGGACGCATGAAATAGCCATTTCACCCATTGAAAAAATGGGTGTCGATATAGCCACATCTCCACATATCAAACGACCCAGCCTTCGACCTGTCCAGGAACTGCAGATGCCATTGACAAAGGAGGAAGAAAAATATCAGATGGCACTAAACCGCACAATGCTTAATGAATCAGCTGATGCCACAATCCGTTGCTGCTTGCAAGACTGGAGGACAGCCTTTGTATTTTATGCACATACCAAAACCAAGAAAACCAACAACAGGGGCATCATCAGCCGTAATACGAAGAAGGTCTAAGGTATTAGCCCGTGCTAGAGCAAATATGTCTGGCGGATCAGAAGTGGATGAAGCTGAACAAATAACTGACGAGTTAAGACGAGAAAGAAATGAAAAAATGACTGCAATATTAGACAGAGCAGGCCATAGGCGATCCGTGTATGTCTGTAGAAAACAGGGTATTGCTCTGAGAACCAATCTAGGATTAAGCTGGTCCAAGTACAGAACATACAAACGCTTCATGAGAAGTATTGGTGTCAAACTTGAAAGTGAAAGAAAGGAAAGACAGACCCAGAAAGAAGCGCTCTGTGGCACAGTGACCATTGAACAAAAGAATCTGACTTTTGAAAACAAAGTAACAAACAAGAAAGAAAGCCAGAAAACGCCTGTCGCCTACATAGAGGATCTCACACATTTTGTTCCTGAACTGCTTGACAAGTTTGAAGCTGCAAATCTTCTTGAATGGCATGAACAAATACCAAATGATGAAATTTGGATAAAACTAGGAGGAGATCATGGCGGTAACAGTTATAAAACAATGCTTCAAGTTGCTAATCTCCAAAACCCTAACTCTAAACACAATACGTTTTTGGTGTGTATGGCTAACTGTAAAGACAGTCATGAAAATCTTCAAACAATTTTGCAGCCGTTTAAAGAGCAGGTGTCACTTCTCCAAACCATGAAATGGAAAGAAAAACAGATACGTGGATTTCTGTTTGGCGATTACGATTTTCTCGTCAAACTCTTTGGTGCTTTTGTCTAGTGTGTCAGCAAATGTGCTGAACCGCAAGGTATATTTAAAAACACTGTTGAATACTGTGACCTGTGATGGACTAATCGGATTTTAGTACACGGAGGGCATTAGCAGTCTGTGGAATACCGGGACTACGGGCAAGAAATGCCAGAACGCGACCTGTCAGTGACCTCATTAACCACCCTCCTGCTTCCGTCCCCCAGCGCGTAGCGAAAATCCGGTAAGTGATACTTACTGTAGGCATGCTGACCCTTATGCGTGCAAGTGTTTCGTTGGGAAAAGTTACGTCTTCGTGTTATGGCTGTGGGAACTTTGTCAATTTCACAACAAACACCGACATCATACATCAACAAATTCTCGTTCTCTTTATTTTCACCATAATCTGCTACACAAGTGTAAGTCGTAATGTTGTAGGTAAGAATTTCAACTTTTGAACGATGCTACTTTCACAACAGTCACTTTAGGCTGAGATGTGTTATGAATACAAACGTGTAGGTAGTTGTTATAGCGCAGAGCTCCGGACACGCTGTATACAGCTCAGTTGCAAGTGCGATATAAATAGAATGAGCGAGCGAGAGGGTAATTTGACCTCGCTGCGCCTTATCTCTCTGGCCGCCTGAAGCGAACTAAGTGCTACGCGCAAGCACTGGCTGGTAAAGCCGTGGCCGCGGTGCAGCCGATGGATTTTGCCGTCAGCCTGGATCTCTCGGATGCATACCTTCACGTGCCTGTACACCCTTCGTCCCGACGGTATCTACGCTTTGCCTTTGCAGGAGTGATTTACCAGTTCCGAGTGTTGCCCTTTGGTCTCAACCTCAGTCCCTGGGTGTTCACGCGCATCATGGATGCAGTCGTCGCCCGGGCCAGAAGGACGTCGTCCAGCCCGACGTCGAACTACCTCGACGACCTCCTCCTACGGAACCAGTCGGTCACGGCCTTAACCAGGGATCGAGATGCGCTGCTGCACCTCCTCGACAATCTCGGCTTCCTGCTGAACTGGGGCAAGTCCGACCTGGTGCCCTCCCGCCACTTCCTCCATCTGGGTATGGAGTTTCACACAGACTGCAACCTTGTTCGTCTCCCGGGACCCCGCATACAGAAGCTGGCGACCCTCGCCCTGCACCTCGCGCAGACTCGCTCGGCTTCCGCCAGAGTGTGGCTACAGCTCCTTGGCCTGATGAGTGCGGCGGCAGACTTGCTCCACCTGGGTCGCCTGTACTACCGTCCCCTTCAGCTCCATCTACTCTTACACTGGCGGCCGTCCTCGGGCGACCTGGAGACGATGGTACCAGTGCCCTTGATGTTGCTGCTGCATCTTCGTCGATGGGCGGATCCTGCCTGGCTGGCGTCGGGAGTCCCCCTCTACACGCCTCCACCCCGACTGTCACTTTGCGTCGACGCGAGCAGCTCCGGCTGGGGAGCTCACCTACTTCCGATGTTCACCACGGCTTCCGGCAGTTGGACCTCGGACCTAGCGACGCGACACATCAACTGGTTGGAGCTCCAGGCGGTTTGGCAAGCACTCCTCGTCTGGGAACCTCGTCTGCGTCATCAGGAGCTTCTCGTCCTGTCCGACAACTCTACAGTCGTCGCCTACCTCCAGAAGCAGGGCGGGACACGCTCCCCGTCTCTTTGCATTCTTCTTTACCAGATCCTGCGGTGGTGCGAAGACCGCGACATTTCCCTCAGAGACAGACACATCCCGGGCCATCTCAATGTCCTGGCGGACTCCCTCTCTCGACGCGGGCAGCTTCTCCACACCGAGTGGACACTCCGACCAGACATCTTTCGGATGATTTGCGACTGCTGGGAGACGCCCATGATCGACCTCTTTGCCACGAGATGGAACCACCAACTTCCACTCTTCGTCTCTCCCATCCCAGATCCTCAAGCCTGGGCGGCCGATGCTCTATCCATTCCCTGGGACGGCCTCATTGCGTACGCCTATCCACCGACGGTCCTCGTTCCCAAGGTCCTGCTCAAGCTCAGAGGTTGCAACACGGTTCTGTACCTAGTGGCCCCCTTCTCCTGGTCCCGGTCCTGGACAACCGACCTCCTGAACCTGGCGTCGGCCCCCCCACTACAGCTGCCCACTCCGCCATCGATGCTCAAGCAGCCCCGGCAGGACCTGTTCCACCCGTGCCCCGAGCGTCTCCTCCTACACGCCTGGAGATTGTGCGGCAAGCCCTCGCCAACAGAGGTTTCTCAAGTACGGCAGTGGATGCGATCACTACAGCCCGCAGGCGATCCACTAGGCGAGTTTACGAGGGGAAATGGCGGGTTCTCTGCGAATGGTGTGTCGTCGAACGACTCTCCCCCACGGATCTGACGGTTCCCCAGCTAGCGGAATTCTTCCTCTGGCTCTTCAATGATCAGCGCTTGGCTCCCATTACCATTCGCGGCTACCTGGCTATGATAGCCGACACATACCGGCACCTGGGCCGCCCCGACCCTGGCGCCTGCAAGGACCTGGCGGATCTGATGGCACACTTCGGCCTTCATCGACCAACCTCCCGCTCCCTTGTGCCGAGATGGGACCTACCATGGATACTGACGTGGCTCAACACTAGCCGCTTCGAGCCTTTGCAGCTGGCGCGACTGGCGGATGTGACGCGGAAGACATGCTTCCTACTAGCCCTCGCCACTGCGGCCAGGGTCAGCGAGCTTCACGCCTTCTCGACCCACCCCTCGTGCCTGCAGTTCCGGGTGGACGGTTCGCTACAACTGCTGCCGGACCCGAACTTCCTGGCCAAGACACGGCTTCCTCTAGCCGCCCCACAAGTGGTCTCCATACAAGCACTGAGGGGACCTGGCTTCTCCCGAGCCTCCAGACAACAAGACCCGGTGAGAGCAGTGCGTATCTACTTGCGCCGGACCAAGCCTTTGCGCAGGGGCTGCACCCGCCTTTTCCTTCCTTTGTCTCCAGGTAGAAATGACATTACGGCCCAAACGATCTCCGCCTGGCTCCGTTGGGTGATACGCTCCGCGTACCACGACCTCGCCCCTGAGACCGCCGCACGTCTAAACATCTGGGCGCATGAGGTACGAGCCATGGCGGCGAGCCTTGCATTCGACCGCAACTGTGCAGTCAAGGACATTGTGGCGGCCGTGGGCTGGCGTTCAGAGTCAACCTTCGCCAGATTCTACCTGAGGGACCTCTCCGGCCAGCGCGAGAACCTGTCGCTGGTGGGGGATGTCACGGCGGCACAACACTCCCTCCCGGCACCCCGGGTGCCGTAGGTATTCTTCGCTAAAATTATCGGGAGGTTGTGCCTAGGAGGGCAGGTTTCGGGGACCTAATAGTTTGCTTAGGGACGTTATTAGCAGCACCCACCGCCTCATCGACATTCTTCCTAACAGTAATGCCATCGGTAATGTTGTTTTGAGAAAACAAATGTATTTTTCTCTAAAATAAATTTTTTTGAAAAATACTTACCGATGACATTACTCGGAGGACCCTCCCTCCTACCCCGCTGCCGCTGGCTCGCTACGATACAGAATGGCGAATCAGGTGACCGCGGCGCGTTCCGGATATGGAGGGAAGGGAGGCTACCGTGGCTATGCCTAGCAGATAACGCCCCCTTACCTTCCCTCCTTAAAGGCACACAACCTCAATTTTGGGCTAAAATTAGGCTAGCGAGACAGTATTCCTAACAGTAATGTCATCGGTAAGTATTTTTCAAAAAAATTTATTTTAGAGAAAAATACATTTTTCCTATTGATTTCTTTATTCTGCAGATGGAGGAGAAGCGTCACAAGAAGGAGCAGGAGAAAAGGTCAAGGGTCGACAAGGACAGGGTCATGGACATGTTGTTCGCGGCCTTTGAGAAGCACCAGTACTACAATGTCAAAGACCTTGTTGGCATCACTAAACAGCCAATTGTAAGTGAACATTATTCAAAATTGCCCACAGACATAATTTGCTTTTCTGCGAAAATCTAAAGTAACTTCCTGTTGGTTAACCCATATCATACTGGGGATAAAAGCTTCAAATTTGTACACTGCCATATGTAAGCTACATTATAGAACTTACAGATAAGGATAGACCAATGGCTTTAGTTCAAGGATGGTGCCAGAATAGCTTGGCGCCTAGAGGCACCAAGCTTTTCTGGCACTACCCTCTAAGTCAAACTTATTTCACACACTTGTGTATTCCGAATGATAAGGGTTAAAACAATTTAACCATACTGCCACATTTCCCAAATTTTGGAAGTGTGACCTAACGACAGTGTACAAGTTGCAGGAGATGGATTGACCATGATAATTCAAGAGTAGTGCCAAATTAGCTTGGTGCCTGATGGTGCAAAGTTAAGCTAGCACTACCCTTGAATTGTCATGGTTAATCCATCTCCTGTTGTAGTGCATTAGGGCTAAATGACTAATACCTTAACTGAAAACGCACTTTTTTTCTTTCAGAACTAAAAGTGAAATTACAGCTATAGGACTATAGGCACTGCTGCCATATAAGAAATTTGACACTCGGTTTTAAATATTTGGCTTGATGTTCAAAAGTAAAAGATTTTGAAGCCACGAAAAAGTGGAATGCATTTAAATGGGAGGGGTGTGTGTGTGTGTGTGAGTGGGGGGGGGGGGGGGGGGGGGGGGGGGGGGGGGGTACAGAAAGTGTAGCACACAAGGTAATTTACCTTGCAACTTCATTTGTAAATTCAGCTGTGCATATAATTTCAGCATCCCTTCCATCACAACTGATGTTCATGAATTTGCCTTGTTAAAATAAAAAAGATAATACACTGACTGAGAATTACTGATTAACTCTTAATCACCTATAACGCCCGTAAACGCCCTTCGGGTCTTTACCTAAAGCGCCCATAGACGCCCGTCCTCGGTACTAAATTTAGAAGTCATGTGATACGTTGGTGGGTTCTTCTGTGAAGAAGGTGAGATTGTATACCATAGGGGGCAAGGTCAAACTAACTTTAGACACTGAGCATGCGCTCTAAGCCACTGTGTGTGTCGAATTAGGAGAGTTTTACCGTGCACCTGGCTGCTCGCTAACGCACGTGTTTGCAAACATGGCGACATACACGACAGTGACCCAGAGTTTACCGCTATTTCGGAGTCCAGTTTCAGAGCCAGAGGGAAGTGACATAAGTGTGTCTAGTGTATATCTAGTGTACATACTAGCGATCTGTCAGACTGGGATGACGAAAATACCGGAGTATTTCAGCAGTGTTTACCGAGGCGACGACTGCAAGATGGTGGCGGCGATGCTATCTGGCATCAGCGGCCAATTTCAGACTGTTTTGCAGCCTTTCACGCGATATGTGGGCCCAACAACTCCACTTGAGTTGGCAGCGACACCACTTGATTATTTTTATCAGTATTTCCCTGCTGAAATGTTCGAAACTTTCGCCCAACAGACGAACTTGGCGATCAATTTGTAGCAACATCCGCCGACGGGGATACGTGCACTTCGATTACCTGAAGGATTATTAGTGGATTGCCTGGTAATAGTGATCACTAAAGTAAAATTATCTCACTCCACTATCACTTACTTACTTACTTACGCCTGTCACCCCTACCCGGGTATAGGCCGTCGACGAGAGACCTCCAGCAACTCCTGTCCTGTGATTCTCCTTCGATTCTACTCCAGGTGGTTCCAGTCTCTTGATGTCTGCTTGGAGGTCTCGACGCCAGGAGTTTCTCGGCCTACCTCTTTTCCTCTTTCCCTGGGGGTTCCATGACAATGCCTGCCTAGTGATACTGGAAGACTCCACTATCACACACATTCATATTTTCGCCCACTGACACATTTTTCAGTTTTACGTCTTTTGTTTGTCTTTTACAGATATCAAAATAATCAAGGTGCATTTTTTTTTCAGTTAATTTACCTGTAATTAATTACAGTAAATAATATAAACAGGTATCAAATTATACTCCACCACAACACAAAATACTATCCATCCATATGTCAGCTAAGGAAAAAAAACCAGACTTAAATATCTGTCTATTCAAAAAAGTTATAGACGCTTTGGTGAAGTAACCCATTTTCTCAGTAATTTTCTTACTATCTTCTAGGTACAGGAGAATAGACAGTGTATGTTCTTATAGGTGATTAAGAGTTAAAATGAACACTGGTTTTGTATTTTTACATGCAAGCAAATGCATTGTTTCTCAGCATTTTCCTTGTATCTGTGCCTGTAAATCTAAACAGTATTCCCCACCCAATGTTTTTTTATGTGTGTGTGTGTGTGTGTGTTTGCAGAGTCATTTAATATTCAGTTAAACAATTACTTTAGTAATGAGTTAGCAGTTAGTCAGTTAGTTCATTACTGGTAGTCAGCCAGTCAGTCAGTCTGTGAGTTTGTTAGTTAGATTGTTAGTTTGTTGTAAGTACCAAGGGACTCAAACATGTGTTGTTATCTCCATAGTTTGTTATAACAATATGAGCAAGTATTTACATAGAAAATAACTGTGAGATCATTTCAAATAGCGTTTTACTTTTGTTATATACCAAGTTACAACTTATAAGCATAGTCAATTTTTATTTATTTTGTTGTTAATGTTTTTCATTTTTGTTCTTGCTGTTTGCTTCCAGCCATACCTGAAGGAGATCTTACAGGAGATTTGCGTGTACAACATGAAGGCGCCTCACAAAAACATGTGGGAACTGAAGCCCGAGTACCGCCACTATAAGCAGCAGGACTCCGGCACATAGTCGGGGTCTCCATTCTTTCGATCTGTCCTTTTTGTTCCCCTTTGACCTGTTCAGTGCCAGCTGATGCAAACTGTGTTTGTGCAATCTTCGTTAAATTCAACACCAAAAATGCGTAGCTGTCGCAGGATCATCGATTCAAAGTTGTCAGCAAGAGGCGTAGATCCTCATGAGACCCCACAACTGCAGGGGCTCATGAGGATCTATACCTCTTGCAATTGGGTGGTGATGTATTTTTCTCAACACTAAATGGGTTAAAGCCCTTGAGAGATGAAAAACACTGAACACCACTCTTCTGCAAGAGGCATAGATCCTCATGAGCCCACATACCTGTGTGGGCTCATGAAGATCTATGCCTCTTGCTGGATCCAGTCGGGAAAGTGCCTACATTTGCGGGGGCCCATGAGGATCTGTGTCTCTTGCTGGCTCAATTCATATATATTCCATTTCTCAATCGGATTAATTCTATCCGTGAGAGTTCCAGATATGCATTCATTTCCAGATGCTGGCAGCAGAGGGTTGACTGTATTTTAATGTGGTTACTGACAGTCTGTATGTCCTGTCTTTAAAACCGTCGCATGTTGACCATGCAGTATCAAGGTAGTGCCCTCAGGGTCTGCATTGCAAGCATCATGGATTTGGACACAGCCAGCAGGAGGCATTCATCCTCATGAACCCCCAATTATGGGTTTATATATATATATGCTTGTTCACAATACAAGTGTGAATAAATTTGTGAATACAGTAAAGCTTAAGGTTAAAGCGTAATTTTGAAGACACATTTCAGCACCATTTGTGTTTGTTATGCCTTGTCAACACACCTAATGAGCCCCCACCCGGGTCTGCCCTGGGGGACTTGGGTGGGGTTAACTACTTTTTAGATCCCAGGGTCACCCTGGTCAGCCCCACAGGGTGGGTTTTTTCTCTCTACTCTGGGGCATGTGTTTCTGTCTACCCTTGCATTTTCCTTTTTTAAACTCTCCCTACTGTCTGCGCTGTCTATAGCTCTTAATATTGGATGTGTGTTGCTAAATGATCTTAGGTTTATTTAGTGTATTAGACCGGCAGGCGACATACATTCAATATTCTGTTTAGGTGATTTTTCACAAGCAGTGCAGGCACGTCCTGAGAAAGTCTTGTTGCTGTCGGGACGTTAAGCAATGTACAACCAACCAACCACACCTAATGAACTGTAACAGCAGTTGGGACACGCAGCAAAAGCACATGCGTAATCACGCTTATTTATTCTGCCCAGCCGTTAGCAAGTCAATCTATTTTTAGCGTTTCTCATACTGAAAGCGTTATATTTATAGAACGGAGTAGAGTCATTGTCAAATTACTTGATATCAAAACGATGTGTGCTGAACTGGATTGTCGTGTGTTTAAATAAACCATATCTAGACCTGTGTGTAGCATTTTGTAACCTTTTGTGACAGAAGTGTACCTTTGAACAGTTATTGGCGGTAGTGTGCCTTCAACATACGTTACCACGTTAACACTAAAATCAGATGTACAGGAAGATTGGATGAATGACGTGTAGTCACATCTTTGGACATATTTTACATTCTGTGGTTTTGGAGCTGAATTTAGGTGTGCGTGCTTGATAGAGTTTGTTCATGGGCGTACATGTGTGCATATTTGTGTGTGTTTCTATGTGTATATGCATGCATGTGTTTGTGTGTGTGTTGTGAACAGGAGAAAAGATATTGTTCATCAGATTTTGCTGCATGTTGAGTACCAGGGCATTCAGTATTTTGCATGTATGTGGACATGTAACATAAAAAAAATATACTGACAAGCAAAAGAAAGGCGACATTATTTGAATGTTTCCACTGATTAAAAAAATGTGGCATTTCTTTTGCTTATAAGTATTTCCTTTGATTCCAAAAATGGTGCATTTCTTTTGCTCTTCAGTATAGTTTGAATTTCCTGCTTTATAATTTATATCCCTTTGACAGTCAGTAGTGCTGTTTGTCCAGCCGATTTCTGCAAGGGCAACAAAAGTGTTATCGACAGCCAAAGTTTTAATATGCCAACAGTCATGTTGAAGGCACAGTTGGAATTCATTTTAACATTTGTAGAATGCTGGTCTGTGTGAAAAAAGTAAAGGAATAATTAACATTTTGTCTCGATGAATTGGTTTGATGTTTTTGTAAATTGTTATGTTTTTGGTTGATTGACTGATGGATGGATGGATGGATTTTGTTGAACTAAAGTCCCCTGGTATACCACATATTAGTAGATGGTTATCGCGTTTCCCTAGAAAAAGCTGTCCTGCCACACTGTATGCCTAAGGCAGCCTGCAAGTATAACTCTCCATACCCTTACATCAGCGCAAGAGATGGATGGCAATGACAGTTCAAGAGTAACTAGCATGATGCCTGGAAAGGCACAAGCTAATCTGACACTACCCTTTAACTATCATGACTGATCTATCTGCCACAGCTGGCGCACACTTGGTAACAGACACTTCCCATGACATTTTTTACTGTATTACGTATGGTGGTTGTGGCTCTAACGTTTACATGACTTTGACACCTCAACACAAAAAAAACCCCAGATTAACTGTGATTATATTTTTAATATACATTACTTATTTAATATGCGTATCATTTAATATGCATATTATATATTTAATATGCAAGTTATATACTTAATATGCATATTAAGATAATACATAATTTGTGTATTAAGTATTTGATATGCATATTAAACATTCAATAATGTATTGGATACTTACAACTATATAAATTATAATTCCAAACATGTGCCAATTACCGAGGGATCTCACTCTTGTCCATTGCTGGCAAGATCCTCGCGAGAGTCCTCCTCAACCGCCTGATCAGCTCTGTATCTGAGGAAGCACTCCCAGAGGCTCAGTGTGGCTTCAGACCTGGCCGCAGCACAGTCGACATGGTCTTCTCTGTGAGACAGGTCCAGGAGAAATGCATTGAGCAGCACATGGACCTCGACGCTGTCTTCATAGATCTGACCAAAGCATTCGACACCGTGAACAGAGAAGCGCTCTGGGTCATCCTCGCAAAGCTCGGCTGCCCCAGGAAATTCACCAAAATCATCCGCCTCTTCCATGATGGAATGGTAGGAGTCGTCCAGTCAAAAACGGCGACACATCCGCACCCTTTGACATTTCCAACGGTGTGAAACAAGGTTGTGTTCTTGCCCCCGTGATGTTCAACCTGTTCTTCACGTGTGTCCTGACCCATGCAGTACGCGACCTTGAGAAGGGAGTGTACCTGAAGTACAGACTAGACGGCTCTCTCTTCGACCTCCGTCGACTGAATGCCAGGACCAAGACCATCGAGAGACTGATCCTTGAGGCGCTGTTTGCCGATGACTGTGCGCTGATGGCGCACATGGCGTCTGACCTCCAGACCATCGTCAACAGGTTCTCGGAAGCCTCTCGACTGTTTGGCCTCACAATCAGTCTCAACAAGACCGAGGTCCTGCACCAACCAGCCCCAGGCACAAGAGCCACCCCCCCCCCCCCCCACCCCCACCCAAAGTGTATATCGAAGGCACTGAGCTGAAGACTGTCGACCAGTTCAGATACCTTGGGAGCATCATCTCTTCTGACGGTACTATCGACAAGGAAATTGCAGCTCGCATCAGCAAAGCCAGCCAAGCCCTGGGTCGTCTGCGCACTCGTGTGTTGAATAATAACGTCAAGCTCTCCACCAAGATCAAAGTCTACAAGGCAGTAGTCCTCCCCAGCCTCCTCTACGGCTGTGAGTCATGGATGCTGTACAGAAAGCACCTCAAGCAGCTTGAACGTTTCCACATGAGATCCCTGCGCTCGCTCATGGGCATAAAATGGCAAGACAAGGTGACAAACCTGGACAATGCTGGCTTAGTGAGTGTTGAAGCCTTGATCTTAAAGACACAACTTCGCTGGACAGGTCATGTCATACGCATGGATGATTCTCGTATGCCACGCCAACTCCTGTATGGTGCACTCTCAAAAGGCCACAGGAAGCAATGACGGCCAACGAAACGCTTCAAAGACTGCTTAAAAGACAGCCTTAAGTACTGCGACTTCCCGGTTAAGGAACTTGAAGCACAAGCACAAGACAGATCTGGCTGGCGTGCCGCCACCAGGAAAGCCTGCACGCTCTTTGAACAAAATCGGCGTGAACGGATCACAAGTGCCAGAGCTCGCAGAAAGACAACGTCGACTCTCCCTACAGCTATGTTCCAGTGCCCCCATTGCCCTCGCAGGTGTGGCTCCAGGATAGGCTTGTCCAGCCACACCCGCACCCACAAATAGAAGTCATGCACAATGACGACATCATCGGTTCGATGGTCTACCCAGTAGTATATACTTAATATGCATATTAAGATAATACATAATTTGTGTATTAAGTATTTGATATGCATATTAAACATTCAATAATGTATTAGATACTTACTACTATATATAATTCTGAACATGAAAATATTATCTCTGACTTACATAATCTTTTCTTGTCATTCAATAGCGTAGAAATATAGTAAAATATGCATAGTAAACATTTAAGAAGCATTTTAAATACTTAATACCATTATTATTATTATTATATATACTTGTATGTACCCACGCCATATTTTTTTCCCCTTCTTTGACACATGTACTGATAAATTGCATAACAAGCAAATTAATTATTCATGAGCTTGCTCGATATACTTAACTTCCCGAATTTAAACTTTGCGGCCCTAGCGCCCTAGCAAAGTTGTTGATGGATTCTCGAGCCAGCGGGGTCTCGGTTACGAAATAAAACACAAAATACTGTTCTGCTGCAACACTAATGCATCCTTTTCAGTTAGTTAGTTATTTGGGCTTAACGCCGAGCAGGCAACTAAGGCCATCTCACGGCGGGATGGGTAAAAATCTGGTCAGCCAGACTAAAAGAAAGGTCTTAAAACAGGATGTAAATATACCTTAAAAATGTCACGCTAAAATGTCGGACAAATCTTTAAAAGAAACCGGTCTACAGAGATTCTCAAAAAGGCATCCTTTTCAACTATGACAACGTTAAAGCTAAAGACACTAGCCTATAACTTAAAACCCTCATTGTTGTAGATATGTAATGCAAACTAGAGTTGCAAAATGCAACAATCCAAGCTTTTAAAAAAAAAAAAAAAAAAAAAAAAAAAAGCACCGAAAATGTATTAGCGTAGGAGGTAGACAGAACAGCCAAACGCTCAAAATCACTCAACACAGTTAACAAAGCTGTCGTCTGCTTCATATAGCACAATAGTGGAGTTTTCTTGCTTGTTCGCTATTATTTTTTTCTTTTTCAAGTTATTATCCACATTGCTGCTATGGGTGATTCATTGCTAAACTTTGCTTATGAATTAAACTGAATTCAAATCATTTTGTGAATATACGTATGTTTTTGTTTTGGTGTGCATGACGATAGTCTCGCCGGCCGCCATACGCAAACCTAAAAAGGTCGCACAGAGTGGAGGGCACAAAGCGACGGTAAAGTTTTGTTTTGGACTGGGTACATAAATTATATTGAGCAGCAATTTGTTTTGATATAGTGCCTAAAACAGACAGATGTGACTACTTGACCCAATCAAAATGTCCTCGTCGTACCGGACTCCGACATTTTAATTCGGGTCTCGTAATCAAATCTGCCTATTGGCCACGGACTACAATGCCCTTTCCGTACTGTCCAGTCTCTTAGCCTTACTCAGTCCCAGTCATCCCCTAATTTTTCAATTCCCTAAAAAAACACTACCGCCCACCAGCTGCACATTTGCCGGCACACACACACACACACACACACACACACACACACACACACACACACACACACACACACACACACACACACACACACACACACACACACACACACACACACACACACACACACACGCACGCACGCACGCACGCACACACACACACACACAAAACAAACAACAACAAAAAAAGCACATCACCCGTCTCATTTCTTGGCTATGACTTTCCTTACCAACCCCACACCCAAGCACAGCTGAAATCAGCGTGCCCCTCAAATCACTATGTCAACGGCAACTCAACATGGGCCCACAATTGTCGGCCACTGGATAAGCTCATGAATCAAAGCACCAAACATGTCTCCTCTCAGCTAACCAGAAATTTCCAGCAAATTCCAACATTCAGCCCTACTACAAATTTTCAAACAAGGAAAAAATTATTTGTAAAAACACCGGTCCTTGCACTGCCAGAACTGCCCAATTTAAATATGTAACATGACCTGTTATCGGCATTTTATCAAGCAAAATGCTGCTCAATATAATATGACTGATTTATGGAAACATTCTCGCGTATTCAGACTTTAAAATTACCGTTTCAGTACAAAAACCGGTTGACCCGCATTTCGGAGTCCGTAATGTGTCTTGTTCTTACCAGTTATTTTGCATATAGCTAGACTTAAAGGATGGAAGACATTTCGGAATGAGTTCGTTAGCCAGCAATGTACCTCTTCAACTTTTTGAATGATAATTAATTAATTTTTTGAACGTTTCGAACCACGTTTCACTCCCACCAAAGAGTCAGCCCTGGAAGAGGCTGCGTGGAAGAGACCCTTGCGTGCCTTTCGCGACTCAGACCTGAACTGATGACTGACGTAAAAGCGCCAAACACGTCATTGTTAACTAACGCAAAGCGCAATATGCATGACTGATGCAGCCGTTAGGCTACGGCGACCTTGCGGACCTGAAGAGGACAGCAGCATTCACGAGGGCCATAGGCGTAGATGTCTACTAGAGGAAGCGATCGAGGAAGAAGAAGAAGAACTAACGCAAAGCACTAAAAGTCAGTGTTATACATGTGTATGGGTTGAAGTAATGCTCTCTCTGTGTCTGAATTTGACTAGGAAGACAGTGTGTCGTTACGCCAGTCCACAGAACGTATATACTGACGCCATGCGTGTCAGTGTTTGTGCGGATCCGGGGCAGTAGGGTGGGTTAGGGTGGAGAGAGATGAATCAAAAGGATAAGCTAAAGCAAAAGTAATAACTCTGAATGTTCATAAAGAAAATCGCAAGTATGAGCTCAAAATAATACGGTAGACTTTCGGATGAAATCCTAATTTTGTTTGTTGTCACTCAGATTTCGGAAGCCCCACAAGCTTTGTGACAATTGTCATTTTATCACAATTGAAGCATGTTACAACAGTGGGCACTTGTGAGTTTGACGTGAGGTTTACAGTACGTCATGGGGCTGCACATTTGGCTTTCTACTTCCCTATGGCTCTCTTAATTGTATCTTCAAACTGCTGTAGGAGGCGCGGGTCAACGAGCTGGATGATGTCGGCGTATTTCTTTTTGCCATTCTTGCTGTTGTCGATGGCGCGCCGCCTGCAGTCAGACAGACATGTATTTGCAGTTAACCACTTCGCTGCCAGTGATCTGTCTTCTGGCTCAGACTGAACTGAAATGGACAGAAACCGTTGGCCTGGTTTGGTGTTCTAAGCCAAAGGTCTTCGTCTCCTGTCGTAACAGTAGACCAAGTCGACGGTTTCAGGTCCACATTCAGGTAAAGACACCACCAATCTCGACGGGGCTCTGGGCATTAAAAATAATAATAATAATAAAAATTAAAATTATATATATATATATATATATATATATATATATATATATATATATATATATATATATATATATAAAATTTTAATTTTTATTATTATTATTATTTTTAATAATAATAATATATATATATGTATGTATATATATATATATATATATATATATATATATATATATATATATATATATATATATATATATATATATATATATATATATATATATATATATATATATATATATATATATATATTTGTTTTTAATTTATTTATTTTAACATTTATTTTTAATTAAATAATACATATTTATTTATTTATTACTTTTTATTTATTTATTGATTCATTTATTTTTCTTTGGGGTGTGTGTGTGTGGGCGGGGGGGGGGGGGGGGGGGGGAGGGGGGGGGCGTGTTTGCATCTGTGACCGAATTAACTTGTTATCCGTCTACAGTTAGAGCGGGGAGGTGCCCAGCTAGCTCGGCAACTCCTTTTTCTAACTGTAAACCGTCCATAGATTGATTACCATTCAACTCGGTCACAGGCGGCTCAGGGACTAGCGCAGGGAGTACCAGCTAGTATACCGCACCTGATGTCGACAAGTCTGGCGACGTAGTCATCAGGAAGCTTTTGCTGGAGGGCGCCCAGCAGAAGGACATCAATGTAGACCTCCGACGGCAGACCCTCTCCGGACTTGTCATTCATGACGTAAGTCACGCATTCATAGCTGTTTCCGGCCGCACCATCAACACCTTTGTGCATGCAGCCACCCGTACTGTTGGCAAGGGGGTTAACTATAACACACGTTTCTTTGTATTTTCCGAGTTGCACACCCTCTTGCCGGTCTAAAATGTGTTTTTCTTCCTGGGCAATTCTCCAGACAACTCCAATTACTTCTTCGTCTGGATGTTCGTCAATGTCACCAGGCGCGCCTCCCCAGTTCTTGCTGTGGCCGCGGAAAACAAGCTTGTGGTTCAGCAGGCAGCCCACAGTGACAAACACAATGTTCTTGACATCCATCCGTTCTCGTAGCATGTTGCTCCCGTAAGCAAAGTAGTAGAATGAGTTGTGCTCTGGAAATGCAAAAACGATAAACGATAATAGCTGTAAGACGAAGATCCGTTGCATCGAAGCTATGAAGCGTGTTGTAACTGTCATTTCTAAGCGCGTTTCTTTCTCCGTTGGGTTCTTCTTTGCTTTATAGGCCTACACGCTTGGCAGTCACCTTTATGGTCCGGATTATTGATGCTAGCGCAAACAAACAAAACAAAACAAAATCCACACGCTATAGTTTTTCTGACACTGGCCGGGGACGGAGGTATCCTTAGTACGGCTGGCCATCCCTTTCACACACAGAGCTACGATAGAACCATGGGTAGGTCTGAAAGGGCGTGAGGGGGTGTTGATGGATGGGTGGGGTCTGGGATGGATGAACACTCACAGCAGCTGTTGGATTGTATACTGTTGGTTTCCATAAATTTGTTTAAATTTGAATTTTATCCTGAATGTCGCAGAACACTCATCGAAAAATCGATTTGACGCACGTGCGTGAGGTTTCATTAACATGTTTTTGTTGTTTGAGTTTATTATCATTATTGTTTGGGTTTCTCGCGACACCTGTGCTACATTGAATTATCACACGCGTTTCCTACCCTTAATTGTTTCTTCAAGCTGCTGTAGGAGGCGCGGGTCAACGTGCTGGATGATGTCGGCGTATTTCTTCTTACCATTCTTGCTGCTGTCGATGGCGCGCCGCCTGCAGACAGACATGTATTTGCAGTTAACCACTGCGCTGTCTGACTGCAGGCGGCGCGCCATCCAAATCCAAATCCAAATGATAGAAGCGCTTTACAAGAACGCCTGCAGCGCGGTTCTACTTAACAATCAGTCAGGCGAGTTCTTCAGGACGACGATCGGTGTCCGTCAAGGATGCCTGCTCTCTCCTGTCCTTTTCAACATATTCCTGGAGAAGATCATGCAGGAAACCCTCCACGACCACCATACTTCAATCTCTATTGGTGGCAGATCCCTGTGCAATCTTCGATTCGCAGACGACATTGACCTCATGGCAGGCAGCAATAGTGAGCTCCAAAACCTGACAGACAAACTTTCAAGTAGCGCAGGATCTTATGGCATGGAGATCAGTACGGATAAAAGCAAAGTGATGATCAACACCACAAGCGACAGCAGCAGCAACATTCACATGAACGGCCAGAAGCTAGAAGAGGTCAATAGCTTCAAGTACTTGGGAGCCACCCTGTCCAAAGACGGTAGTTGCATAGCAGAGATCCGTATCAGGATAGGTACAGCAACATCCGCAATGGCCAGGCTGGACAGGATATGGCGAAGTAACTCCATCAGCTTCACCATCAAGTACAGGCTTTACAAGTCCCTCGTAGTGTCTATTCTACTCTACGGCTGTGAGACTTGGACACTGCTTGCAGACTCAGAAAAGAAAATCCAGGCCTTTGAGAACAAGTGCCTGAGGAAGTTGCTCCGCATCTCGTACCGCGAGCACAAGACCAACGAATATGTACGGAGCATCGTCACTTCCCTGGTGGGCCCACATGAACCCCTTCTGGCAACCGTGAAACGGCGCAAGCTTGCTTGGTTTGGCCACGTGACCCGACACAACACCTTGTCCAAGACTATCCTCCAAGGCACTCTCGAAGGAAGTCGTCGGCGAGGTCGTCAGAGAAAGAGTTGGGTCGCAAACATAAAAGAATGGACCGAACTCGAGATGCCAGACTTGCTTGCCACCGCCCAAAATAGAACTCAGTGGAGAGCACTGTCTGTTGCTGCTGCCTTTCAGTCCCCCCAACGCCCAGTTCGGGCAAGGGACTGATGATGATGATGATGACTGCGCTGTCAGTGATCACGGATTTCGCGACTAAAACCACTCGGCACACTGACCGACATTCGCGTGATAAACACAAATGAAATGGGACCAAGAATGGGCATAAAGAACACTGGACTAACACGAGACATAAATCATAAACCATACTCATGAGCCCTCGCAACTACGGGGGCTCATGAGGGTTTATGTCTCTTGCAGCTGGGTAGTGTTTGCCTTGCCTCGACAATTAAGGGGTTAGTACACTTTAACCCCTTAACTTTTGCCGGGTCAAGGCGAACGCTACCCAGCTGCAAAAGACTCATGAGGACTTATGTCTCTTGTTAGTCCTATGTTCTTTATGTCGAATTCTGTCTCATGTACAACTGCCGGTGTTCTTCACGTGACTGTCGATCAGTGTGCAGTCGTTTCAGACGCGAAATTCGTCATCACTGGTAACGAAGGGCTTAATATATCATTTTCTTGTAATATTTTGTAAGTATAATGCCGGGTTTTAAATTTTCCTTTTTATTTAAACTTGCGAAACGAAAAACATGCATGAAGGTACAATGTCTCCAGCATGACATAGGTTGTTCGGCCCGGCTGGCCACATAATGCAATGTTAGCTCTCTGTCTGTTTGTTTGTCTCGCTGATTCTGTTTCTGTGTATCTGTCTCCCTGTGTCATGCAGGGCAGGCACGTCTAAATTCAGACAAATACATGATGTCTACCGGCAGAAAACGTCCGCAGGACCAAAATCAGAAGTTACAGCCTGCTACTCGTAATAATAGACCAAGACTTCAGGTAAAGACCTGGCAGGGTGGAAGTGGATCAGACCGTTTGGCCTGGTCTAAGCCAGAAGTCTTAGCCTACTGTCACATCATTACGCGAAGTAGGCTGCTGTCCTAACAGTAGGCTGAGACTTTTGGCTCAGATTGAAAGTAGACAGAAACCGTTGGGCTGTGTAGTCTAAGCCAGCGGCCTTCGTCTCCTGTTGTAACGGTAGAGTTGTGGTTTAACAAGGCCCACATTCATGCACCACTAATTTCCAAAGTGGCTCTCGTCCTTTTCATTTATTTATTTATATTATTTATTTATTTTAAAATGTATCTAATGTTATTTATTTAGTAAATTATTATTATTATTATTATTATTATTATTAATTTATTGTTTATTTATTTTGTCGTTGTTTTTGTTGACAGCTGTTACCGAATTAACTGGTTATCCGTCCATGGACGGTTTACAGTTGGAGCGGGAGGTGCTTAGCTAGCTCGACACCTCCCCGCTCTAACTGATGGACGGATAACCAGTTAACTCGGTCTTAGGCGGCTCGGGGACTAGCGCAGTGAGTACCAGCTAGTATACCGAACCTGATGTCCACAAGTCTGGCGACGTAGTCTTCAGGAAGCTTTTGCTGGAGGGCGCCCAGCAGAAGGACATCAATGTGGACCTCCGACGGCAGACCCTCTCCGGTCTTGTTATTCATGACGTAAGTCACGCATTCATAGCTGTTTCCGTCCGCACCATCAACACCTTTGTGCATGCAGCCACCCGTACTGTTGGCAAGGGAGTTAACTATAACACACGTTTCTTTGTATTTTCCGAGTTGCACGCCCTCTTGCCGGTCTAAAATGTGTTTTTCTTCCTGGGCAATTCTCCAGACAACTCCAATTACTTCTTCGTCTGGATGTTCGTCAATGTCACCAGGCGCGCCTCCCCAGTTTTTGCTGTGGCCGCGGAAAACAAGCTTGTGGTTCAGCAGGCAGCCCACAGTGACAAACACAATGTTCTTGACGTCCATCCGTTCTCGTAGCATGTTGCTCCCGTAAGCAAAGTAGTAGAATGAGTTGTGCTCTGGAAAATATTTAATGCATAACGATAATAGCTGTAAGACGAAGATCCGATGCATCGACGCTATGAAGAACCGAACGGAGAAATAAACACGCTTAGAAATGACAGTTACAGCACATTCGTGTTGAAACTGTCATTTCTAAGCGCGTTTCTTTATCCGTTGGCTTCTTCTCTGCGTTATACACGCTTGGAACTCACATTGTTGGTCCGGATTATTGATGCTAGCGCACACAAACAAAACAAAACAAAATCCACACAGTAGCTTTTCTCACTGGCCGGGGACAGAGGTACCCCTATTACGGCTGGCCATCCCATTCACACATAGATCCACGATAGAACCATGGGTAGGTTTGGCAGGGCGTAAGGGAGTGGGTGGGTGGGATCTGGGATGGTTTAACACGCATATTTGTTGGATTATATACTGTTGATTTACATACATTTGTTTAAATTTGAATTTTATCCTGAGTGTTGCATAATACTCACCGAAAAATCGATTTGACATATGTGCGCAAGGTGTCATTAACATGTTTTTGTTGTTTGAATTTATTATCATTATTGTTTGAGTTTTTCGCGACACTTGTGCTGTAACAAACTTCAGTTGTGGCAACGCGACATTGAATTATCACACGCGTTTCCTACCCTTAATTGTTTCTTCAAGCTGCTGTAGTAGGCGCGGGTCAACGTGCTGGATGATGTCGGCGTATTTCTTCTTGCCATTCTTGCTGCTGTCGATGGCGCGCCGCCTGCAGTCAGACAGACATGTAATTGCAGTTAACCACTGCGCTGTCAGTGATCACGGATTTCGCGACTAAAACCACTGCACACTGACCGACATTCGCGTGAAAAACACAAATGAAATGGGACCAAGAATGGGCATAAAGAACACTGGACTAACACGAGACATAAATCATAAACCATACTCATGAGCCCTCGCAACTACGGGGGCTCATGAGGGTTTATGTCTCTTGCAGCTGGGTAGTGTTTGCCTTGCCCCGACAGTTAAGGGGTAAGTACACTTTTAACCCCTTAACTTTTGCCGGGTCAAGGCGAATGCTACCCAGCTGCAAAAGACTCATGAGGACTTATGTCTCTTGTTAGTCCTATGTTCTTTATGTCGAATTCTGTCTCATGTACAACTGCCGGTGTTCTTCACGTGACTGTCGATCAGTGTGCAGTCGTTTCAGACACGAAATTCGTCATCACTGGTAGCGAAGGGCTTAATGTATCATTTTCTTGTAATATTTTGTAAGTGTAATGCCGGGTTTTCAATTTTCTTTTTTTTTAAACTTTCAAAACGAAAAATATGCATGAAGGTACAATGTCTCCAGCATGACATGGGTTGTTCGACCCGGCTGACCACATAATGCAACGTTGGCTCTCTGTCTGTTTGTTTGTCAGTCTCGCTGTCTTTGTTTCTGTCTCTCTGTCTCCCTGTGCCATGCAGGGCAGGTACGTCTAAATTCAGAGAAATACATGTCTACCGGCAGAAAACGTCCGCAGGACCAAAATCAGAAGTTATAGCCTGCTACTCGTAATAATAGACCAAGACTTCAGGTAAAGACCTGGCGGGGTGAACGTGAATCAGACCGTTTGGTCTGGTCTAAGCCAGAAGTCTTAGCCTACTGTCACATCATTACGCGAAGTAGCCTGCTGTCCTTACACTACAGTAGGCTAAGACTCTTGGCTCAGACTGAAAGTAGACAGAAACCGTTGGGCTGTGTAGTCTAAGCCAGCACCCTTCGTCTCCTGTTGTAACGGTAGAGTTGTGGTTTAACAAGGCCCACATTCATGCACCACTAATTTCCAAAGTGGCTCTCGTCATTTTTATTTATTTATTTATATTATTTATTTATTTTAAAATGTATCTAATGTTATTTATTTAGTAAATTATTATTATTATTATTATTATTATTATTATTATTATTATTTATTTATTTATTTTGTTGTTGTTTTTGTTGACAGCTGTTACCGAATTAACTGGTTATCCGTCCATGGACGGTTTACAGTTAGAGCGGGAGGTGCTTAGCTAGCTCGAAACCTCCCCGCTCTAACTGATGGACGGATAACCAGTTAACTCGGTCATAGGCGGCTCGGGGACTAGCGCAGTGAGTACCAGCTAGTATACCGAACCTGATGTCCACAAGTTTGGCGACGTAGTCTTCAGGAAGCTTTTGCTGGAGGGCGCCCAGCAGAAGGACATCAATGTGGACCTCCGACGGCAGACCCTCTCCGGACTTGTCATTCATGACGTAAGTCACGCATTCATAGCTGTTTCCGGCCGCACCATCAACACCCTTGTGCATGCAGAGACCCGTACTGTTGGCAAGGGGGTTAACTATAACACACGTTTCTTTGTATTTTCCGAGTTGCACGCCCTCTTGCCGGTCTAAAATGTGTTTTTCTTCCTGGGCAATTCTCCAGACAACTCCAATTACTTCTTCGTCTGGATGTTCGTCAATGTCACCAGGCGCGCCTCCCCAGTTTTTGCTGTGGCCGCGGAAAACAAGCTTGTGGTTCAGCAGGCAGCCCACAGTGACAAACACAATGTTCTTGACGTCCATCCGTTCTCGTAGCATGTTGCTCCCGTAAGCAAAGTAGTAGAATGAGTTGTGCTCTGGAAAATATTTAATGCATAACGATAATAGCTGTAAGACGAAGATCCGATGCATCGACGCTATGAAGAACCGAACGGAGAAATAAACACGCTTAGAAATGACAGTTACAGCACATTCGTGTTGAAACTGTCATTTCTAAGCGCGTTTCTTTATCCGTTGGCTTCTTCTCTGCGTTATACACGCTTGGAACTCACATTGTTGGTCCGGATTATTGATGCTAGCGCACACAAACAAAACAAAACAAAATCCACACAGTAGCTTTTCTCACTGGCCGGGGACAGAGGTACCCCTATTACGGCTGGCCATCCCATTCACACATAGATCCACGATAGAACCATGGGTAGGTTTGGCAGGGCGTAAGGGAGTGGGTGGGTGGGATCTGGGATGGTTTAACACGCATATTTGTTGGATTATATACTGTTGATTTACATACATTTGTTTAAATTTGAATTTTATCCTGAATGTTGCATAATACTCACCGAAAAATCGATTTGACATATGTGCGCAAGGTGTCATTAACATGTTTTTGTTGTTTGAATTTATTATCATTATTGTTTGAGTTTTTCGCGACACTTGTGCTGTAACAAACTTCAGTTGTGGCAACGCGACATTGAATTATCACACGCGTTTCCTACCCTTAATTGTTTCTTCAAGCTGCTGTAGTAGGCGCGGGTCAACGTGCTGGATGATGTCGGCGTATTTCTTCTTGCCATTCTTGCTGCTGTCGATGGCGCGCCGCCTGCAGTCAGACAGACATGTAATTGCAGTTAACCACTGCGCTGTCAGTGATCACGGATTTCGCGACTAAAACCACTGCACACTGACCGACATTCGCGTGATAAACACAAATGAAATGGGACCAAGAATGGGCATAAAGAACACTGGACTAACACGAGACATAAATCATAAACCATACTCATGAGCCCTCGCAACTACGGGGGCTCATGAGGGTTTATGTCTCTTGCAGCTGGGTAGTGTTTGCCTTGCCCCGACAGTTAAGGGGTAAGTACACTTTTAACCCCTTAACTTTTGCCGGGTCAAGGCGAATGCTACCCAGCTGCAAAAGACTCATGAGGACTTATGTCTCTTGTTAGTCCTATGTTCTTTATGTCGAATTCTGTCTCATGTACAACTGCCGGTGTTCTTCACGTGACTGTCGATCAGTGTGCAGTCGTTTCAGACACGAAATTCGTCATCACTGGTAGCGAAGGGCTTAATGTATCATTTTCTTGTAATATTTTGTAAGTGTAATGCCGGGTTTTCAATTTTTTTTTTTAACTTGCAAAACGAAAAATATGCATGAAGGCACAATGTCTCCAGCATGACATGGGTTGTTCGACCCGGCTGACCACATAATGCAACGTTGGCTCTCTGTCTGTTTGTTTCGCTGTCTCTGTTTCTGTCTCTCTGTCTCCCTGTGCCATGCAGGGCAGGTACGTCTAAATTCAGAGAAATACATGTCTACCGGCAGAAAACGTCCGCAGGACCAAAGTCAGAAGTTATAGCCTGCTACTCGTAATAATAGACCAAGACTTCAGGTAAAGACCTGTCGGGGTGAACGTGAATCAGACCGTTTGGCCTGGTCTAAGCCAGAAGTCTATTAGCCTACTGTCACATCATTACGCGAAGTAGCCTGCTGTCCTTACACTACAGTAGGCTAAGACTTTTGGCTCAGACTGAAAGTAGACAGAAACCGTTGGGCTGTGTAGTCTAAGCCAGCAGCCTTCGTCTCCTGTTGTAACGGTAGAGTTGTGGTTTAACAAGGCCCACATTCATGCACCACTAATTCCCAAAGTGGCTCTCGTCATTTTTATTTATTTATTTATATTATTTATTTATTTATTTTAAAATGTATCTAATGTTATTTATTTAGTAAATTATTATTATTATTATTTTATTTATTTATTTTGTTGTTGGGGCGGGGCGGTCCGTGGCGCAGTGGTTAAGGCGCCTGCCACCAATGCCAAAGGTGCGAGGTTCGATACTGGGTTCCAGCGTCGGACATTTCTCCTCTGGTAAATGTCACCGTTAATTCGGGCGGACCGTCGGGGATTTTTTCTCCGGGTACTCCGGTTCTTCCACCCCCCCCCCCCCCCACCCCCAACACTTTGGTACCGGTTTCAGGCCACTTTACAAATTTCAAATACAAGCGATCAAAAATCTCTGTAACTTCAGTAGCTGAACTGGCCCTTCGTCTGTCTTGTACTGCGTTTGTCTTAAATGGCGTAAATCCGTGTCTGTTACGTGAGTGTGCGTGTTGGGTTTCAGTTCGCGGCGCTTTGAGTCGATTCGCCCAAAAATTGAGAAAAAGCGCCTATATAATAACGGTATTATTATTACTATTATTATTATTGTTGTTGTTTTTGTTGACAGCTGTTACCGAATTAACTGGTTATCCGTCCATGGACGGTTTACAGTTAGAGCTGCAGGTGCCGAGCTAGCTCGACACCTCCCCGCTCTAACTGATGGACGGATAACCAGTTAACTCGGTCATAGGCGGCTCTCGCTCTCTCTCTCTCTCTCTCTCTCTCTCTCTCTCTCTCTCTCTCTCTCTCTCTCTCTCTCTCTCTCTCTCTCTCACACACACACACACACACACACACACGCATACACAAACATGCGCGCATCTCCAGGAGGAATAGATCCTCATACGCCCTCCAGGCGCATGAGGATCTATGCCTCATGCCTCTTGGAGATGTTTGGAGCGCGCGCGCACCGCGCACGCATTAACACGCTCACACACATCGACGCGCTTTCAGAAGATCATGCAGGCGGTGACCCGTGTACTTAGTATATCATGTAGCTAGGTTAAGTCAACCTGCTTTCACACAAATTATAGCAAGACTGAAATTGTACTGTGAAATTCTAGTTTTGTCACCATTTTCTCAAGCCTGTGAAGCGAAAGTGAAACTCATAACACGTAAAATATAAAATTACGTAAAACTTACGACATGACAAATGACGTTTGATAAATCAATGACGCGTATGTCCTGCGCCCCTTATAAAACTCACTGACGCATTGGCAGATCTGCGAGACTTTTTCAATAGGAGATAACTCAACATCAGAATCAGGTCAAAGACAAAAGGTAGAGACCATTGACAGCGAGGGAAGCTCTCATATAGAAGGGTCTTTGTGGGTTATTGTTTATTCCATCTTGTTAATTTTTCTTTCTTTTTGTCTACCGTATTAAAAATGCGGTAGACTTTGAAAATGGGGCTGGTCGGAGCGCATTCCGGAGCATGCACATGACGTTTTTGGAGTGCGGGGCAGAACATTCTGGCAAAGAAGTAAAGAGATAAAAATGACGTCACGTCTAGCTGCGCAAACCTTGCTAGAGAACGTATTTTTGGCGCCAAAGCGTCGTGTGTGTGTGTGTGTGTGTGTGTGTGTGTGTGTGTGTGTGTGTGTGTGTGTGTGTGTGTGTGTGTGTGTGTGTGTGTGTGTGTGTGTGTGTGTGTGTGTGTGTGTGTGCCAGCGACTAGAGCCCGCGTTTGAGGACGGACAGCTTGACATTGGATGATATTGTCCCTAAAAGAATAATCTCGAGGCGGTTTTTTTATTTTTTATTTTAATTTTTTTATTTTTTATTAAGATGCTCATTGGCGAGAAAATGGCCGTTTCACAAAAACCGGTCGATCCACACTAGAGTCCGTAACTTTTCTTATTTTTAAAATATATTTTGTATATAGCTAGATAAAAGGGAGATATTAAACAAATATAATATTTTGAGTGATAATTAAATATTTGTTTTAAAAAATATTTTTACGTTTTTGGGATTAATTTCACGAATTATTTGAGATTAATCTTAAAACAATTGAATCTTTTATTACTTAAAAAAAAAAAACCAGTCTTATCATTAATATTCGCATGATTTTTCATGTACGGTATTTACATAAGCCTACATCTTGTCTCGGCTGTCAGGTACGACTAGGTCCTAGGTGTGAAACTCAGGCAATTTTCGGCACCACTTTTTGTGAGTCATTTGTAAAACAGCTAACATAACTTTAATTTTTCTTTTACGAAAATAACTATCTTCTCATTAATACCCGCATGATTTTTCATAAACAGTGTTTGCATAAGCCTGAAGTTTGTCCCGGCTCTGGGGTAGGGAGGTCAAATGGTGACCTGTAAGCCCTAGGTGTGAAAATCAGCAAGAAAATTGCAAAGCTTGATCCTCTAATACGTCAAATGTTAGTACTGCGATGAGTGACTTAAAACATCGAGTGGTCGGGACTAATGATGCCATGACGTGAAGCTAGAAGTGACGTCATTTCGCTGCTCATGCTATTATTCTTCTTCAGAATAGCTATGCTACGCCAGACCACGGAGCTTACGAATAGCGGGAATCTGTGTGCCAGTGTGCATGAATCAGAGGGTGGGTTAGAGTAGAAGGAGATGGATTCCTGTCGCTACACCAGACCAGAGCGTACCAATGGCGGAAAGCGCCGTGTGTCCGTATGTGTGAAGCCGACGTGTGTTGATCTGAGGTTGGCTTAGAGAGGAGGGAAATAGATCAGCATAATAAGCCTACAAATATGATCAACTCTGAATGTTTCTGAAAGATAAACGCATGTGAGCTCCAAACAATACGGTAGACTTTGGGATGAAATCCTCATCTTTGTTTAAACTTGCAAATCGAAAAATATCTGTGAGGATACAGTGTCTCCACCATGACATAGGTTGTTCAACTGGGCTGGCCACACAATGCAATGTTAGCTCTCTGTCTGCATTTTTTTTTATTTTTATTTTTTTGTCTCGCTCTCTCTGTTTCTCTTTGTCTCCCTGTGCCAAGCATGGCAGGCACGTATAAATTTAGACAAATGCATGATGTCTACCGGCAGAAAATGTCCGCAGGACCAAAGTCAAAAGTTATAGCCTGCTACTCGTAAAAATAGACCAAGACTTCTGGTTAAGACCTGGCGGCGTGAACGTGGACTGAGACCGTTGGCCTGGTCTAAGCCAGAAGTCTTAGCCTACTGTTACAACACTAAACGATAAAGCCTGCTGTCTTAAAAGTAGGCTGGGACTTTTGGCTCAGACTGAAAGTGGACAGAAACCGTTGGCCTGGTGTGGTGGTCTTCGTCTCCTGTAGTAACAGTAGACCAAGTCGACGGTTTCATGGTTTCAGGCCCACATTCATGTATCTATATATAACTAACCCCGAGACAGACATATCATTTATCTATTTTAACATTAATTATTAATTTATTTTGTATCGTTTATTTTATTTTTTAATCATTTATTTTTTTATTTTTTTTTTATTTATGTTTTTATTTATTTATTTATTTTTTGATGGTCATGGTGGTGGGGTAGGAGGTTGGGTGGAAGGGGGGGGGGGGAGGTTTGCATCTGAGAACGAATTAACTGGTTATCCGTCCATGGACGATTTACAGTTAGAGCTAGCTCGGCATCTCCTCGTTCTAACTGTGCACCGTCCATTCAACTCGGTCACAGGCGGCTCAGGGACTAGCGCAAGGTGTACCAGCTAGTATACCGCACCTGATGTCCACAAGTTTGGCGACGTAGTCATTAGGAAGCTTTTGCTGGAGGGCGCCCAGCAAAAGGACATTCATGTAGACCTCCGACGGCAGACCCTCTCCGGACTTGTCATTCATGACGTATGCCACACACTCATATGTGTTTCCGTCCGCACCATCAACACCCTGGTGCATGCAACCCCCCGTACTGTTGGCAAGGGGATTAACTGTAACACACGTTTCTTTGTATTTTCCGAGTTGCACGCCCTCTTGCCGGTCTAAAATGTGTTTTTCTTCCTGGGCAATTCTCCAGACAACTCCAATTACTTCTTCGTCTGGATGTTCGTCAATGTCACCAGGCGCGCCTCCCCAGTTCTTGCTGTGTCCGCGAAAAACAAGCTTGTGGTTCAGCAGGCAGCCCACAGTGACAAACACAATGTTCTTGACGTCCATCCGTTCTCGCAGCATGTTGCTCCCGTAAGCAAAGTAGTAGAATGAGTTGTGCTCTGGAAATGCAAAAACGATAAACGGATACTAGTAACAAGAAGAAAATCTGATGCCTCGTTGCACCCGATAGAAAAAGAAACACGCATAGAACATCCTGTTTTTTGTTCTTTTTTTTTTATTGAAAATGCTAGTGACCACAAAGCCAAGGTCACTGTGTCCTACACAGAAGAGCAAAACATTCACGTTCTTCCTCAGCCATCATACAGTCCTTGACTTGGCCAATGCGACTTCTGGTTCTTCCCTAAACTGAAAAAGAGGATGGCAGAACGGAGTTTTCCCGGTTCCTGTGCCTAGCAAAAGGCGTAAATTCACAAGTCCGACCCTGACCTTCATCAGAATACCACATCTCCTATGAATCTTGCCTGAAGTAGCTGTAATTTTGCGTAAACGGTGGAGGATAGTGCTATTACGAAATGCGAAAGTATCAAGTAAATTGGGCCAACAGTTTTAGTTTTACGGCTCAACTATCATTACTTTTTTTTTTCTTTTTTTTTATCATACCACGTAGTAAGTGTCACCGTTAATTCGAGCGGACTATCAGGGGTTCTTTCTCCTGGTACTCCGGCTGTCCCCTTCAACTTTGGTACCGGTTTCAGGCCACTTTATAAACATCAAATACAAGCGATCAGAATTTACAATACCGGCCTCAGTAGCTGAGCGGACCCTTCGCATGACGTGGATGTCCTGCGCTTGTAGTGTACTGTAATTATTATTATTATTATTATTATTATTATTATTATTATTATTATTATTATTATTATTATTGAACGGAGCCGGTCCATGAGAAGGAAGCTAATCAAAAGTCTAATCATCTACTGCAAGAATTGAAAAGAATATCATTTATCAGGCAAAGAAAACTTATCGATAAAAATAAACACTAGTCTGCTACAGCATATACATATACGGACCATATAGACCGTCAGATAGGAAGTGAACACCTCCCCCTTCCCCTACAACCCCCCCGCCCCTCCCTCCTCTCCTTGCGGGGGATTGGAGGCCATATGTTTTCCGGAAGCCTATGAGCTATGAAGACGAACCGTAGGTGTTTGCCCAAAATAAATACCGTATTGAATATAGGAGGCCATGTACTATGGTCATGTTTTCCTTCTTTGGGTCCTCTATTTTGCTTTTGGAAGTAGGGTTGGTGTTAACAATGCAGTTCCCGTAAAAAAGCACACAGAACTAAATGACTGGTATCTTTGGAAACAGAATACATTTACCTACCATTTACAATGATTCAATGTCTAAAAAGCAAAATGGTGACGTCACCGCGGCGCCATCTTTTTACCTTTCATTATCCGCAAAATAGCCTTTATGCCAGAAGAATATGTGTCCAATCTTCGACATACTATGATGAAAACATATATACCAATGTTATACTATATCATCACTGGAAACGTAAACAATTCAATGTTTTTCCATGGTGACCTTGAAATGTGTTATTTAAAGGTCAAGGTCACATACAGTTGTACTTTATGAAGAAAACACATATTTTTGAAAATGTGATAAAAAATATTACTAAAAGTGACAACATGTAAGGAATTGTTATGACTATTTAATAAACGATTAGACGTGACCTTCACGAAGGTCAAGGTCGCAGTTTCCAAAGAGTAAGAATATTCAGTTTACAATAGGGGCCAAACATTTGCTCTGAATTTAGGAATATTTGCTCACAGCATCTACAGGATCTTTTACTACTTAATCATATTTTGTTAAGTTGAGATTATCAGGAACATTATAAAATAGATACCCTTTATAATTAAGGTCAAGGTCACAATATGTACAGCTGTGCACTCAATCTGATAAGTTAACTGTTTAATGGTCCTGAAATACTCAAATACTCTCTCTCTCTCTCTCTCTCTCTCTCTCTCTCTCTCTCTCTCTCTCTCTCTCTCTCTCTCTCTCTCTCTCTCTCTCTCCCCTCTCCTCTCTCTCTCTCTCTCTCTCTCTCTCTCTCTCTCTCTCTCTCTCTCTCTCTCTCTCTCTCTCGCATATTAAAACGCATTGTGACTACAGTTCTACCGTCTGGAATGGGTGCAGCGAAGTTCACATGAAAAAGGTTAATTCCTTGTATCATCGGGGCATTAAATTAATACTTCCCGGTCCTACTTCGACTGATGAAAAATTAAAATCTCTCAAGTTACTAACATTGAATAAACAGTTTGAATTTAATCGCTATGTTCTACTGCACAAGATCATGCACGGAAAAGCCCCACCCTATCTAAAAACTCTATTTTCTGACAATAATAAGAAAAACACGAGAAATAGTTCGATCCACCTCCCAAAAATTAGATTAGACATCTGTAAAACCAGCCTGTCCTTTTCTGGCGTTAAAGCGTGGAATATTTTACCTCCACCCCTGAAATCAATTTGTAAAATTAGCGTCTTCAAAGATCGCCTCCATAAATATTTACTTCAGAAGTAATAGTATGTTCGGCTCCCATATACTACTATGTGTATAGTTAGTGACAAATTTTCAATTACCTAATAATCTTCTACTGTTGCTGCAGATTATGTAATAGTTCGACTGTCTGTATTTACATGTCAGGTTCATACCAGTATATATATATATAATGTTTTTATTTTTTCTGAGGGGGGGGGGGGGGAATGGGTCTTTTTACTTATATATTTTTTATCTTTTGCTGTATCGTCTGACGTATTTTTATATGTGAAGAGTAGTAGGACAGTTTGGAAGATAGGCATTGCTATGCCTAAAACTTTTATCCTGAATAAAAACGTTTCATCATCATCATCGTCATTATCTGTATGGTCCATTCTGATAAGTATGGAACTTCTGCAGAGCTCTAGCCCTGACAAGTAATATGTAAGTCAACAGATCAGTTGCTTAAACCAGCTATAAGACTGTAGTCATGTAGTTTCTCCTCCTCCCCCCCCCTCCCCCCCCCCCCCCTCCCCCCCCCCCCCCCCCCCCTCCCCCCGTCCCTCCTCAGACCACCTCATGCCACACCGACCCCTTCGCAAGAAACACTTAAACTGGAAATAACATTAAAACATTAAGCTATCTGGGTTGTTCACGCTACCATCAAGTCAGTGCATGGGCTGATGACACAAAACAATGTTCAAGCATGTTATGTGTGTTCGCAACGAATGTGCGTGTTAGTTTGAAACATGGCGCCTGCAAGCGGTTTGAGGTTTCCTGGTCATGTGAGTGGTAAGACTTAGAGAAAAGACGTTTCTCAGACCACAGGAAAGCAATCCAAAGTTAATTTGCTGTTGTTGTTGAATATTCTTTAAAACGCTATAACAAAGTCCCTTTATAGGGAGTTTTGGACACTCCCCCCCCCCCACACTACCCCCTTTCCCCACCCCACCCCAACCCCCCTCCCGCTACCTTACCCCCCCCCCTCTCCTCCGCACCGGGTATATTTTGACCATCAGTGAGAGTCCCGACACATTCCCCCCCCCCCCCCCTCCCACCCCCCTTCCATTGTTGTTTGATATTTTGGTGACTGGTTTTCGGCCATTGGAAGCAAGGTGTAGCGTCGGTAATAGTACTGTAGCACGGTAATAGTACTGTTCTTACTGACAACGTCTGTGTGGTTTGTTCTTTTTCTGACTGACTCTTGGATTGTGCCATCTATCAGGATGTTATACGCTGATATGATCTGCCATAGTAGTATATTTTTTATTAGGATCATAGATAGCTCAGTTCACTACTGACATAGTCTAGAAGTAAACTTCGGAATACATCTAGGCAAGGTGGGCATTTTATGTGTTGCCCTTCATAATTGTAACAGAAAAGACGCATTCCTGAACGGCTGTTTCTATTCCACGTGCCCACATTTTAATCGCAAACCCTTGCCTCGACCAACCATTCTTTAAAAGCACGACACAGCGACATTGATACACACGCGTACGCACGCACCGTGGCGCGCGCGCGCGCGCGCGCGCACACACACACACACACACACACACACACACACACACACACACACACACACACACACACACACACAGACACACACACACTGATCAACAAATGATCCCGACATTAGAACTGCTATTGCATTGAAACTAGTATTAGAATCCCCTCATTCATACGCCGTTTTGTCACTGACGTAAGGTAAATAGATGTGTTGTGCAGTACGTATTACAGGCGCCAAAATAGTCTATACGCGTATTCTTTCATTCTATTCAGACTGGGGCAGCACAACTGTAGGCAAACATAATTGTAATCCAGACCAAAAAGGTGACTGCCAAGCGTGTAATATGCAATATGATATGTAATATGTAATATGATTTTGTAATTTGTAATAGGCGTCACCTCCTTCAGTTGCCACATTCCTTCTGCCAATGAAGATAAGTAGCGGCTAATCTCTCTGTTTGTTTGTTTGTCTATTTTGACAAAGGGTATTTACCCGAAATATAAATATTAATAAATTGTGTTGTACCCGTCTTTTCTAAGCGTGTTTCTTTCTCCGTTGGGTACTTCTAAACATAATTGTAGTCTCAGTCTTACACTAATTAGAAACATACTGTAAGCTCTGCATCTGTGTGTGTGTGAGTGTGTGTGTGTTTATTGCTCTCCCCCCCCCCCCCCCCACACACACACACACATTCTCACCCACCTGCCTCCATTTTTTTAATTTATGCCCAGCATAGACGTAGTACTCACACTTTTAGCATAAACTGACTAATTTCCACCACAATTCAAAGCCAGAAAAAATTACAAAAACTTAAGCTGTAAAAATTCATATTATGGAAACGTAATGAAAATCAATCCACTTTAAGCTGAATGTACTATTATATGACGTCACCAAATTCTACAAACTGTGTAAATATGAAGCGCACATATATACAATACAATACAATACAATACAATACAATACAATACAATACAACTTTATTGTCTGTTCGAGTCCAGGCACGACAGAAATTTGCCTTTCGGCTCGTCATGAAACAACAATATAAGACATTAACAAACGCTGCATAAGCATATCATGAAAAATTATCATTGCAGCAATCTATCACAAGCAATCTGTCACAAGATGGGAGGTAATGTTAAGTAGATCATACTTATCGCGGCGTTATAAACGAGAGTTCAAAATCGAGACAGCAGTTGGAATAAAAGACTTCTTAAAAACATTCCTTTTGGCAAGTGGCATGTTGAAACGTCTGCCTGATGGTAGCATTTGAAACTGATCAGAGAGTGGGTGACTAGGATCATTGACAATGCTAGCAGCTATCCTTCGGACAGCTCTATGGTACAGATCATCTACTGGGTACTGTCCTAGGCCAATGATCTTCTCAGCTGTTCTGACGATACGTGACAGTCTGCCCCTGTTTTTCATACTGAGATTGCCATACCAAGCAGTGATGTTAAACGTCAGTATGCTTTCGATCAGGCTTCTATAAACGGATTCTAAAACCCTGGAACTGACATCAAAACTTCTCAGTTTCCTAAGAAGGTACAGACGCTGGTTTGCTTTTTTCACAATCAGATCAGTGTTTCCAGTGAAGGACAGCCCACTATCCACGACTGTGCCAAGGTACTTAAATTCAGTGACCACCTCTACAGGTTGATTATTAATTGAGACAGGTACAAAAATATCATCAACTTTCCTGTCATCAATGACGAGTTCCTTGGTTTTCTGTACATTCATTTCCAGAAAACTATCTTTGCACCATGACTCTAATACTGCTATCTGTGCAAAGTACTCGGCCAGACTGTCTTCTTTTTGGAGTAGGCGTACAAGGGCCATGTCGTCTGAGAACTTTAAGAGACGAGAAGTGGCAGTGTGACAACGCATATGGTCTGTGTATATAGAAAACAATGTCGGAGAGAGGACACAACCTTGAGGGCAGCCTGAATTTAGCACCACTTGGTCAGACAGACTGCCGTGTACATTTACACGTTGTGGCCTGTCCTTCAAAAAGTCTCGCACCCACAGAATAATGTTTGTGTTCACATTAAAGTCCATCATACGCTGCAAAAGCATCAGTGGTTCAACAGTATTAAAAGCATTAGAAAAGTCAATAAAAAGAATTCTCACATGTGCTTTTGATTTCTCAAGATGTTGAAATACAAGATTGTACAGAGTAAGGCATGCATCCTCCACACCCCTATGGTTTTTGTAAGCAAATTGGAATGGATCCAGTAGTTCGGCAACATCATTTAACAGATGCCTCCTCACCACTTTTTCCATACATTTTGACAGAATAGAAGTCAATGCAACTGGACGGAAATCGTTGAATTCATGAGCGTTGGTTTTTTTTAGGAATCGGGACAATGATTGATGATTTCCAAGCCGTAGGGACAGTATGATGATCAAGCAGGAACTGAAAGGTAGTAGTGAAGATCTTCCCCAATTGACCTGCACAGGTTTTCAATACTCTTCCACCTAACCCATCTGGTCCAGGTGCTTTGTGTGCATTCAGCTTAGAAAAGATGTTTACTACCTCCTCTTCAGTAATTGACAAAGGTTCCGGCACAATGGACTGGCACAATTCATCACAGTTATCACTAAGGTTTCTGCCATCGAACCGTGAGTAAAAACGATTTAGATCATTGGCCATCTCAACTGGATTCCCAGTGCAGAGCCTGGCTTGTTTCTTTTGCTGCCTACCCATCATGCCGTTCAGACCATTCCATGCATCTCTAGCGTTGCCAGAAGAAAATTTTGTTTCGATCTTGCTTTTATAGTTCAGTCTGGCAGTCCTAGCAGCCCTTCTAAAATCCCTCTCCTTTTCCCGAAATTCATCATATTACTGGAAGTATTTTAACACATAAAAAGTCTTTTGTGTGCGTGTAATTCCATTAATCATGGAAGAAGTGCATCAAAACACCGCACCTAAAAAATGGTGCCATATTTATAGGGTCCAAATATGGAATGCTGTGGCGTCATCATGTATAAAAAGAAGAATATAATAAAGTTTATTATTTTCTGAATGCCCGATAAAGGACGAACACATCGATACCAAATAATACGTATTTTCTTGTAGTTATCATAGCTTCACTGTCCATCTAGTATCTCTACCTCCAAAAAATGATGACCCCTTCGGGAGTGGGTTCGGTCAAACTCTGTGCCATCTTCGGTACGGTGTTTATTTTTGGCAAAACCCTAGGAACCTACGTGGTTTTGGATAGACTTTCAGAAAAAACATAGTCTCCGATCACCCGCGGGGGGGGGGGGGGGGGGGGGGAGGGGGGAGGGGGGGTGGAGGGGGTTTATGCAGGGCCAAATGTCTAATAAGCCTGTGACACGTCCACTGGGGCAGGCTAATGTCGGTGTATACTTATACTAACATATACTGCCGAGCCACAGGAATCAGTGCGCCATTTTTGGAATCATCGTAAACACCTTAGTAGACCTATTCTCGATGATTCCAAAAATGTCGCCTTCCTTTGGCTCGTCAGTATACAGTAATTATTGTTACCTGCAGTGGTAGCGTGTTGCTTTGACATGTCTGTAAACTGTTGTAGTCAGTGGAGGCTGGTATTGATTCAGTACGAAGGTCAGTCTCGGAAGAGGTCGGCGGTCGTACAAACATCCGGGCGTTGTTCCTGTTAGCGGGTGTTGATAGTTTAACCTTTGGCCGTGTCGGTAGCGCCTTTTGTCGAGGCCGCGATTCCTGCAGGAATCGCGGCCTCGACAAAATGTGCTACCGACAGCCACAGGGTTAATAGTGACGCGTTATCAGTGAATCTCTTAAGTCTGTGGTCTGTCAGTATGCAAACACCGACACTGACTAGCCAATGAGTCGGCGACACTAGTACTTAATGATTACACCAGCACGCGTACGTACATGTGTTGCATACGGCTTACCGAAGACAGACTTATGATAATTCAGCACGAATGATATAAGCACTCTTTGCCCGGACTGGTGTTATTACGGACAAGCACACACGTCGCAACATGCTTTGAAATAGAAGCACAATTTCCTGTTTGCCAGTCCTTTAAATATGTATTTCTGTCTTTCTATGTCGTGTCTGTGCAATCCATAACAATATGCGAGTCAAGCTTTTCAATGGCGGGCATCAGTTGTGAAGTTTTCTCGGCAAAAACTGATATGATGCTTTCGTACCATTAATTTTGGGTGTGGGAGGCTAGTATTCGCCATCATGTGGTCATTTATTATCGGTACTGACTTTTAGGAGCCGTCGGGGAATTTAGTCTTAACTCATTCTACCCCAGACACACCACAGCAAGATCTGGATCGACCATGATAGTTCAAGGGTGATGCCAGAATAGCTTGGCGCCTATGGGCGCCAAGCTATTCTGGCATGACCCTTGAACTATCATGGTCGAACTGTGTCCTGCACTAGAGTGCAGTCTTCAGAGGACAACGGCAAAATTTGGGGATTTCAGTGTTGGGGTAGAATGAGTTAAAGTGTCCTGCTGAACATCACAGGCACTTGATTACAAGTAACGTTAAATCCGATTGACTATTTTTGTCAGGGCCGGATCCAGGGGGGGGGGGCGGGAGGGGAGTCCATGGACCCCCCTCCTTCCCCCATAAAAACTACAACATAAAACTTTGATACACTGAAGGATGATCTTTGCTCACCTTGGTGAAAAAAACAAAATAAAGCCATACTCAAAACAGTCAAAACTCTGCTTTAGGTGTCTGTTTCAGGTGGTTAATTTCTCAAAAAATTTTTGGGGACCCCCCCCAAAAAAAAATAAAAAATGTAAGTGATCCGGCCCTGTTTGCTGCATGGTAGGCTAATGTCCATTGTGTTTTTCAAGTCCGACGAAACATTATTAGGCGAGCGACCCATCCAGACACGAATTCGATACGAACTCGATCCGAATGCGAAGCGGGTCCGAAACAGAGACGCCGGTTCGTGCAAGTCCTTTTCATGTTTGTGTGTTTCCATATGCCCGATGCGGAAACGAATTCGTATCCGGAACGAAAATGGCGCAATTTATGAAGGAAAACTCTATCACCGCATCGGGTTCGGACCGCATTCGTATCGGATTCGTGCTTATTGGAACAGTAGCTTTAATCGAAGGTTGAAGATGCTGGTGAAAGGTGCCAATGTACTTTTCAGAGTCCATAATATTTCATTTAACGAAAGCCAAATAAACCACACTAAAATCGGAGAGACATCATGCGACCGCAGAAAAGTTGAAAATGTTATTTTCCAAAATACCTGAATTTCAGCCATTTTGAAGCCCTGTCACTTCGAAATGAATAATTATTGATCCAGTGCCTGTAGTTCACATTAGAAACATGAAAATAATGCTTTGGCGTCTCTATCATATGTTGATATCTCTTTCATACCATGACAAAACGCACAATTTATTATGTTTATTCTGGCCCACAGCCGCACAAGCTGACGGGTCGCTCTCGGCACCACTTTCATACTACCCCAGTAGCAAAACATGTTCGGGCCCACGACGGCCGCAGTGGGCATGACGACCTTTGCTTACTGGGTTACACTTGCGTGTATAGTGCGAGTGTTAGTGCTGAGAACGACTCGACGGATGTCCCACAGTCGACGAATCCAAGCGTTTCACTATGACCACAGATCGACACAGATCTAAATATCAAAGTTACAGAACTGCGACCTCACCTTTGCTTGCAGTTCTGCACTAGAGTTACTTTCCTTAGGTTATCGTCATTATACACTGTCGACACCTGAAGCCTTTTCCTCGTACATTTGTGACCTTTGCAGCAGGGACTGCCACTCCCGCATTGGCCTCTACAGTCACAAAAGATGCTGCTTCAAATCCAGCTGAGCAGGCAATCAGATCAGAACAAATAGGATGTCGATTCAGACCGACAGAGGCCCATATTCTACTGTCGACACACCACTTAGTTTGCGACGTTTCTTGGCAACTGGAGCTACAGCTACTGAAAAAAAGCTTGACAAACTACTGCTAGGGCTTGTACACGCGTTTGGTTTGGATTGCGTTGTGGCAAAAGCAAAGCTGGAATATCAGAAAAAGCAGCGACCTCGTGTGATATAACACGATCAATATAATATGCATGGGCGATGGATTTGGAGCGTGTCGATAGTCCTACGTATCATCAGTCCTACGTATCGACAGGCCTGTAATTGGTATCACTAGCTAGTCCTACTATTTGTATCGATAGTCCTATGTATCGTCAGTCCTGTGGCCGACAGACCCGCGTGTCGACAGTCGTATGGTCGACAGTCCCACGTCGCGATAGTCCTGCAGGCCACGGACCACAGTGGTGTTTCCGTACTGTCCAGTCTCTTAGCCTTAGTCAATCCCAGTCATCCCCTAATTGTTCAATTCCCTAAAAAGCACTACCGCCCACCAGCTGCACATTTGCCATGCATAAAATACCAAAAAAAACAGCACATGACCCGTCTCATTTCTTGGCTATGAAACTGGTTCCTTACCAACCCCACACCCAAGCACAGCTGAAATCAGCGTGCCCCTCAAATCACTACGCCAAAGGCAACTCAACATAGGCCCACAAATGTCCACTGGATAAGCTCAGGATGGTATGAATCAAAGCACCAAACATGTCTCCTCTCAGCTAACCACAAATTTCCAGCAAATTCCCACATTCAGCCCAACTGCAAATTTTCAAACAAGGCAAAAATTATTTTTAAAAACACGGGACCTCTTACTGCCTGAACTTCCCAATTTAAATGTATACCGTGACCTGCAGTTTAAGGCTTTATGTCCAAGCAGAAACGAACGCTGTGTCTTTAACCCCTTTATTGCTGACAAAAAAACCGAACACGATCTAACTGCAAGAGGCATAGATCCTCATGAGCCCCCGCGACTGCGGGGGCTCATGAGGATCTATGCCTCTTGCTGAGACCAGTTTGCGTCCACGTTTCTTGGACGGTGTTGGCTTTTGGTCGTTGAATGCAGCAAGATTTAAGATACAAGAATTAATGTAGCACAGTGTACCTATTTCCCAAATTTGGGAGGCGTCATCTATTGTTGTTGCAGGAGATGGATCGACCATGATAATTCAAGGGCAGTGCCAGATTAGCTAGGCGCCAAGCTTATCTGGCACTACCCTTGAATTATCATGGTCGACCCATCTCCTGCTGTAGTGCATCAGGGCTGAATGGGTTAAAGATCGCCATTCGGATACTCTAGCTTACGCATAAAGACTTAAAACCTTCGCTGTCAGCAGGTGTAATTGATGTCTATGAAACCATGTGAGGGTTTCCTTCAGGACAAACCCGGCTCATGACTGTGAATGAGTTAAGGAGGGAGCATAAATGCTCACTGATGAGCAGCTACACTTAATCCTTTGCGTGTCGGTAGCGGTTTTAGTCACGCAAAGGATTAAGAGGCTCATTATGATCTATTTCTCTTGCTTTTGCCTGGCTCGTTTTCTTTTGGGAGGCGGTGAAAGGGTTGATAAATTGATAATGACTGTGCTTGTGTGTGTGTGTGTGTGTGTGTGTGTGTGTGTGTGTGTGTGTGTGTGCGTGGTGCGTGCGTGCGTGCGTGCGTGCGTGCGTGCGTACGTGCGTGTGTGTGTAAGATCACTTACTTGTCCATAGATCCTTGTTGATAACCACGGTGTAATCAGCTTATGTGTTTACTCGGAAGGTTGACAGTAGCGATTCATATGCACTAAGGAATGCCGGTTATCAGTCACCAATCGCGTGATTGCTAACCAGGACAACAAGGGAACTAATTCTTACATTTTTTTGTGATTAATATTTTAGAAGTGTTCGTGACTGCCTTTATGTAACAAAGGAGCTAGTGCTAATGCTAGTGCTAATGAAGAGTACACACGATAAAATCATTTCAGCAATCGAACGCTAGGCATGCACGCCCACATTAGTAAATAGTCATACTCGTACTAGACAAAATGTACGTTATATTTCAATACAGTGTACAGTGTACTTTCAGTCTTAGGACTATCGATCACACGACTATCAATACGTAGGACTATCGACCGACAATGTCACGATTGCGACGATCTCTCAATGCGTAGGACTGATATTGCACGTAGAACTATCGATACGCACCCGGGAATTTGTACACTGATTCAGAGTCCTAATGCACGCCTACCCAGTAAGCAGAGGTCATCGGGCCGACGACGGCCGCATTGGGCCCGCGCATGGCTGTGCGCGGGCCCACTGCGGCCGTCGTGGGCCCGAACACGTTTTGCTACTGGGGGACCCGTTCATTTAATTTTTGCAGCGGGACGCACGATCCGGACTTCCGCGGACGGGGGAGCAAAGCAGATAATTATAGGCCTACACTTTGAGGTTGTTGTTCTTGTTGTTGTCCTTGTTCTTGTTGTTGTCCTTGTTGTTGTTCTTCTCGTTGTTCTTGTTGTTGTCCTTGTTGTTGTTCTTGTTGTTCTTGTTGTTGTCCTTGTTGTTGTTCTTGTTGTTGTCCTTGTTCTTGTTGGTGTCCTTGTTGTTGTTCTTGTTGTTGTCCTTGTTCTTGTTGTTGTTCTTGTTGTTGTCCTTGTTCTTGTTGTTGTCCTTGTTGTTGTTCTTGTTGTTGTCCTTGTTCTTGTTGTTGTCCTTGTTGTTGTTCTTGTTGTCCTTGTTCTTGTTGTTGTCCTTGTTGTTGTTCTTGTTGTTGTCCTTGTTCTTGTTGTTCTTGTTCTTGTTGTTGTCCTTGTTGTTGTTCTTGTTGTTGTCCTTGTTGTTGTTCTTGTTGTTGTCCTTGTTCTTGTAATGTCCTTGTAGTTCCTCATGCTGTGTTCCCGAGCCCTACGCTCCCAGAATCATTCCTCATACATTTTGGATTCGTTACTGCCATGGTCGTATAGATTTATGCTGAGCGTTCTAACAGGCTCCTGTTCAGTGCCCAGTAATTGACACAGCCTGCGTTTCTTCAGTGCAGTCTATATTAATTTATCACCATGGTACCTAGCTGCCTCAGGAACGCGGAGTCAAAGTGGTGTCAGCAAGAGGCATAGATCCTCATGAGCCCCCGCGACTGCGGGGGCTCTTGAGGATCCATACCTCTTGCTGTCGGGCGGTGTTCGAATTTTCTCGGCACTGAACGGGTTAAAATCATGCACTTTGTTGGACTAAACTCCTGACATGTGAAACGACACTGCGCACACTGGCTGTCTCAGTGTCGATTCGGTAGCGAATCGAGGGAGACAACCAGTTGTGCCGACACACCGTTTAACTCATTCGAGACGTGCCGCCTCCGGATACGCGGCTTAAGCCGCGTATCCGGAGGCGGCACGTCTCGAATGAGTTAACATTCGATCGCCGGGCGAAATCTAATCCGGTCACCGCCAGTGACTGAAGCCATGGGAAATCTAAAGCCATAGAACCCCCTCCGTCCCAGGAACACGGATATAAATTAGGCCAGAGGCGAAAGAACATCATGCTCCCCCCCCCCCCCCCCCGCCCACCCCGGCAACCGCGTAGGTGGGGGTAGGGGTGGGAGCTCATGATGTTATTTACCTATTGCAGTTGTGTTGTTCATATTTTCCCAGCAGTGAATGGGTTAAAAATCTTACTTTACATCCTTTGCATGACGAACACAGATGTAAATCATGCTGATCTTGGCCAGCCGGAGGAGGCATCGAGCTGTATGAACCCGTGCGTTTAGCTGGAGCTCATGATAATCTACGCTAACGTGCAAACGGCAGAGAATCGCGGAAGCAGAATTAAATTCACCTAGTACGCAAGAGTTCCTCACGCCGAGGTCGGCTGGAGGACCTTACCTGGCTCGGCGGTGGTGGTCGTCAGGCGCCTCCTACACGGCTGCAGTGCAACAATCGCTTTAACACACATGATCAGTGCTAGAGTGCCGCTGTGAAAGACGCCACCACGTCCATTGCAGCGATGGTTTCGGTTTGAGGGGGGAATCCGTCTACAAACCTTAGCTGTATTTTGTCAAGTCACACCTGTTATGCAAACACTAGTTTACAACGACACCTGTATGTTTTGTGTGTGTGCTGATCTGCGATTTTGGACGTGACCTTACGGCCGTAAGGTGCAAAATCGCAGACCAGCACAATTTAACATGACGATGAATATTTTGACCGAGAAGGCGAATTTTAGAACATTTATTTACGTTGTTGCCAATTGCAATGCGAATTCTGTGATCTTTATATAATAAAAGAAAAGTAGATGAAAGCTGGAAAATACAACTGTTTATTCGTATGTGGCTTTTTATATTATAGATCTATGGCAGAGTATCATTATGATTCACCAAAGGGGGGAAAAAAACTCCGCTGAACGTAAGTTCTATCCCTGTTATTGTTGATGGGTATTCCCTTTAGAATTACCCACAGCCCATCTTATTTGTTTATAGTTCTTTATGGGTTCTCTTAACCATTTCTTAGACAGGATATACCGTTTTATAAATACATATGAATATAGTTGGCAAAACGTAGCGTGTACAAGCGCTCCTTCATTCCCACCGCCATCAGTATCCTAAACTCAAAACAACTGTGATGATGGCCCATTCTCCTCTTCATCCCTTCATTCGGCATTCAGCCTAAGCCTAATCCACCACACCATTTCCTCCCTTGTTTTAATCCCCCCCCCCCCCCCCCACTTCTTTTAGCGTGTGTGTATGCTGATAGGGTGTGTGTGTATGTTTGATATTGTGATGTTTGTATTTTTGTTGCATACGTATTATTATTATCATTATTTATGTCACTTGATTCCTTGTTTTATTCAATTATCCTACACCAGTGCTGCAAAGGAAAATTTCCATATAAAATCTTTTTATCTGGACAATAAAGTTTTTGAATCTTGAATCTTAATCTGTTTTCGTTGCGGCTCACTTGGCGTTTTTTTTCTTTTTTTTTTTTTTCTTGCGTCAGAATAATGCTTATTATGTGATAGATTTATCTTATTTTATTTACTTAGATGTGTGTGCATATTTAGTAGAATGACTGCTATACATATGTGTGGTTTGGTATGTTAGAGTCTGCTTGATTGTGATGTGTGTATGTTTTATGTGTTATCTTAACATGAACGCTCGTCAGTTATGCCGTAAAAAAAATTCCTAATGTTTATGCATATGGCAATAAAGTTTATCTTATCTTCTGTTCTGAACATTTTCACGATGCATGATGTTACCACATGTATGCAACAAGATGCAGCAATGCGACAATGATATCTAAATTCACCCCCTCCTCCCCCCTCCCCCGACCCTACCCCTTGTCCCTCACCCTTCCCATTTTCACTTATCACGATCTATATATCCAATTACGGAAAATAAATATGTATTGTCTTCATTTTATTTGTTTTACATAAAATTTATTATTATTATTATTTTTGTTGTTGTTGAAAGGAGAGTGGTTAGTCATGTGCAGACGGGGGTGGGGTGGGAAGGAGTAAAGGGGTTAAGATCTTGATCGACGTTCCCTCACTCATTAACCCCTTCACTGCCGATGGACGCAGACTGCCTTACTTTGGACAACAAGAGACCCGTGCGTCCAAGAACATGAATTCCAGCATAGGGACCTGACGATGGTGCTTTGACTAAATGCAAATCCGCTGCAGCGCAGCGGATTTGCATTTAGTCAAAGCACCATCGTCAGGCGCTAGGCCCCTATGGATTCGACGCAGTGTCATCAAGAGGCACAGATCCTCATGGGCCCCAGCAACTGACTGCGGGGGACTCAAAGAGAATTTATGTCTCTTACAGGTGTACTGTCCCTCCGCCGCAGTGAGAGGGCGTTAACGGTGCCCCGCATCAATAGCTGCGGAAGTGTATGGCGTCGCCGCCGGCAATGCTGTACGACACTTTCGCAGCTACTGATGTGGGGCTTCTTTATTGAATGAGCCAACCCTTTCCCTGCCTCTGACGACACCGCTCGGCCGAAAAGATACGTAACTATGCGTCTTTTCCGCCGAACGGTACCACCAGTAGCTGTCAAGGGGTTAAGCATACACTAGGAATTTTGTAATGCATGTCCAGATTTAATGCATGCAGATTATTAAGATTTAGAGAGTTATGTTTTATGTCTCAAGAGATTTTTTGTTTGTTTGTTGGTTTTTGTTCTTTGTCTAAAATCACCCAGGATGTGAGGAAACATTCATTCATTCATTCAACTTGCGTCACTTTTATTTCATACTGTCAGTTTATGGGCGCCTCCGTCTTTTGTGACAGTCAACAACAGACAAAATCCTGTTAAAAAAAAAAAAAAAAGTAGCCGTTGTACACGGGGTGATCGGAAGAGTCGTCAACAACAGGTGCTATGACGGTGGTTTTCTATCAGTCCGCCGCACAGGTGAAAAATAAGCTTTTGTGCATCGTCCAATCCAACCCAACCCTCTGAATGAGAGCCGACCCACACGCGCTACCTGCAAGACGCATATATTCTCAGAAGCTTCCACAAAACTATTGTGGGCATGGGATCTGCCCGGCTTACATACAGATCCTCCTCGGTTGTGAGAAGTCAGGAGAGGAGGAGTGGAGTGTGTGTTGACTAGCTTTGAATGGGGTAGTCCTTTCAACTCATGAGAATTCACTGTCACTACACACAACGTGTAACAGTGACTTTGACAGTTCAAGGGAAGTGCCTGATTAGCTTGGCGACTTTCAGTCGCCAAGCTAAGCAGGCACGACCCTTGAACTGCCGCAGTTGACCCACCCCGCTCATTTACTGTAGACACACTAGAGGTGAAACGGTACCATAGAGGACATTCCGAGTGTCGCTGCCAACAAAGTGGGATAGTGGGTTTGACAGTTCAAGGGTAGTGTCTGACTAGCTTGGCGACCTTCAGTCGCCAAGTTAATCAGGCACGACCCTTGAACTGCCGGATTTGACCCACCCCGCTCATTTACTGTAGCCACGCTAGAGGTGAAACGGTACCATAAGACGTCCGGACAGTCATTCAAGCGCGGAGAATCTTCAGTTTGCGTACTTGCCACATGCCTGCGTCGAAATACCATTGTCTTGTACTAAAGGACCGCAAGAATTCAGACCGAGAATTATTTAGGCTTACCCTACGCTGACTGACTATAATAATTACAAAGAGTGCTACGTCACTATTAGGTACACTACATTAAAGACAACAAGATACACACGCATACACACACGCTGTCGGTGGAGCCTATTGTGTAGCTAGCGAGCTGACTGGTCTTGCCTAGCCGAGTCTCGTCTGTTCATCGTGACTCGGGCTAAAAAAAGAATTGTCAGCCCGGCGCGGGTTAGGTTTGCTGTCAAGCTAGCTACACAGAAAGAGCTTGGGTTTGTGTCAATTGTGTGTCACCCGGCAGTAGATTTTTAAACTTCCGGCCGCAGTGTAGGTAAGCATATATACAACTGCGCTTTGCTAGCAAACAAATGTGCTGAAATTAGCGATTCTGCGTGAGTATCAATACAACCGTGACGGCTTGGACATAGTCCATGATGGCCTGTGTGGAGTTAGAGTCACGGTAGTGCTTTTTTGATTTTGCTCGTGTGTGTAATGCGGTAGTTAATTAATAAACCTGTATGTCTATTGATACTGTACTGATAATATGACTAACCTTTGCATAGTAGTAGTAGTAGCAGTAAGTAATTATTATTATTATTAGAGTAGCAGTAAACATCGGCACCGACGCAGCGCCGCTGCTGCTACCGTATACAAAAGGACCTGTTTGACCATGATTGTTCAAGGGTGGTGCCAGAATAGCTTGGCGCCAAGCTATTCTGACATCACCCTTGAACTGTGATATTTTAAAAATTTTATCCTCAGCTGGTGCGGTTGGCTTCAGAGAACAAATGCCAAAGTTAGGAACTGATTTATTTTGAATTTCAGGATGAGACCGTGAGGCCAATGTGTTAAAGCGATCTGCACCATAACCACCCCTGTGAGAGCCCTTGTATCTGTAGCCACCTAAATGATGGTCTTTAATGACAGGCGACACTTCATGACTTCTCTTGAGAGAGCACCTGTCTTTACGTCCACCTTTTCATTGCAAAAAATACTGAAAAAATAACAACACGGCAAAAAATAGGTTGCCCGAAAACAGTTTTTACTGAGTAACTGTACGGCGTCAGAGCAACTGTTCGCTTTGGAGTTTGCTTTATTTCTCCACCGTGATCATCGCGTTTATTGATTTGTAGAGTAATGTAAAATAATACAGTGCACAGTGCTGAAAAGCAACCAGGGATGAAAAACATCCCTTAACCCCCTCCCTGTCACCGGCCACATAATTATTTTGTTTCTGAATTCGTTGATCATTCAACCACCAACAGCCACCATGGTCCTCGGAACATGGACACATATTGATTTCAGCAATAAGCATAAATCCTCATGAGCCCCCGCGAATGCGGGAGCTCGTGAGGATCTATGTCTCTTGCAGATGGAGCATGATCACTTTTTCTCGACGTTAACTTAAATCGACCTGCTACTGGCAATAACCCGTTGATAGTTCGCTGTACATGTCTGTTTTATAAATTTTCGGAGTATGTCTTGCAATGATGCTGGCCAATAGTCTCGCTTATGAAGTTTGAATGCCTTGAAATGAAAGAGATTTTCTTGCGGTGCACACGAGTGGCGGTCACCTTTTTGGTCTGGATTTCACAGATTTTTCACCTGAATTCTTGAGGACACACATCACCTGCCTGCAAAATGAGTTGGGACTCGTGGACCGATAGCTGCATCAACACCGGCAACGGAATGGAGGCCTGTGAAGAAGCCTGGATAAGTGACCAGGCCGGGAACAAGTGGGGTTACACTCATAAGAACGGCAGCCACGATGACTCCAGTAGACCGAAGGTAACCAGAACGTTATTTGTATATTTGTTATAAAACCCTTTCCTGCCAACGGGCGTGCATTTTATTTCTGAAATCTGTGTTCACGGGACGACCAAAAGCCACAACTGTCCAAAGAACATGGACACAAAGTGGTCTCAGCAAGAGGCATAGATCCTCATGAGCCCCCGCGACTGCGAGGGCTCATGAGGATCTATGTCTCTTGCAGTGAAGATCGCGTTCACTTTTTCTCGGCATGAAGGGGTTAATGGATGGGTGGGTGGGAGGATGGGTGGTTTGGTTGATGGATGGATGGATGGACGAATGGATTGATGGATGGGTGGGTGGGCGGATGGATGGATGGGTGGGTGAGCGGAGGGATGAATGGATGGATGGATCATTTAAAGTTACATCTAAAATTGCTGTCAAGTCTACTGCAGAAAACGTACATTTTGGTAGGCAACTGGATCATGGAAACAAAATGTTTGTTTGGTATATTTTATTTATTTATTTTATTGTCTTTTTTTTAAAAAAATATTTATTTTATTTTTTATATTTTATTTTATTTTATTTTATTATTTATTTATTTATTTATTTATTGGGGGGATTGGGAGGGTGGGAATAAAAGTCAAACAAACTTATGCACGAATGCTATCTTAAAGCAAAAAAAGAGAAGATTTAAAGGGTTTAGGCATTCGACCCAGTTTCCGAAGGCACTAATCGTCAATGTTTGCGTTACGCTGTGCGAGCACATTATTTTAGGTTGTCACTGTTCTGCGGCGTTTGCGTCAGTTGTGAAAGCATGGGGGTTAGTGACCTTCTCCGCCGCAAAATAACGTACTCTCACGTGGAGTGGTATCATGCATGAATGCGGAGTAGCCTAAGCCGGTTCGATTCGATTAGTTCTGGGTTTAACGTCCACGGCACCGAAGTGATAATGGACGGCCCTGACGGGCGGGTTATGGGGGACAGGGAAATCTATTGCCTATGGAGTACGACCTGAGCACTGTTCAACTCAGGCGCTCCCCATCTGTGCCACTTTGATTTACCAGGACCTTTCAACGGACATGCTATTGAACAAATCCGTCTTTTCCCCCTGGATTGCGAGTCCAGCTACCGGGGCGGGGACAGGGATTCGAACCCACGCCCCGGTGATTCCCTTCGCTCTCTTGCTCCGACGTTTAACCGCCTGAGCTATTTCGGACTCTAGCCTAAGCCGGGAGTCTTAGCCTGCACATAAAGCGTCCGGGATTCTTTCTCCGGGTACTCCGGTTCTTCCACCCCCCCCCCCCCACCCCCCACCCCACACTTTGGTACCGGTTTCAGGCCACTTTACAAATTTCAAATACAAGCGATCAAAAATCTCTGTAACTTCAGTAGCTGAACTGGCCCTTCGTCTGTCTTGTACTCTGTTTGTCTTAAATGGCGTAAATCCGTGTCTGTTACGTGAGTGTGCGTGTTTGGTTTCAGTTCGCGGCGCTTTGAGTCGATTTGCCCCAAAATTGAGAAAAAGCGCCTATATAATAACGGTGTTATTATTATATTATTATAAAGCCCTGGGCTCAGTTGCATGAGTGATCTTAGTCCTGTGCCAGCCACTACGCAAGGAGATCCGCTACAGCGGAGCACCTTGCCGCCTTCGTGGCTGGCACAGGGCTAAGATCACTCATGCACCTGGCCTCTGATACACTATAGGTCGTTTCAGTGACATCTGAGCGCGCAACGTTTTTTGCACAAATATCTCCGCAAAGAACCACCTTTTTGGCTTACCCATACCCGTCATAGAACAAATATCAGTCATGCAATGCCAGTTGATCTAATACGATTTACTTGTAAGGAACTCGAACAATGTGTCGAGTTTACTGTACAGTCGGTGAAACTGCGGAATCTTTTTCATGAAATGACTTTACATCCTTAACTCATTCTACCCCAACACCGAAATCCCCAAATTTTGCCGTTGTTCTCTTAAGACTGCATTGCAGTGAAGGACACAGATCGACCATGATAGTTCAAGGGTGATGCCAGAATAGCTTGGCGCCCCAAGGCGCCAAGCTATTCTGGCATCACCCTTGAACTATCATGGTCGATCCTTATCTTGCTGTGGTGTGTCTGGGGTAGAATGAGTTAAATAAAATAATAATAATGCATAGCATTTATTTGGCGCATTTCTCATATTTTTTATATAACTCAATGCGCAGAATGTAGCCGCGAACTGAACCCAACAAGCACGCTCACGTGAATCACACGCATTCACTCACACACTGTACGTAAACACAGAAGATTCACGTGGTGCTAAGGGCAAGCTCAAGCGAGCTACTGACGGTATTTGGAAATCGTTTTGTATTTGAAATTTTATTAAGTTGGCTGAAACTGATACCAAAGTGGAGGGGGAGGAAGAGCCGGAGTACCCGGAGAAAGAACCCCCGACGGTCCGCCCGAATTAACGGTGACACTTACTAGAGGAGAAAAATCCGACGCCGGAACCCGGAATCGAACCTCGCACCTTTAGCATTGGTGGCAGGCGCCTTAACCACTGCGCCACGGACCGCCCCAGATATATTAAGCCCATTGTATGAAAGGTCAATTTTCCCCTGAAACAGCGCAGGCATACAAGTCTTCGTGCTTGACCTCCATATTGAAATCTTCCTGGGCCGTATTTAGGGTATTGCCAAAATGGCTTGTTCTTGTCTTCTCACCAGATTTTTAGGACTGTACAGCAAAATCGACAAATCATTTGAGTTCAGTAAAATATAGTCAATTCAATACCGAGGACGCGAGTTCCCCCAAACTAGCGTGCTCTTTAGCGCGAGAGGCGATAAAGCGCAGTAGGCTGTGGGCAAGCACAGCTCGTCACTATGGACGATTGGCAGTGCCAGCAGGAAAACTGCAGGTACAGAAACATTATTTCCGTGAAATCGCCCAACATTAGCAGAGTTAATACAATGCATCTGTTGTTGTTATAACAAAAATAAATAATTATACCAGCTGCTGAAACAAGATGGCACATCACATTCTCATCGCCATTACGCAGTTTTAATGTACGTTGCGAGATTTTTTGTTTTCGCTTGGCATTATTTCCACAAACAAATAAACAAAGGTCATATTGTAACAACTGTATGACCAGGAAGCAATATTCCTCAGTCCTTTGTCAGCTGACGCTTAAATTTTGCCGCATACTTCTTGTGATAACAGCAAAACAGTATCGGCTAAGCGTGAGAGCTAGCTAGCCGAGTTGCCAACATTTCGTAGCTTGCCAAGTGTAGTCCAAGTCGTGTAATCTAGCGTGTGTTCTCGCGCTGAGTCGAGAACTCGCAACCGGCCTATTGCCACTAAATGATATTTAATTGTTCTTAAAGTGGTAAGGAAACGTGTTTCTTTGCGAAGATATTTGGGAGAAACGTTGTGCGCTCCGATGTTAAACGGCCTATCATGTATGACAGGATGTGGATCTACCATGACAGTTTACTGAAGGGTGGTGTCGAAATAGCTTGGCGCCTATAGGCGCCAAGCTATTCCGCCACAACCCGTGACTATCATGGTCGATCTGTCTCCAGAACTGTGACTTATACCTCAAAGGGTACCAAAACATGATAAATTCGTCTTCAGGGTATCACGATTTAGTCTATTGTTGTGATGGTAGGCTGCGACGTCTGGCTTGAAGCAAGCTGACGGCTTAAGTTTCGTTGATGCATACCGCGCCTGTTTGTAAGCCGTGTTCGATTAGACGCACACTGGCTATCGCCCTCGATTCGCACTTCGTTGATCAGCGCAGCGGGTCGAGGGCGACAACAGGTGTGGATATAGGACGTTGACACTGACTCTGTAGCAAAACGGGTCTGTCCGGCACAAGTCGCAGTCGATTTAACCCCCTTAGCGCATGCAGCCACCAGCGCTGTGAGCAGTACCGGTGGCAGCATGCACAAGGTGGTTAAAATACTAACCAAAAAGTGCTTTAACCCCTTCTCTGCCAGTGATCACGGATTTCGCGTCAGAAACCACTTGCACACCGACCGACATTCGCGTAAAGAATTAACACATACTGAATGGGACCAGAAATAGGCATAAAGAACATAGGACCAACAAGAGACATAGATCCTCATGAGGCCCCCGCGACAGCGGGGGGCTCATGAGGATCTATGTCTCTTGCAGCTGGTTAGAGTTCGCATTTCCCCGGCAGTCAATGGGTTAACTGTTTTAAACTCACGGGTCTTCTAAAGTTTTTGGCAGTGGTACCATGCGTCCCATCACTTGCAGAAACAACAGGTCGACGTGAACAGCGGGGATTCAACCCCCCCGACTCCGCCTCTCCCCCCCCCCCGCCCCCCCTCATCCCCCCTCCCTCCTCTGCCCTAGATGGATTAACACTTGGCTTCTTAACGCTGGGTAGATTCACACTGGGTAGAGTTACGCCAGAATATGGCGAAATTGACCCCTCTACACCATTATTGGCTTTACGACGCCATTCTACCAATATTTCTATTACTCGCGCGTCCGTAGATTCTTTTATTATAAATAAATTAACTAAAATATTCAGCACTATATTGACTACTATTGTCGCTTTCTTGGTATTCCAGCCATTGATTACACCAATTGAATATATATTCAATGCTGCCGTTGCATGTTGGGTCACAACCTCGGCGTCGACCCAACCTCGGCCATTCTGGCCGAGGTTGGGTTGACGCCGAGGTTGGGACCCAACATTGTATGCCAAAAGCCAGTACGTCATGTTTTGAGGAAAGCCAGAGTTTCTTTGTAAAATATTTTTTTTTTTTTTTTTTTTTTTTTTAAAGAAAATGGACATACTAGGCTTTTGACATATGTATGACGGCAGCATTGAAATATATCTTAAATCGGTGCACTCAGTGGCTGAAATGCTGAGAAAGCAAAAATACTAGGTCGAAATAGTGCTGAGCGAATCAACTGACGCGAGAGTAATAGAAGAAACTATTGAAATTGGACCTTGTGGCGCGGGTCGTTTTGATATCATCGTACAGTCAGTGGTGTGTGAAAAAGCGTTCAATCGTGATACACTACGGTAGGGGATGGATTGACCATGATAGTTCCAAGGGTGGTGCCAGAATAGCTTGGCGCCTAGAGGCGCCAAGCTATTCTGGTACCACCCTTGAACTATCATGGTCGAATGTTATCTTTAACTGGTGAGACAGGCTTCACAGAACAACTCCCAAATTGAGGATTGTTTACTAATTTTTTTAAAACAATTTATTTTTGTAAATAAATTCGAGCTCAGTGTGTTAAAGTACCATTACGTATAAATCTGAAGACACATTTCAGCACCATTTGTGTTTGTTATACCTTGTCGACACACCTAATGAACTGTAACAGCAGTTTGGACACGCAGCAAAAGCACACGCGTAATCGCACTTATTTATTCTGCGCTGCCGTTAGCGTTTCAGTCTATTTTTAGCTGTCAATCTGTTTTTAACTGTTTCTCGTACTGAAAGCGTTGCATTTCTAGAACGGAGTGGAGTCATTGTCAGGTTACTGTTTATGATACTAGAAGAGAAAAAAAAACGCTCTTCCAATATCCTACTACTAAGTGTATCTGCTGTCAAACATCCCGCAAGGTATGTAGAAAACTGAGGAAGCAGAGTTAGAGAACATTACACACAGGCATAACACACACATCATTAGTCCCGCACAGAGATTATAGAAGGAATAGTTGATGCCAGACAGTGACCTAGATAGCCTGCTGGCAGCGGGGAGTGACTGCACACCACAGCAGCAGGTGGCTGGCCAAACTAATGTGTAGGAAATAGGGCTAACTGCACTGCTGTGTCTATAGGATGCAAGAGACGTATTCAGTTTTTATATTACGATACGCCTATGTGATTTGTGTTACTGTGAAATCGTGTTTATTGCCTTTATGCTTAGACCACAATAGCTACTAAGGCATACGGGTGTGTGTGTGTGTGTGTGTGTGTGTGTGTGTGTGAGTAGCTTAATTATATTTTGATGTGTTTAATGTTCTTCCTTTTATGTTGCGCAGCACCGCAACGATTTCCTAATGTATTGTTACATATAGCAATAAAGTTCTATCACATCACATCACATCACATCACATCACATGACATCACATAAAGAAGACGTGTGCTGAACTGGATTGTCCTGTGTCTAAATGAACCGTAACTAGACCTGTGTGTAGCGTTTCGTAACAATCTGTTACAGAAGAGTGTCCTCCAACAGTTACGGCGGTTGTGGGCCGTCAAAGCGATCTGCTCCACAGCGGGCTTTGATTGACACAATTCACCGACGCAATGGGTCGTCTTGCCTCAGCTAACATTTTGTCTAACTTTTTTTTTTCTTCTTCTTTACATTCCTTGTGAGCAGGCACACGCACAAGATATTTCCCACTGCCTATTGAGAGTAACAAAAGGAGCTCTCCTGCACACAAAGGAGAAGCAGAGCAGAAAAGTCTTTTCATTTTACGACATTCAATCTGCATATTTAACTCATTCAGCCCGGCGCACGTATTTCCCAAATTTTGGAGGCGTCATCTAACGACTATGCACCTGTTGCAGGAGATGGATCGACCATGATAATTCAAGGACAGTGCCAGATTAGCTTGGCGCCCTTGAATTATCATGGTCGACCCATCTCCTGCTGTAGTGCGTCAGGGCTGAATGTGTTATAGTGAGTCCTTTTGTCCAGCATTACTGGAAGACACACTAAAGACATTTATAAGGGAGATATTGTGATCTATTAATCCTTTACTGCCTGGATCAGGTCGCTTTGATACAGTTATCTGCTGACATAAATCACCAAGGAACCCATTTTGTTGTTGTTATATGTGAAGTTTCTTTTTAGCGAAATAATTTACTTGGAAAGAAAAGTCAGGACCTCTGTAACGCTGTTATTATATCGGACATTTGTAGTACTTCCGACCTTGTTCCATATGCGAAGTTTATTTTATGTATTACAGTCAGTTAAGAAACCCCTTTTAACCCTAAGCCTGCATTTCCAAGGCGTCACCTAACGAGTATGTACCAGCTGCAAGAGATGGATCGATCATGATAATTGAAGGGTAGTGCCAGATTAGCTTGGCGCTCGATGGCGCCAAGCTAATCTGGCAGTTCCCTTCAATTATCATGGTCGATCAATTTCCTGCTGTAGAGCGCCTGTACTGAAAGGATTGATATCGCATGTAGTGACGGCAAAAGACGATAAGTCCATACCCGATGCGGAAAAGGTCATCGGGCCGATGTCGGCCCGATGGCCTTTGCGCACTGGGTATTTGTGATAAATGAAACTTTCATTGTATTACAGAAATAGAATATTACAAAAGTAGAATACTAATATAATGAGGGGGGGGGGAGGGGGGGTGGGGAGGGGGAGGAAGACAAACACAAAACAACAACAACACCATCCAACACCATTTTGGGGAGTGTGCTGGCTGTACTAGCCTTCTTTAGCCAACGTTGCCATGTGACAAGATGTAAAAATATATCATTATATCAACAAAGGATGACGTAATAGGTGACGTAAATGTTCTTTAGAAATATTACTTTCTTAACTCATTCGAGACTCGCGGTATAAGCCGCGTATCCGGAGGCGGCACGTCTCGAATGAGTAAAAAAAAAAAAAAGTGTTGCCTTCACAGGACGCGGAGCAGACAACACCCGTCATTTTAGAACATATTTATCAGCGTAATCTATGCAAACGCCTGTGGCGTGGCGTTCAGTGACGTGTGATGGACAGATAGCGGCTGACGTATGCGTCAGTGCGCAATACAGGTCGATCGGAAATAGGCCAAAATTGCAAGTATTTCGACAAAAACAGTGCACTAAAAGCCCGGACAAACATGCGATAAATTTGACCTACTCTTGATTTCCGGAAAACGCCTATTAAACTGCGTGAAGTTACAATAGTTCATCACATTATTTCATATTAATAAAGGAGACAAAGTCATTATGTACTATGAATCGTTTATTGTACAGAAAAAAAAAAAAGCCGCTTTAAACAAACACCAGCAGTCGTGTTATCATCACTCAGTCAAGCTTTTTTTTATTTCCTCGTGTCACAGGAAAACTGTACTTAGTATGTCACCGATGTTAAAGATAAGGGTCTGATGAGCGATGCGCGCTGCAGGATTTCTCTATGGGGTGATGGTCTCTGAGAGCGTCTGAGCGCTTGGAGACTGCCTCGCACACCAGCGAGCATCGCTCGTCAGGACCTTCAGTGCCGTGGGCAGTAAACCCCGAACTAACCAACCAAAGCCGCCCATACCGCTGAAGCATTTTAACTCATTCGAGACGTGCCGCTGCCAGATATGCGGCGGTTAAAGTCAGCATTAACGCCTTCCCTGCTATTTTACGCAGGTTGTGTTTTGGAAATAATGTGTCAACTCAACACCAAAGAGTCCCATCCGTATAAACACATGGATACGAAGTGGTGTCAGCAAGAGGCATAGATCCTCACGAGCACCCGCAACTGCGGGTGCTCATGAGGATCTATGTCTCTTGCAGATGAACGGGGTTCACCTTTTCTCGCCAGCGAAGGGGTTAATGACATGCCGCACACGGATATCCGACGCGGCAAACAAAATAAGCCTTCGAATGAGCACAACGTATCTGTATTCTGTATCCTCAAGCTGCGTTTTCCGCGACCGCGGGACAAAACAAGTGCTGAGCGGCAAGCGAAAAGGAAAATTGTTGCTTACTAAAAGCCACGTTCCTTTCAATGCGGAAACGCGGCGGTGTAGCCGTTTTATGCCTTTTCATGGGGATTTCGCGCACCCAAACACTCATTCTTTATTTCTATGTTCTCGATTTGTGTTGCTGTCCCACAGCTTTCGCACAACTGTCACGTCGCTACATGGAAACACACTTTAACACAACAAAATCAGCAACAGCAAAAATATTTTTTGGATCGATTAAAAAAAATATATATTGTGACTACAAAATAAGTCTCTATGTTGTGTTGACGTGGGCTCCCCTTTAAGTTTTATTTTCTATTGCAGTTTTCTGCAGCGGAGTTCGCCAAAATGTTCAAGGTGTTGTCGGGAACAGCCACCCAGGATGAGAAGGCCTCGGGTATCGACATGGGGGGAGAGCATTTCTTCATGATTCGCTCCATTGACAATGACCACGCCGTGTACAAGAAAAAGTCTCAGGGAGGAATCACCATTGCCAAAGCTAAAACGTGTAAGTTCCACATAGACTGCGCAAAATAATTAAACCCATTCGAGACGAACTGCTTCCGAATGAGTTCAGGGCCACCCTGATATACGGTCATGATTTCAAATAAGAGAAGAACCCAGCGGAGAAAGAACCCCGCTTAGAAAAGACAGTTACAGCACAATTCATTAATATTTCAAAATAGACAAACAAACATGCATAGAATACCGTCTATTTATCTTGTCAGCGAAGAAAAAAAAAGTGTAAACTCACGCTTGGCAGTCACCTTTTTGGTCTGGATTTTATGATTTTAAATAAGCACAACTCGGGCAAATGTCAAGATTATTTCTCGGAATGTTTTCACCCCTTGATTGCTGAGGAAAAGGAAATACGGTCGAACTGCGAGAGACATAGATCTTCATGAGCCCCCGCAGTCGCGAGGGCTCATGAGGATATATGCCTCTTGCTGACACCACTTTGAATCCTTGGACGGCGGAGGCTCTGTGCGTTGAATTAATGAAGATTTCCGAAACACAGTTTGCTGACAGTCAAGGGGTGAACAAGGCTTTGAATCCTCGGGCGGCTGGGACTCTTTGGCCTTGAATTAACACAGATTTCAGAAACACGGTTTGCGTCCACCGACATTGAAGTGGTTAACAGACTATAGACTTTGTCTAAAGACTTTTAACCAAAAAAAAATCCCAATACACTCTCTTGAAATTTGACAGCGTTGTGCTTATATTTGAAATTTATTGACCAATTCTTTTTTCCTTTTTGTTCCTAAACTTATTGTTAGTAGCAAACAATAATAACGGTATTATATTATTATTATTATAACATGCATGGATGGATGGGTCACACGTGACCAGGGTTTCTTCAGGTGTATCAGCGTACCGTATTTGTATCTTGTGTTCACTTCTCCACTTCTCCAGTCAATGTGAACCGAGTGACAAAGAATCCCAATCTCTCCAAGAAGCAATGGATGCGGAGTGAGTTTAGCAAGAGGCACAGATCCACATGAGCCCCCGCACCTGCGGGGGCTCATGAGGATCTGTGTCTCTTGCAGATGGATTTGGTTTACCTCTTCTCGGCAGTGAAGGGGTTAAACGTGAACAGAAGAGAGAATGCCTGTGGATTGATACGCTACGCACGGCCGTAAAAACGTTTCTCGCGACCCTTGGCTTGTGAGATGGATGGAGGGATGGGTGGACTGATGTTTCGGGAGACTGAGATGAGTAGGTGGATGGATGATGGATGGATGTTTCGAGAGGTTGAGATGAGTGAGTGGATGGATGGATGGATAGACGGGTTGAGATGAGTGGATGAATGGATGGATGGACGGACGGACGGGTGGATGGATGGATGGATGGAAAGGTTTAGATGGAGGGAATAAAGGTTGAGGGATGGAGGTTCAGATGGATTGAATAAAGGTTGAGATGGATGGATGGAAAGGTTTAGATGGTTGATTGATTGATTGATTGATTGATTGATTGATTGATTGATTCTTTTCATTCCAGGTGTATTAGTTGGTAGGTACAGCGAAGGGATGCAGCCCGGAAACAACACAGCTCAGGTTTTGAAAACTCGAGACCAGCTGAAAGATAGTGGATACTGAGAACAGCTAAGAAAAGTTGGGCCTCGCTTGCAGTTCTGTTGGGCTCTGGAATGGACCCTATCTTGGCTTTTGTGGGGCCTCCTGGGCCCCACATAACTCCAAGATAGGCCCCACTTTGTTTGCTGACTCGGAAGACAACCCGCCATACTCAACTACGCTTATTAGTCAAACTTGTAGATCAATGTATGCAATAGCTGCCATCGCTACTTCGCTACCATTTCATATGTTTAGCATCAGGACTATTTGGGAGTCTCTGACAGGAATCGCCGATAGTCGCTGGCACAGTAGTTTGAACGATTGTGGAGTTGTGAAGGTGGATGCGAACACGCAACTGAAGTGCAAAAGACTGTAACTTACGTGTTGTTATTCAGCCAGGCAAGATTGTGGATTCACATTCTTGCACTGAGCTTATCTGAGTGTCGTTTCTCGGTGTCCGTTTTCAGCCCATGACAGGTTCAGTATTTGAGACGTGCCGCATCCGGATACGCGGCTTTATGCCGCGTATCCGGATGCGGCACGTCTCAAATGACCTATTTTGGAAAAGAGGAGGTCACTGTTCTCTCTACAAATGTGACTGTAATACTTCGTGAAATACGCAGATGACGCACATTATGACGCACGTTATGTATGTTACTATCTCGTACTAAAATGCAAAGTATCTCTCGCATTTTTTGTACGAGATTGTTACACATGTACAATGGACACGGTGCTGATAAATATGATGGTGACGATATCATTCTCATATCAGTAAAAAATATATAAGGCTCCCACTATACGGACTTTATTTTTATCCCACTGATATTTGATAACCTTAATTCAAGCTCACCAGGCCTTTTAGATAGCGTTTGAGATGGCTAAATACACGATTTTTTTGCATAGTGCTAGCTCGATCCAAGAGGCGTTCCAAAAGAACATGCACCGCCCATGGGTGATGGACTGGCCATGAAAAGGGAAGGTTTGTGCCAGATTGCCTTTTTCTGGCAAATTCCGTGAACTATATCTTGACCATTTATAAGGTACGTGTATTAGAAGTGATAGTGTTAACACGATATATAGCAAGGGATGTAACACCGAATTCATAACGGCTTGGCGTACCATGATAGTATGTGTACAGTTCTACCAGCGCTAGCCTCACCTATCTGGTTTGTGAGTACCATGGTAGTTTGGAGGTAGCGCCAGTTTAGTCTAAGTATTGTTTACGCGCTCATAATTTCGTTTCTCAGCTAGTGTATCACACTCGTTGTCTCCCACGATTCGCTACCGCTGGTAAGCGGTAGCGAATCGACGGAGACAACCAGCTTACCAGTGCTATTGTCGACACGACAAAAACAGATAAAAATATCACTATATATCGATAGACATACAGCTTTTGTCGACACATTAAAAAAAAAAAAAAACATGATAATGAACTTCGTCTATGGGAGACTTCTATAAAGACCATACACCAGCTAAAGGACATAAATCGACCATGATATTTCAAGGGTAGTGCCAGATTAGCTTGGCACCTTCCAAGGTGCCAAGCTAATCTGGCACTACCCTTGAAACATCAAGGTCGATCCGTTTCCTACAGTCTGTCTTACGGGTGAGTAAGTACATTTGTGAGAGAGTGCTTCCGCCTTTGGTCGTCATCTTTGTCAGTGTATTCCACGTGAGAATTGTCTTTTTTTTTTTCCTTTCTATTTTTCTTATATGTTGTTAACTTACTAACAAGGTGCATAACGTATAATCTTTCAGTTAACATACTACAAGAATTGGTTTTCAAAATGGTCACCTACAGCCACCTGAATGATGGTCGTTAACGACAAGTTATTTCCCATAAGGGTAGTCGCTCAGAAAAGGTTTCGCTGTTGTTGAAATGATGTAAATGCTCAGTAGTGTGTTATAGAGTCAAGTGTCGTTTTTTCTCCCCTATAGAAGTGTTACTTATATCATTCGTTTTTGATGGCTGTATACGTCATGACAAATTTAGTTTTATATTAAAATCCTAAGAAAATTGTCAGACTGCATTGAACATTCTGCTTTATGAATGCTCTGTTTTACTTCATGTAATGAGAGAGAGAGAGAGAGAGAGAGAGAGAGAGAGAGAGAGAGAGAGAGAGAGAGAGAGAGAGAGAGAGAGAGAGAGAGAGAGAGAGAGAGAGATGAAATGAAACTTTATTTCTCTAGGATAAATGATTAGGTACAGAGACTTTTTTTCAATCATGTCCTTGTGCAGATAACGCGCCGTTGTCAAGCACATCGCGTCACTATGGCGGACGATCGGCAATGCGAGCAGGAAAACTGCAGGTACAGACACAAGTTTTCCCCCGTGAAATCGCCCCCCAAAATAGCAGATTTTGCATTAAGAAGCAGTTTTAATGTACGATGAGAGATCTATTTTCTCAGCATTATTTCTACAAAAATAAACAAAGGTTGTATAGGACGGCTCGGGAAGCTGACGTCATCACGCAAGTCGTTGCGGCCATCTTGTTGAGGATACGGGACTAAGCGCTCATAGGGAAATCGCTGTTTTTGTAATGTCAGGAAAGTCCTGACGTACTATAAGCAATAACAGCAAGTCTTGCCATCACTGTAGGAAACCGCTCACCAGAATCTGTTTTTGTTTGTTTCCAAAGAGGAAGAAAAATGAAGAAAAACCTGTTGAAACACTATTTCGCTACTATCTTATGACCCTGGTATCTTCTTAAGAGTGGCGGCGGACGCGCCGACGCTGCTACGCAACGCGGGGAACTCCCCGAACCCTATTGTAACAACTGTATGACCAGGAAGCAATCGTCCTCAGTCCTATCTATCTATCTTCTTCCTTTTTACGTCCCGCTGGCACAAATGTGATCGGGGAAACCTCAGTCCTCTGTCAACGTCAGCTTATATTTTGCCGCTTACTTGTGATTCAAAGCAAAACAGTATCGGCTAAGCCGTCAGAGCTAGGACCCAACAGCTAGGTGTTGAATCCATGCGTCAGAGCTAGCCGAGTTGCACACGGCATTTCGTGGCTCGCCAAGATTAGTCTTGGCTCAAAGTCGCGTAATCTAGCGTGCGTTCTCGCGCTGCTCGGGAACTCGCGGCCGGCCTATTAAAATGGAAAGACAGAGAGAGAGGGAGAGAGATTCTGCCAAAAGCAATTTTCTGTAACTGCTTTAAGTCCACCATGACCCAACTCTGCTCCCTTCTTTTTGGCCGTCAAAAGAAGGGGGGGGGGGGGTGTGAGGGGGATCGAGGGTGGGTGGGTAGGAGGCGGGGCTACTGTGGTTCCCCTCCTTCCTCCCAACCCGCCTCTGGTGATAAAGAAATAAATACCACTTCACTTCATCCGTTTATTAAACAGATTGACCAAACACAAGCAACCCAGTGGTGAAACTGTGCAAATATAAGCAACAGACGTCGTTCAGTCGGAAATCAGAAGTTAAGTCGAAATTGCACGTATGTTGACGAAAATAGTGCTTTTATTCCACTCTTTTCGTCAACACACATGCGATTTCGACCTACTTTCTGCTTTCGTTGTCAATAGAGCTCAGGAAGCTGACGTCATCACGCTAGTCGTGGCGGCCATCTTGAGAGGATACGCGACTCGTGCTCTCATCGAAAAATTGCTGTCAGGACAATGTCAGGAAAGTCCTGACGTGCTATAGGCAATAACAACAAGTCTTGCCAGTAGGAAACCGCTGTGAACCAGAATCTGTTTTGTTTGTTTCCAAAGAGGAAGAAACATGAAGAAAAACGCTATCTGAAATCTTTCGCCAGGCTAGCGTGTCCTCTCAAAATGGCGGCGCGGCAGCCGACGCTCCTAGGCAACGCGGGGAACTTCCCGAGCCCTATATTGTGTTGTAACACAACATGACCAGCGCGCATGCAGATGTAAAAGAAAAAAGAGTGCCGATCTGTGATTTTGGAACTTACGGCTTGGAGCCGTAAGGTCCAAAATCACAAAGCAGCACACACATGACATCGACAATGACGGATATTAAATTCAACCACAAATTACCCTGTCAGCTGTCTCAGTTGCGACTGTGCTGCCGGAAAACAACACTAATTTGAAAGCCCGGTCAGGGACGCAACCCCAGCACAACTTCGCACTGTAGCAGTGTCATCACTTGTGATAACTTCCGGCGGCTTCTGCAGCTCGGCACGGTAATATTCCACGGTCGTTTGGAGGCCTTCCTTCAGGGGCACCTGGAAAGACGATTACAGTAGGATATGCATGGAACTAAAACCACAGGGGAAGAAAACCGAAGTTGTGTCAGTCATGCGAACATGTGACGAGTTGTGCCCCTGACTTGGAGCACAACTCTTCAGATGACCGCCATAACTTCGGTTTTTTCGCCTTGTGCTAAAAACTCAACTTGAAGACACACGTTCCGCAAATACCACAGCTGACTTCTGTATCGACAGGTCAATGATTGTGGTCACCATTTCAGTACGGAACTAGAGCAGTACGTGTATGTCCAATCTGACAAGTTTTAACAGTGACCTTAACATGAAAAGTCCAAGCTCGTTTAATCGCAGGAAAAAATTATTGTGCTTAGCTATGAGAACAGTTCTGCTGAAATAGCTTTAAATTAAGCGCCTGATATATTATTATTATTATCATCATCATCATCATCATCATCATCATCATCATCATCATCATCATTGTTATTATTGTGATGATCGTATTAGTAATAGTAGTAGTATTGGTAATTCCAAGAGAATATGGCCACGCAAAAGAGGAAGGTATGGCCATATACCACCTCTAAAGGGCATGGATGTTACGTGGTAGTCGTAGTCGTAGTATGATACAATCACACCAGACGCTCGCACGTAGGGTTCTTGTAAAGAAACTTCACTCAGCTGCAACTCCGGCGTCTGCATCTGCAACTCGTCACACGTGGCACAAGGTTGTAGACCACACTGGAGTAACAGTTCCAACAATATTTTATTGCAGCGATGCAATATAGTATAAAAGACGGCGTTAGAAAATATGCGTGAACATTGTATGAGTTGAAAGACGAAGTGTGTCGGCAAAAGTGTTGATGCATTGTAGACGAGATCGTGTATCAGTGTTGGTGCATTTGTGGATGCAGTGTGCTGAGCTCAGCACACTGCATCCACAAATGCACCAACACTGATACACGATCTCGTCTACAATGCATCAACACTTTTGCCGACACACTTCGTCTTTCATACAATGTTCACGCATATTTTCTAACGCCGTCTTTTATACTATTACAGATTTCCAGAACAATCCTGCAAATTCACACAACTCAATCAATCAGAAAAGAAAACGTAATCAAATCTCAGTAATATTCACGAAAGAGAACACTCTGGATCAATCCACAAGTTCTGCTAACGCGTAGGCGCATTCGATAAAACATTGCGAAATGTAACCAACACTTTGACGTCATATTATGAGGTCACCTGAATAATCGCGTATTTTCCAGAATGTTCTAGGTCAAACGAGGTCGGACTACAGCAACTACGCAAGGAAAAGACGCGTCATTTTAGCTACACAACAGAAATCGATCGCAATTCTCCAAGCAAAAGAAAATGAATCCCAGTAAAAAGGCAAAACGTGAAACCATGTATGTATGTATGTATGTTTGTTTGTTTGTCTATTTTGACAAAGGGTTTTTACCCGAAATATTAATAAATTGTGTTGTACCCGTCTTTTCTAAGCGTGTTTCTTTCTCCGTTGGGTACTTCCCAGTAAAAAGGTACGTAATTCTTATCCCAAATAACTCAAATAAATATAGGATCTTTCCTATGATCAACACACACATGCTCTCAAACGAATAATAATAATAATAATAATAATAATAATAATAATAATAATAATAATAATAATAATAATGTACATTTATACAGCGCTTAACCTCCAAATGAATGGTGCTCTAAGCGCTTTACAATATCAAAAATCACAGAACAAAAAATGCAAGAAAGAAAACGCTACAATAAATGTTACAAAAACTAAAGTGACACATCAAAAAGCTCACACTCACACATGCACACACACCGTTACAAGAACAGCTACCGCACAGAAAATGCATCTAACTATACGCATAAGAAAAGAGATAGGTCTTGGGCAGTGATTTGAAAGCAGAGTTGGAGCATGTCTGACATGGGCTGGAAGATCGTTCCAGGTGACTGGACCGAAATAAGAAAAGACACGCTGGCCCTGGCTAGACTTCTTTCGCCTAGGAACCCTGAAAATACGCGTGTCTGATGCTGAACGGAGGGATCTTAAAGGCGTGTAAATATGAACCAGGTCGGACAAATATGGGGGAGCAGAACCGCCGGTAATAGCATTGTAGCAAATATCAGAAACATTGTACACAATTCTTTGAGATACAGGCAGCCAGTGCAGGTCAACAAGAAAGGGTGTTATGTGCTCACGTTTCGGTACTCTGTAAATTTGGGCAGAGCAGTTCATAACACTTTGAAGCTCATCAAGCGGAAGATTCTAAGGCACACCAGCCAAAAGGGAATTACAAAAATCAATGCGGGAAAGAACAAGGGCGGTAACAAGCGTTTTGGTTGCTTCGGTAGTGAGGTGTTGAATAGGACCGATCTTCCTCAATTCAAAGAAGGAACATTGGCAAACCTTGTTGACAAAAGAATAAAATAACCACAAACGTAACAATGGACAAGGCAAACCTCAGCCCCGCTTTCCCCCTCCCCTCCCCTCCCCTCCCCCCCCCCCCCGCCAAACACACACACACGCGGCCTTCTTCCCTCCCTCCCCCTCCCCCCCTTCCTCCACACACACACACGCACCGAAACCGACACAGAGGTTTTTAAGCCTTATAGTCACAATGTGTTTTACCTTATGTTGCCAGCCCAGGTATCGTACAGCGCGGGAGATGTCTGGCTGGCGCTGTCTGGGATCGTCCTGACGCGCCGGTTTCGTCACTATTGAGCTGTCCCCGCCTGTCAAAAAAAAACAACAACAACAAATAAACAAACAAACAAAAAAACACTTCATCAGTCATAGACATACACAAGTTACGGGTATAGTTTAAAATGTTAATACTAACCAGGCCCTTTTTTCTAACTGACGAAGGCTGTGACTTGTCTCTTGTCTCATTCAATGTCAAAGACAAAACCAACGGAGGAACACGGGCACTAAGTGGTGTCAGCAAGAGGTACAGATCCTCATGATCCTCCGCAGCCTTTGTTGATTCAACGCCGAAAGAGCCCCAGCCTTTCAAGGAACATGGATTTAAATTGGTGTCAGCAAGAAGCATAGATCCTCATGAGCCCCCGCGAATGCGGGGGCTCATGAGGATCTATGCCTCTTGCATCTGGATCATGTTGACTCTTTCCTGGTAATTAAAAAACCATTACGCGTAAATTTGAAGACACATTTCAGCACCATTTGTGTTTGTTATGCCTTGTCGACACACCTAATAAACTTTAGCAGCAGTTGGGACACGCAGCAAAGCACACGCGTAATCGCGCTTATTTATTCTGCGCAGCCCTAAGCGTGTCAATCTATTTTGAGCTTGTACTGAAAGCGTTTTTATTTATAAAACGAAGTGGAGTCATTGACAAATTACTTGATATCAAAACGACGTGTGCTGAACTGGATTGTCCTGTGTCTAAATGAACCAGATCTAGACCTGTGTGCAGCGTTTCTTAACCATCTGTTACAGAAGTGTATCTTTGAACGGTCACGGAGGTAGTGCGGGCCTTCAAGAGGTCAACATCTCAGACGAAAACAGTATTCTCTTGCTTATGAAATCCATGGCACGAAACTCTTCATCTCTGAGACGCGAACTACTATGCTCAAGGAACATAGATCCACATCAGCCCCAAGCCCTTACCAGTGAGTGACTGGATCATTTTGGCGAAGTCCATGATGCTGTGTCTGTCCGGGCCGGCCATGTTGAGGGGAAGGGTGTAGTCACTCTTCATGAGAAGCACTAGACCCTCCACCACGTCAGTCACGTACTGGAACGTTCTAGACTGAGATCCGTCACCGTGCATCTGGAACACGGTCATTTTGACCCATTAAGCCCTGACGCCCTACAGCAGGAGATGGGTCGACCATGATAATTCAAGGGTAGTGCCAGATTAGCTCGGCGCCTGTCGGCGCCAAGCTAATCTGGCACTACCATTGAATTATCATGGTCGATCCATCTCCTGCAACAGATGCATAGTCGTTAAATGACGCCTCCAAAATTTGGGAAATACCTGCACCGGGCTGAATGAGTTAAAATTTTTTTTTTAAAGTTATCTCGGTAAACTCCAGATATAACAAAGTACCAGGGTTTCCGATTTTGGGGAGTGTTATATCCGAAGTTTGTGTTAAGAGGAGTACTTTACATAGAAAGATAGCTGTCGGGACTTTACAAAAGTGGTGGTATATCCGACTTTTGTAATGCCCGACCTTGTTATAAGCGAAGTAGACTGAAACAAAATAGGCAATAAACCTCTGGACGGGAATAAAAACAAATGCGGCTCCCATTAAACCAGTCAACCCTGACGCACTACAGCAGGAGATGGGTCGACCATGATAATTCAAGGGTAGTGCCAGATTAGCTTGGCGCCTGTCGGCGCCAAGCTAATCTGGCACTGCCCTTGAATTATCATGGTCGATCCATCTCCTGCAACTAGTGAATAGTCATTAGATGACGCCTTCAAAATTTGGGTAATACGTGCGTCGGGCTGAATGAGGTAAACGTAAAATTCTAAAGAATTCTGACGTCTTTTCAAGACACTGTATATACAGAAAACTTCAGATATATACAAATCACAAGGGGGCCCGATTCTTCTTCTTCGTCCATCCAAAGTTTGTTATAAGAGAAGTTATTTACACAGAAAGATTGCTTCCGGGACCTCAAAAAAAAAAAAAAAAAAGTGTCCTTATATCCGACTGTTGTTATATCCGACTGTTATGGGCGAAGTACACTGTACTTGTACAGAATGTCTCAACAAGGAAAGAAACACGTTCAGAAAGGACAAGTACAAAACAATTTAGACGTTGTATGTACTCTCTTTTGTTTCCTTTGGCAAGATCGGACTGTCCAGAGCCTGTCAAGTTTGAGGCAGTGACGTAATGCACAGTCTTGTGACGTATTACGCACAATTTCGTACAGGTGAAAGTCACTCTCGTAAATCTCGGATAATCCAGTATCTATTGTTAAGCAGATATATAAAAACAAATCAATTATTATAAACTGATTTAACCCTTTAGCTGCCCGTAGCGCTTTTTGTCGAGGTGATTCCTGAAGGAATCACCTCGACAAAAAGGGCCTATCGACAGCCAATGGGTTAACATTTCTAGGTCAGTATGGGGTCTGCATCATCATAACTCTCTTGTGTTTGCACTCATATTCTATATTCAAAGACCGAGTCTCACCTCCAAAGATTGTTTCTGCAGAGCCTTTAAGATGAAGTTGCCAACCACACCGCCTCCATCACTGGGCATGCGCGGTCCGTACGTATTCGAGAGTCTAGCAACTCGAACAGCGACGTTGAACTGCAACGTTGTAAAGAAAAACGTAACGCAAGTGGGTACAGATCGGGCAAGCAAAGACTAACTAACGTTTGCTCTAGTCGTACACTGGTTGTATCAGGACGAACAAGGGCTTGGCCTGAGAAAAGTCAGAATAAAATAAAATAAAATAAAATAAATAAAATAAAATAAAGTAATGATTAAAAAATCAAATCACATTAAAAAAAATAAAAAATAAAATTAAAAATAAAATAAATAAAATAAAATAAAATAATGATTAAAAATCAAATCACACTTTAAAAAATAAAAATAAAATAAAATAAAAATAAAAATAAAGCCGTTTTGAAAGGACGAGCACAACACAGTTTATTACATTTTTCAGCTTAATATTTTAACCCAGCAAAAAAAGGGGAAAAGTTACGAAAGGACAAGTGCAACGCAGTTTACCAAAAAAAATTCGGGTCGAACTTTGGAGTTGTCCTCTACAGTATAACGAACTAATAAAAGTGAAATTGACCAAGTCTTGAAAACCGATCGTCGACCACGACAGTTCAAGGGCAGTGCTGGCACTACCCTTGAATTGTCATGGTCGATCCTAATCCTGCTGCGGCGCATCAGGTGTGACTGCACGGACGAAAGTAATGTCACGGTGGTTACCTGCTGCTGGTAAGCGTAACACATAGCCTCGGCAGCCCGCTTGCCTTCATCATAGCAGGACCGGGGTCCTACAGGATTGACGTTCCCCCAGTAGTCCTCCGTTTGCGGCGCGACCAACGGATCTAATAAATAATCCAGAATGATATCAACGCGAGAATACACGAGACGAAGACAGGAGTCTAGTGAATACAGGTTATTGAACGAACTAATGAAAATGAAATGGACCAAGTATTGAAAACCGACCCAGTAAGCAAATGCCCTCAGGCCCACGACGGTCGCAGTGGGCCCGCGCACGACCGTGCGCGGGCCCACTGCAGCCGCCGTGGGCCCCAAGACGTTTTGCTATTGGGGGATACACCGAGAACTGTTATCAAACTGATTTTCGGCATACGAGTCCAGACCAAAAAATGTGACTGCCAAGCACGTAAGGTGCAAACAAAAACAAAACAAGCGAACAAATTTATGAAAAAAAGAAAGAAAAAGAAACACGCTTAGAAAGGTACAACATACGTTTACTTTTCTTTCTAAACGTGTTTCTTTCATTGTTTGGGTATTTCTGTGTTATGTGGCGTGCCGACAAACAAGTAAAGAATCAGACCTGAGCAAGCTGGTAGTCCAGTACGCAAACTAACAACGCACCATACGTCTATGCATCCCTCCGATCAACCAGCCCAAAAACCAATCAAACAAGGAGCGTAAGGATATAGAAAATGAATCACCTCCATACACTTCCGACGTTGAAGTCAGCAGGAGTTTGGCACCAACCCTTTTGGCCAGTTCTGGAAAGGTACGAAAATGGCAAGTTAAAGTCGTTTTCTCGTACAAATCAATGCCCACAAATTTAAGAGGTAGATTGTTATAACTCTACTATTTGATGACGAAGTCGTCGTTATTGCAGGTGTTACTGATGATGATAAAAAAGAAGAACGTGATGACGAAAGCCACCTTATACGTCTCACCTCATGCTAATCTGGAGAGCTTTAATATTACACTGAGTGTTAATGTGAGTTTTAAATAAATAAATAAATGAATAAATAAAAACATCAGCAACAGAAAGGACAAGGCAATGGCGATGATGACGACGACAAATAGTGTGACTATGAAGAAGATGGTCAGATGCGTGTGCTGCACTGTGGTTTTGGACCTTACGGCCGTAGGCCATAATTCCAAAACCACAGAGCAGCACACAATATCTATTTCACACTTACCCAGAACGTTGATTGTACCCAGGGTGTTGGTTTTGATGGTCTCCACCGGGTGGGCGAGGAATGTCACCGGGGACGCCGCACAAGCAAGGTGATAGATCTCCTGCACTGCAACACACGAACACGGCGTGCATCGCAATTAAGTGTAACCCCTTTACTGAATTCCAGTGGACGCAGATTGTGTTTCTGAAATAGTCATCACAGCCCTAAGGCAGCTAATGCCCACAGTTGTTTTTTTTTTAATTTAATTTTATTTTTTAAAATTTTATTATCATTATTTTTTATCATGCTTTTATCTGTTACAGTATTCGGTTTCAAAGCACAAGACGGGATATGACCTTAACTCATTCAAGACGTGCCGCTTCCGGATACGCGGCTTAAGCCGCGTATCCGGAGGCGGCACGTCTCGAATGTGTCAAGAAGTCAGGGAATATATATATATATATATTTTTTTTTTTTTCTCAGAAAGGCGAATCACCATCGAATTGTAAAGGAGTGTTGATGTCATGCTTCACCAGCTGCAGGTTGTCGTGACCCAGCCAGTGGTGTATATTGCACGTGCGCCCTGTGAAGAAATTGTCCACCACGATCACGCGATGGCCGTCGCGCATCAGTCGGTCAACCAGGTGAGAGCCCAGAAAGCCAGCTCCCCCAGTCACCTGCAATAATTAGCTCATTCGAGACGTGCCGCCTCCGGATACGCGGCTTACGCCCCGTATCCGGAGGCGGCACGTCTCGAATGAGTTAAGGGGATCGGGATAGGGAACGGCGTTAAAGGCAAAGAGGATCGATTAACTGTCTCAATTAAAGGCCGAGAAAACAACGAACTTTATTTTAAGTCGAAACCCAACAGCTAGTAAATGTGCACGTTTAACCCGTTCAGTGCCGGAGAAAGTTTGAACGCCACCCAACTGCAAGAGGTATAGATCCTCATGAGCCCCCGCAGTTGCGGGGGCTCATGAGGATCTATGCCTCTTGCTGACACCACTTTGATCCATGTTCCTGGGACGACTTGGGTTGTTTGGTGTTGCATAAACAAAGACTGCAGAAACACAGTCTCCGTCAACGGACACTGAGCGGGTTAAAATGTAAATACTTTGTATAACACACACACACACACACACACACACACACACACACACACACACACACACACACACACACACACACGCACGCACACACACACACACACACACACACACAGAGTGACACACACACACACACACACACACACACACACACACACACACACACACACACACACACGGACGTACGCACGCGCACGTACACACACACATCGTTTCAACTTTTTTGAACATATAACCACCTTCCATCCCAGTCCATTCCACCCAACCTCCCCTCCCCCCCTCTAAAGCAAACCAACCAACCAACCAACCAACCAACCAAACAAACAACCAAACAACCAAACAAACAAACAAAACAACGCAAGAAGAAAATAAACAAGAACAAAACCAAGCAAACAAATAAAATAAACCCCAAAGCACCACATGGCCCCTTCCCTTTCCCCCCAGATATACAAACACTGACCAGTATTCGTTTCTGTTTCTCCTTTTGGAGGACTTTTACCTCTGGAAACTCTGCCATCCTGTTAGAAGAAGCAATTTGGCTGTACAAAAAAATTGCAAGGAAGAAACAGAAACCTGATGCTATGTACAATATGCCTCTTATTTGCTATCCTGAATCATTGCGTACGGACATGTCACAACAAGAGATGGATCCACACTGAAAAGTTAAGGGTAGTGGCGGATTGGCCTTTTTAACCCCTTGTGCAAGCGACCAACCCGAGGAGATCAGCATACGAATACAAGCCTGCTAACCACTTCACCGCACACTGCGTTTTTGAAATCATGGTACATTCAACGTCAAGGATTCCTAGGAACATGGATACAGAGGCGTTTCAGAAAGAGGCATAGATCCTCATGAGCCCCCGCAACTGCGGGGGCTCATGAGGATCTATGCCTCTTGCAGTTGGGTGTTGATCATTTTTCCTCGGCAGTGATGGGGTTAACATAAATTTACAAATCTGCTTACAATTTGACACAAAGTTCATGACATGTATTCCACAACTTACAATGTAAGAAGATGAAGTTCGAAGAAGAAAATATGAGAAAGACTTTGAAAAAGGTTCTTTCTGTACGAACCATTCCTATGATGTACTTACACCGTTTGAATTTTGTGTGCGAGGTACATGTGTGTGTGTGTGTGTGTGTGTGTGTGTGTGTGTGTGTTGGTGTGTGCGTGTGAGCGAGAGTACGTGCGTGCGTGCGTGTGTGTGTGTGTGTGTTCGATTCAACCCAAACACTTGAAGCGTGCTGGTCTGTGCTGATGCACCTTGCGACCTGGGGCCGCAAGGTGCATCATCACAGACTAACACACATTGTAATCAATCATGTCATGCGCAATGTACTCACCTGAATGACGAACCTATATTTACGAATGCACGTTTGCAGCAACTACAGATTCGACTCCACGATCATGACAAACAGGTGTAATCGTTTCAGTCCAAATGTCGCCCGCGTGTTACACGTCCAGATGTCGCACATTTTCGACCACGTTAAAGAAGCATGTCAATAGTTTCAATGTTCCCTTTAAAATTTCTCTGCTTTATTTTAGAAAGACACTGACGCACGCATGTATGCACACACGCACGCACACATTATATGAGCATGTTAAGGAGCATGTCAGTAGTTTGTAAAAATTTCAATGTTTTGTGTTAGCAAGATATTGGGGACAAACAAATTCAGGCAAGCACGCATGTATATACGGACGCACTCACTCATTAAATGCGCATGCCAATACGTGCGTAGCTTCTAGAAACTCAATGTGTTGATCAATGTATGTACGCACGCACGCAAGCAAGCAAGCAAGCAAGCACGCACGCACGCACTCACACACACACACACACACACACACACACACACACACACACACGCCCCCGCCCCCCCCCCCCCCACACACACACACACACACTTTTGATCAATTAATCATACCCTTGCTGTTGTAATGTTAAAATATGATCACTGGACGCTGAATCTCTAGACTGTGTGTATTTTTGTATGGAGTGATTAGTGTTTCATTAACTGTGTACTGGTCTGTGATTTTGGACCTTACGGCTGTAGGCCGTATGTCCAAAATCACAGACTAGCAAATGTATGGTGTCATTCGATCAGGCAACAGTTAACCCTTTGGCTGTCGGTAGCGGGTTTAGTCGCGATGATTCCTGCAGGAATCATCGCGACTAAAATCGCTACCGACAGCCAAAGGGTGAATGGCGTGTGATCTATTTACGCAGTACGTGACTTTTGCAGGCATACCTTGATTTGTCAAAACCAAATATAACAATTAACCTTCAATGGCCAATGAAAATATGTCAAAAATGGGGTCGTCAGGCTACATTTAAGATTCTCCAAACGCAAGGGCAAAATATGTAGGTTTAAAAGCTCAGGCAAGGCCTATAATGCAGCATGACCTACTGACCACTTTATAGATAGATAGATCCATTATATTCATTTTAAAAGCTCAATAAAGACATATTGGTGCAGGCGTACGTAGTTGAAAAATTTTATCCTTTTGACGCGTTTCTTTAAAATAGGTGTAGATTTATTTTTTAAAAGCTCTGGAATATTTAACAATGCAGGTAGTAGTTTAACTGATATATCCGTTAGACTTTTATGAAGGAAAAAAACACCCAACACCATATTGGGTACTTCGTCTTTACTAGCCTCCTTTAGCCAATGTTTTTTACTTATAATTATATCCACTAAACGTGGTGGTGTTTGTTTTTTTCGTATGTGTCAAAATGTATTCCTAATACCTCAGAAAAAGACAATCAGTTCAGAGTACTATTTTGGAAGATAAATGTAGATTCATTTTAAAAGCTCAGAGAAACCGAACAAAATTGATGCACTACTGTGACTTTGGAAAGATAGAGCCATTAGACCTGCTTCTTTAAAACATGCAGGTTAACTCATTCGCGGCCAGCCGCATCCGGATGCTCGACTTATGCCGCGCATCCAGATACGACTGGCCGTGAATGAGTTAATATTATAGATTTATTCAAGAATCACACCAACAAATTTAGAAAGCCGAAAAGGTCAATCGAAAGTTTAGCCTCTGGGCTTTGAGATCAATATCCCAGTCAACTTACGTGTAAAGGAAGCATGCCTTAGATTGCAGTTTCTAATGGATACGTGTGTAGTTCTTTTGTGTGAAGTTATATGTAAATAGCCTGTAGCCATAATAAAACACTGCATTGCCAGCAGCTAGAAATTATATCTACAACTATCGCAGATTCAATGCGGCATAACTTCAGGAGAGCAGATTTAAATGAAGCCAGCAAGAGGCATAGATCTTCATGAGCCCCCGCGTATGCGGGGGCTCATGAAGATCTATGCCTCATGCCTGTGGTTGGCTGCTGTGTTTCGTAAGTGATGGCGTTGAAGCACAGGGGAAGGAATCCACGAGTAGTGTACTCCTGACCTACTCCCAGCGTCAGTGGAACGTCAGTTTTATTTGACGCTTGAGTCGGTGAGGGGCACACGACTCGTGCATTTCCTTCACCTGTGGTTGAGGTGGGATATTATGATAGTATTGACGAACTGATCATTGATAAAGCAAAGGAAGGGAGATATAAAGAGTTTTCATGGGTCAGATCATATCGATATCAATTCTGCGCTTCGGGGTTGTTTTATAACCGGTGAACTCTGTGTGTGTGTGTGTGTGTGTGTGTGTGTGTGTGTGTGTGTGATGGTGTGTGTGTGTGTGTGTGTGATGATGATGTGTGTGTGTGTGTGTGTGTGTGTGTGTGTGTGTGTGTGTGTGTGTGTGTGTGATGGTGTGTGTGTGTGTGTGTGATGATGATGATGTGTGTGTGTGTGTGTGTGTGTGTGTGTGTGTGTCTATGCGTGCGTGTGTGCATTGCGTGCGTGATAATCCTACCTACGGCTGAAACGCGTCCAATGTCAAACAAGCAAACAAAACCAACCAACTCACCACCACTCACCACCCCCCTACCCCCCCCCCCCCCCCCCAAAAAAAAAAAAAAAAAAAAAAAAAAAAAAAAAAAAAAACAACATCATCCAAACCACTTACCTACCACCAACAAACAAACAAACAAACAGACAAATGTGATAGAGAGTACAACTTTACAGTCAAACACTAACATGCACAAAAAATACATTCAATCAAACAGTCCACAGACGGGCCAGCATCCCAATGCGCAAAAAGCAATCGGGCCTACGTCGGCCGTCGTTGGCCCGCGCACGGCGGTCGACGTCGGCCCGATGGCAATTTGCGTACTGGGATTATATGCAAGTGATCATACTTTTAAAACAAAGTGACCACAACAAAAAAAAGTACACTGTTGAGCATGGTTCATACAGGTGCAAGGAGTGTGCTTTTCAGCTTTGGGCCTTAGGCAATAACTACGTACAGTCGATTTCGTTTATAACAAGTTTATAAAATCCGATATAACAAAGCATTTTCAGAGGTCTTCACTACACTCCCGTCCCGTAGTTAAATGTAAACTCCTTCGCTTATAACAAACTTCGGATATAACAACAAAAAGTTTGGGCCGGTCCCCCCCCCCCCCCCCCCCCCCCCCCCCCCCCGCGACAATTATGGCCACAGTTTGCTGTGTTTAGACAACGCAAGAAATATTTGGGATCACATTTTTTTCCCCCCGAAAAAAGTTCATAAAAAAGATTTGTGTGCGGGTCTGTGATTTTGGATCTTACAGCCTAAGGCCGTAAGTCCAAAATCACAGACCAGCACATGTATATTCAGCACGCAGTAACCCTTTTAATGCACAAGTCTGTTACACGAAATCCCTTGGTTTTTGTCACCAACACTATTCGCGTTTTTGTCTTTGACGCAAGAGAAAGCGTTCACGGTTCTCTCACGGTAACACATCACAAAAAGTCCGGAAGTTGAAAACATTTTCGCCGTAAGTGCTCCATCAGGCTTGCCCACGCAGCTAGGGTGGCGTTGCAGACACTGGGCAGGCTCAGGGCTGATCTGCTTGTACTGCAGGTAATCACCTGCGAAAAGAAGAAATTCGAAGAGTTCAGAATTTATTTCCTCATGAAACGATCATACATTCTCTCTCCTCAAAGTGGCTAAGCCAGAACTAAACAGATTTCATCCCCTGGGAGTCGGTAGAGGTTTTTGTCGCCATGATTCCTGCAGGGTTACATCCGTTTGGCGCTGGCCAGAATGGCCTCTCCCCTTTACCCCATCTAATCCTCCCCTGGTATCGCAGATAGGGAACTGGGTAGTTCAGGTGAGAGAGCGTTTTACCCTTGTATGTGAGGCCGCGGATTTAGACCCAGTTGAGGTCAAAATTTGCTCAGACCCTTTTTCGGCGCGTCTTTGAAATCACCTTCGTGGTGGATAAAAGATATTAACTCATTCAGCCCGACGCACGTATTTCCCAAATTTTGGAGGCGTCATCTAATGACTATGCACCTCAGGAGATGGATCGACCATGATAATTCAAGGGTAGTGCTAGATTAGCTTGGCGCCGACAGGCGCCAAGCTAATCTGGCACTACCCTTGAATTATCGTGGTCGACCCATCTTCTGCTGTAGCGCGTCAGGGCTGAATGGGTTAATCCCTTAACGTTTTCGCAGTTTCGAGTCATGCAGTTACTTCCAAATTCGTATATCGATAATCGAATATAACACTCACAAGGTGACTTAGGAACTGGTCGACCGTGACAGAGTTGCTCCCCCTGCCGGAAGTCAACACATGTGCGCGTGGTGACAGAAAAGAGGCTTGGATACGGGCACTCCAGCACGTGATTGTCTTGGACTTCCGGTGCGACGGCCTTACTGCAGTCGATGTACATGGCACAGGAATCAGGGACAGGAAGACGAAAGGCGGAATTTCTTGGGCATGCCGCCCTCGTATAAACTGGAAAAAGAAGAACAAAATCAAAGTTTTGTAGGCCTAGGCTTTGTACCACAATCACTGGTTTTGCTTGTGGAGCCGCCATACAACCAACAAAACAAACAAAACAAAAGAAAACATCAACAACAACAAATGTTTAAGAAAGAAAGGAGCAGAAAAAAGTATCACAAATGTACGACACAACATGTACGATATAAAAAAAAAAAATGAACATGCGAGTTATGCACGTTCGACTGAAATAATTAATAATTACCGTAAAGAATAACATTTGAATTATTGCCGTTGGTAATAAATTCAAATATTATTCTTTACAGTAATTATTTAGTGTAATTATTTACAGTAAACTGAAGTTCCAAAACAGTGCTTTGTGTGACTGTTCCTATATTCACTACATACTATGTTCATACAATCGATCATGTACAAGTTTCGGAACGCTGCGTAGCAAATCCAGGAAGACAGCCAGTGTGGATATAGGCACAATCAACTTACCGTCAAGATTTTTGTAGCATCCTTTGACTTCATCCCGCGTCGGCCAATCGCAGACAAGTGCGTGTCTTTTGAAAACCTGTCCTGGGGGACAGTCGTGAACTGACGTGACCCCAGCCATACATATGACATATTGTGAACACGTCACCGCAGGACCGACGAGAAAAGGAGTTTCCTCTGTACATGCCCATAACATTACAAGACTGTCCATAACATTGTTAAACATGGCAGACGACCGTAGAGGGAGTAAGAAGAACAGAAGGAATACTCTTAATAAAAATGGCTGTTCCAAGTGTCTTGCTGCCATTGTGATCGTTTGTCTGAAAAGATCGGTTGCACACAACATGAACAATTGATGCTGAAGTGCTGCTGACGAAGGCTTGATGAATGAAATGTTATATTTGTCACGGTAATCTCTGATTATCTTTCGCAAGTCCTCGGAATATCGATGTGGCGAGAACTCAGCACAAACTGCAGCTTAAAATTTCACAGCATTTTCACACCTTGAAGTTCGACTTGAATTTGATACCAGATTTCACAAGAGTGCTTTAAATCCCCTAAGCCATTGCATATATATCAAATAGCTGACTATTCTTCCTACGCTAATGTTGAACATTAAGGTGCGACAGACTGACAGCTTGCTTTTTCGCACATTAACCCTGTCGCTGCCAAGAATTGATATTTGAAATTACTTTTTGAAACCGCCGCATATTCTAAACCTGAAAACTCGACTTGCCTCAGGCATATGAGGATAGCAAGAGGCATAGATCCTCATGAGCCCCCGCGTCCGCGGGGGCTCATGAGGATCTATGCCTCTTGCACCTGCGTGGTGATCACTGTGAAAGGGTTAACGGTGAAGGGGTTATCCACGTCGATGCATGGTGTATGACGTAAGTGAATGCTCTGTCACCCCGATTCGTCTTAGTTTGGATAGGATTTCAGTTCGGCGCTTGTCGGGAATTGACAGCCGGTGTGAACAAACGCCCGTCAGAACATCACTGAGTCAGCGCACAGGGTCACGGAACCTACAAAAGTCACCTTCCCCGACAACCGGTTCTTATGAACCAGCCGCCCGTCAGGGGACACAACTTGTGTAAGCTCCCTGGTCATGTGATCTGTACGAGGCCACGTCTATGACGCACTAGTAAGTGAGAAAAATAGTGCGGCTTCAGTTATCCCGAAAGACATATGACTTAGCGCAAAAACTCGACATCTTGACACCAGAATACAAAGACTTTGATAACCTATCCCCAAATTAACTCCTTGGCTGCTAGGTCTACTGACGATACCGTTTGGCGGAAAAGACGCTTAGTTACGTAGTTAGATCATGACGTAGTTACGCGTCTTTTCCGCCGCCGGAGCGGTATCGTCAGTGACAGTCATGGGGTTAATATTCCCGTTCGTCCCCTACACTCCATTTCGGAAACGGCCTCCTCCTTTCGTTTCCCTCCCGCATACGTTTGGTAGCAGGTAAAATATGTCAGTCACTCTCGGGGGCACGCTGTGTGCGTCAGGGTGATACGGCTGCGCTTCATAATTTATTGTTTGATTATTATGATGCTCCATACATGTCTTGCTCTGAACTGTGGTGTGTCGGGGCTGAATGAGTTAAGCGCTTAATTAGTACCGACCTAACTCATTCAAGGCGCCCCGCACCAATAAGCTATCACAGACCGGCACACCAATGTAGAAAGATCATGAAACAACGCAGACGTTAAAAGGCAGAAGCCCATTTTAAAAAACAAACAAACAAAAAAACAACTAGTTTTAAATATTTCATTTTGTAAAGAAAAAAGTTAGACTTTCACTGTATAAAGTTAAACATCTCCCTTCTCTCAAAAAAACATGAACATAATGGCTTTTGCCGTACGGCAGAATAACATGGAGTAGTTAACCCCTTCCCTGCCACTGTACGTGCAATTTTGTTTCTGAAATCTTGGTTCATTCAAAGACGAAAAGGCAACACCGTCCAAGAAACATGGATAAAAATTGCTCTTAACAAGAGGCATAGATCCTCATGAGCCCCCGCAGTTGCGGGGGCTCATGAAGATCTATGTCTCTTGCAGTTGGATCGGGTAGTTCACTTTTGTTCTCGGCAGTGAAGGGTTACATAACATGTTGAGGTGAGGGCGACACCCACATCGTTTGTCTGACCACCCGCACCTCCCTCCCCCACACCCCTCACCTCCCAATTCCTCAGCGTATCGTACCCGGAAGAGTGACCGTACGTAGTTGTGACTGCTTGCACGTGTGCTCGTAAAACATTTAATGTGCGCACTCGTGATTTTGTTTCCAATTCAAGAAGACGTGAGTAGCACACAGCTGAACGAGCCATAAAAACTCATGAGCGCTTGCATATGCCTCTTGCTGATTTCACTTGAGTGTGGGTTTCCACGCACATACAGGATGTCCGGCTTTCCGTCTAGTAGTAGTAACCCTTTCCCTGCCAATGTACGTACCTTTTTGTTTCTGATTTTTTAAAAAAAATATTCAACGACCAAAAGCCAAAACCATCCAAGAAACATTACATGGATACAAATTAGTCTCAGCACGAAGCATAGATCACCATGAGGCCCCGCACTGTCGGGGGCTCATGAGGATCTATGCCTCTTGAAGTTGGATCGTGTTCACTTTTTATCGGCAGTCAAGGGGTTAATATACTCAGAGGCAATTAAAAACAAAATGTGTCGGTACAAGCCATACAACAAAACAAGAAATTGTCTTTTTTGTTTGCTTTAGATGTTGAGCCTACTGTCTGAACTACCTGCACACACATTTTGAAAGAGTTATCGCCCGTGGGTGCCGAAGACACAGGGTCCCCCTTGTGGTGAAAACAAGCAAAACTGGACACCTTGACAAGTTCCCTGTGAGATGTGTTTTGTGGACTGCTTATGATGTTCTAAACTGTATCAAACAAAATGGGAATCATAAAATTCACAAGATTGTACATTGCTTAACGTCCCGACAGCAACAAGGCTTTCTCAGGACGTGCCTGCACTGCTTGTGAAAAAAAACCAAGTTAACAGAACATTGAATGTATGTCGCCAGCCGGTCCAATACGTTAAATAAACCTAACACATGGGGCCTAAATAAAGCTAAGACCATTTAGCAACACACATCCAATATCAAGAGCTACCGGCAGTGCAGACAGTAGGGAGAGTTTTAAAAAGGCAAATACAGGTGAATGGACCTCGGGTAGACAGAAACACATGCCCCAGAATAGAGAGGAAAACTCACCCTGTGGGGCTGACCAGGGTGACCCTGGGAACCAAAAAGTACCCAACCCCACCCAAGTCCCCCAGGGCAGACCCGGGTGGGGGGAAAATTCACAAGAGACACTGAACTTCCGGTGCACACCATTTTCTTAAAAAATCAGACTTTTTGCGATGTGAGTTACTTTCAAGTGATTTTTTTATGCTCCTGTGGTTGTCAAAGAGATGAGGAACACACTCATATCCATCTGATCAGGTAAATATGACCGCTACCATATAAACAAAAAAAAAACCCTGTTTGTTTTTCGTGTTTTTACGTCATGTTGATTTTTTAGGTGCCTTTGACAAATGTGTTGATCAGAGGTTGGCTTCGAGGGGAGGGGAATGGATCAGCATAAGCCTAAAAATATGAACAACTCTGAATGTTCCTAAAAGAAAAACGCATGCGAGCTCCAAACAATACGGTAGACTGCTTTGGGATGGAATCCTTATCTTGTTAAACTTTTGATGGCGAGTTTTCGGGAAAACGCACCTTATCTTGTTTCCAAACGTCAAGCAATGAAGGAGCAGATGTAGATTTAGCAGTATGAAACACTGTGAATATGTACGCCTCTAGTGCCATGCTTTCTTTAACTCATTCAAGACGTGCCGCCTCCGGATACGCGGCTTAAGCCGCGTATCCGGAGGCGGCACGTCTCGAATGAGTTAAAAGATTGATATGGAAAACGTCAAGCTTCAGGTTATGCTTTTTTTGTCCAAAAGTGATGCTAGATCTCGAAAGCAGGTAGTTAAAATGTGCGACATGCTGCCATGTGTTGCTCTTAGGACAATATCACACGTTCTTTCAACAAAAAACAACAAACACTGATCTCGGGATAAAATTACCATAATCACCATCGGGCAAAACTACACCACAAATTATTCCACCGGAGCATAGTACCCCTCTAATAATTACACCCGAGCATAGTCTCCAGAGATTTCTGCTCTAACTGGTTTGTTTCGTGTCGTACTGACCTTCGTGCGAACTGAGCATGCAAACATCTACGGAAGAAGGTCAGTATACATGCATTCCCGTGATTTTTAGGTCATAGTTTATAGCTACGCCGCTGTTTATGTAATACTTTTGAAAAGCGGTGCAGTGTGTGTTCAACTTTGTCGCCGTGCTTGCTGCGCGTGTGTGTGTGTTTGTGTGCGTGTCAGTGTGTGTGTGTGTGTGTGTGTGTGTGTGTGTGTGTGTGTGTGTGTGTGTGTGTGTGTGTGTGTGTGTGTGTTGAAGTGTGTTGTGTATGTGCTAATTCAAAAGTATGACGGCGATATCGCACGTGCCGAAGAGCACCTGAACTACATGATGAATCTGCCTCATTTTGCAAAAGCCGCCATGCCTAATATGTATGTATACCAAACCTAAAGTTAAACTCAGTTCAAACTACTGATTTATACACTCACACGTATACTACAGTAAGCACATGCTTTTCAAACTATTCATTCCATCCGATGAAAGTCTGGTGTGAAATTACTGATGTATCATTCCCTGTGCAGATATTGAGATAGACAGTTAACCCATTGTGTCCCAAGTACGAAATACCCACATTTTCGAGTTGTCCTCTGAGGACTGCATTACAATTCAGGAGACTGACAGATCGACCATGCTAGTTCAAGGGTGGTGCCAGAATAGCTTGGCGCCTATAGGCGCCAAGCTATTCTGGCACCACCCTTGAACTAGTGTGGTCGATCCATATCTTGCTGTGGTGTGTCGGGGCTGAATAAGTTAAAAAGCAATAACAATAGTTAAACGGCTTTTTTTTTTTTAACCTGACATATATACACGTACACAATCGGTCAGGTATAATAACACTGTCACATAAACACAAAGGCATCTGTACAATTTATTCATACTTTAAACATATTCACAGTTATCACATAATCACATACTCTATTTACTGCACACTCATTTAGCTCTGAAAGTGAAAGATACGGTGAAAAAAATATCTGCCACAAAACCCCCAACCAAATGTCCTACTGTATCTTTTACTTCAAAGCCAAATAAGCTGATCTTCATAATCGTCTGATAATACTGCTATGACATATAAAACTAATAATGCCAATTTAGTGTTCTTGAGTGATAGTGGTCGACCCCAGGCGCTCGACTGCACGCCCGTAATTTTCCTATATATCACGCCTCGTGTACATACTGCTGACTGATTTGGCAAAATATAAGCCAGTACGTCATTTTTTTTTTAAAGCAAGATTTTCATTGTTGTGTAATGAAAATCTCGCTTTTTCAACAATAAACATACTGGCTTTTGCCAAACCACGGAAGATCCTCTCCTCATAGTTACCACGAGGCATAACCGAGCAGTAGGAGGTATTCTGCGTTGATACACTACATAACCGTTATCATTCGGAATACACCAGTGTGTGAAATACGTTTGACTAAAATAGTTCAAGGGTAGTGCCAGAATAGCTTGGCGCCTCTAGGCGCCAAGCGGTTGTTCTGGCACCACCCTTGAACTAAAGCCATTGGTCTATATCCTAATCTGTAAGTACAATAATGTAGCTTGCATACGGCAGTGTACACATTTGAAGCTTTAACTCATTCTACCCCAACACCGAATTCCTTAAATTTTGCCGTTGTCCTCTGAAGACTGCATTGCAGCGCAGGACACAGAGCGACCATGATAGTTCAAGGGTGATGCCAGAATAGCTTGGCGCCCATGGGCGCCAAGCTATTCTGGCATCACCCTTGAACTATCTTGGTCGATCCTTATCTTGCCTGTGGTGTGTCTGGGGTAGAATGAGTTAAGCCTCGGTATGATATGGGTTAAAGACAGAAACGTCTCATTGCAGTTGTTGGTTTTTATTATTATTATTTTTATTTTTTACACTTCGCACAACAAACTTAAACATCGTGCTAGCATGCTAGAGCGTCGTACTGGTCGGACACTTCTAATAATAATAATAATTACGGTATTTATAATGCGCTTATCTTATAATAATTATAACTCTAAGCGCTAACTCTAACTTCTAAACCTTAATCCTTTCACTGCCGGCGAACGCACTTTGTGTTTTTGAAATCATTGTAAATTCAACGTCAAAGGTCCTCAGCCATTAAAAGGAACACGAATTCAAAGCGACCTCAGCAAGAGGCATAGACCCTCATGAGCCCCCCGCAATTACCTCTTGCAGTTGTGTGGTATTCAAGTTTTGGTAGTGATGGGGTTAATATGCCATTTTTTGTTAACAGTTGGACTGCAAAGAATACTTACCCGTATTATCACAGGGACTAAGTATTTGTTTCTTGGTCTCGCTGGCCAGGCTTCTACGCTTCCCGCCGCGAGATGATTAGTCGTCTGCTCGGCGTTAAAACTAGACCACACTACTAACTCGCAAGCTCCCAGAACTAAATGACTTCCATTCTATAAATCAATCCAGACCAAAAAGGTGACTGCCAAGCGTGTAATATGCAAAGAAGTACCCAACGGAGAAAGAAACACGCTTAGAAAAGACGGGTACAACACAATTTATTAATATTTCGGGTAAATACCCTTTGTCAAAATAGACAAACAAACAAACAAACAGAGAGATTAGACTCTACTTATCTTCATTGGCAGAAGGAATGTGAATGTGAATGTATATTGACATTCCTTCTGCCAATGAAGGTAAGTAGCGGCTAATCTCTCTGTTTGTTTGTCTATTTTGACAAAGGCACCCGAAATATTAATAAATTGTGTTGTACCCGTCTTTTCTAAGCGCGTTTCTTTCTCCGTTGGGTACTTCTTTCCATTCTATAGAATGGAAATCATTCAATTCTGGGAGTTTTATGAGCTAATTAATGCTTCTTCAATTGTTGAATGGTAAGCCATGAAGCGAAAATAATCTGGAATCGATGCAAGTACAAAAATACGGCTCGAAAAGCGCATCCGGTATACTCTCTGTCCTGTGACCACTAATGAGGTTTCGTTTACGCCGGACGAGTTCCAACAACGAACGAAAGCGACGTCACGGTATATAAGCAGCTTGTACCATAAGCACAAACAGTGAGCTCATGAGGATCTATACCTCTTGGAGATGTTTGGTCGGAGTGTTGTCTGTGGTTATGGTACAAGCTGCTTGTCCGCTGTGACTTCGCTTTTGTTTGTTGGTTGTTGGGAGTCGTTCGTTGCAAACGTAACTACTGGTATGCTGTCGAGCGCCTGTGGGCGACCAGCCTCCCGCAATAAGCAGTTTGTCGCAAAATGTATTTTCATGCAATACGACACATACACGTAAATCACCAATAAACGGTCTGTCGTAAACTGTATTTTCTTGCAATACGACACATACACGTAAACCACCAATAAGTAGTTTGTCGCAAATGTATTTTCTTGCAATATGACACACACACGTAAACCACCAATAAGTAGTTTGTCGCAAATGTATTTTCTTGCAATATGACACACACACGTAAACCACCAATAAGTAGTTTGTCGCAAATGTATTTTCTTGCAATACGACACATACACGTAAATCACCAATAAACAGTCTTCCTTGTCACAAAATTGGGTACCCTGGCGATTTGTTGAATCAGAAGTTTACTGTAAATAAATAAAATAAATAAATAAATAAATAATAAAATCAAGGAAAGAATGAAAGAACGAATGAACAAATGAATGAACGAATAGAAAGAAATTTCGAACGAAGAAAGAAACACGCATGGAAAAGACAATTACAAAAAGAATCAGTAACATTTCCAAACAGAAAAACCACACAAGTACACAATGTGCTACTTATCTTCTCTTTGGTGATAAAACTTGTCAACTGAAGGCAGTCACCTTTTTGGTCTGTAAGAATGAATGAATGAATGAATGAATGAATGAATGAATGAATGGATGGATGGATGGATGGATGGTTGGACGGATGAATAAATAAATGAAAACAACAACAATTTTGAAAAGGATATTAGACGAGACGCAGCCGAGCAAGGGATTGCCAGATTACTAAAAGTTATTGGTAGAAGGGGTTTGCTACACGGACCCTTGTAGGCCTAAGGGAGGTCAAATGAACCATTGTACCCCGAAGGCCTGAGGGATACAATGGTTCCTTTGACCTCCCGAAGGCCTACATGGGTCCGTGCAGCAAGCCCCTGCTACCAATAACATATTTGTTTTTATTCCTCCAATGTTTTTGTAAAAGAAATCGAGAAGAAACCTTCCGACCTGGATCACGCCAGACATGACTGACGACAAAGGAATATACATTAATACATAATAGACTTATGCGGCCGTAATTAAAAATATTTCATGACGTTCCGTCTCCAGTAGTGTGCCTGTTGTTTCGAACAACACTAAGTAACTTTGTACTTTAGAGCGTCTTGGTGATCTTTTATAGAACAAAACTGGCATCCGAGACGCATCAGAAAGAGGGCTACAAAAAATCGGCCATTAGTTGCTACAAGGGTTTTTGTATCCCGGTCACATGGTACGGTTTGCGCTAAAGAAATTGGTCGTGTGAAATAGGGATGAAAACAACATCATGTATACCCTGGGTTTCGTCGTCTTCCATTCGGGAGTCAGAAGACACCTAATTTCAGATCACTGTTCGTCATGTTGAACGAGCGACTAGGGGAACAGCCGTTACTCAAATGATTAAACGCTTGAATTTCGCTTATTTGTCCGGTTGGATACCCACTGTTTGCGTCAAATTTCCACCAACTACTTCTGATTAACGAAACACTTCTATATTGACGCTACTTCAAGCAAAGACTTTATTTTTTAAAAAAATTATATAAGGTCATTGTTTCGCCAAGTAGGATGCTTGTCATCTCCGTTTCCAGAGCTCTCGTTGCGGCGGGCCTTATTCTCATCCACACTGCAGCAATGCTGGATATTTTTAAAATACCTAACGTAAAACAATTTAGATACGCCTGGTACAACAGAACCTGTTTTGAGCAACCACCCTAAAGAGCGATGACCTGTCATTAAAGACCACCATTTAGTTTGCTGTGGCCTGTAGTAATACACAACACATGTTGCCCTAAGGCTTTCTCTTGAGAGAGCTCCTGTGTCTTTTAAGACCACTTTAGCGGTTGCTCAAAACACGTTCTGCTGCGATGGTGCTTTGTTCCTGTTCCTTACGACATAAAAAATAAGGTCTCGTTTGCAACGAACGACTCCCAACAACGAAGAGCGACGTCAGGGCGGATAACCAGCTTGGACCATAAGCTTGGACAACACTCCAAACATCTCCAAGAGGCATAGATCCTCATGAGCCCTCCGGGCTCATGAGGATCTATGCCTCTTGGAAATGTTTGGCGTGTTGTTTAGACTTATGTGACTTCGCTCTCGTTCGTTGTTGGGAGTCGTGTGCTGCAAACAAAACCTCACTATGGACTAACTTGTATGACCGTATGTCGGTCCACGCTCAAACGGCACGAACAATATTAAGAATATAGAATCGGACGCTGATAGCATGAATTGATTGATTGATTGTACATTGCTTAACGTCCCGACAGCAACAAGGCTTTCTCAGGACGTGCCTGCACTGCTTGTGAAAAAAATAAACTAAACAGAACATTGAATGTATGTCGCCAGCCGGTCAAACACATTAAATAAACCTAACACATGGGGCCTAAATAAAGCCAAGACCATTTAGCAACACACATCCAATATCAAGAGCTACAGGCAGTGCAGACAGTAGGGAGAGTTTTAAAAAGGCAAATACAGGTGAATGGACAAAGGGTAGACAGAAACACATGCCCCAGAATAGAGAAAACCCACCCTGTGGGGCTGACCAGGGTGACCCTGGGAACTAAAAAATACCTAACCCCACCCAAGTCCCCCAGGGCAGACCCGGGTGGGGGGCTGATAGCATGAAGTGACTCTCCGTGGTTTTATTACGCGTTTCTTTGGAATAAAACCGCCTGCTACAATAGTACGACTTAATTAGGGCCAGCTTACATTCAGTAAAATTTGAGATTACCCTCCCCCCCCCCCCCCCTTTCTTCCCGTCCAGCTCGCCCAGCAACTCGGTGTGTCTTTTTTTCCCCAATTACCAAATGTGAGCACAGGCAGGTAATGACTCAAAGCAATTTGAAGTTTTGTCTGACTGTCATTATGAAAAACTTTTTTAATTCAAATTTAATTTCATATCACTGTTGTGTCATCCCGGAGTGTTTTTTTTTTTCAAAGCGGCATGCTTCAGGCAATAAGAGGTTAACAGAATGGTTTACAATATCTTTTAATCAGTAACGTTGCACAAGGGGATGAACTTAACATAATGATGTCTGAATGTCATTAACCCATTCAGCCCTGACGCACTACAGCATGAGATGGGTCGACCATGATAATTCAAGGGCAGTGCCTGTCGGCGCCAAGCTAATCTGGCACTACCCTTGAATTAATATGGTCGATCCATCTCCTGCAACAGGTGCATATTCGTTAGATAACGCATCCAACATTTGGGAAATACGGGCGTCGGGCTGAATGAGTTAAACAAATGACTTATGAAATTCTTCCGTGGATTATTCCCAAGAGGCGCACCAGGGACGGTACCAAAATTACATTACGTGTGCCTGAGGCACTTACATGGATCGCGAAAAGAAGGGTAGGAAGTTCTTAGTTGAAGCATGAAAACATTGTATCGGCGAATTTGAGCGGTCACCGCCCGCCCCGGAGCAGATCGCTTTAACCCATTCAGCCTCGGACGCACTATAGCAGGAGATGGATCGACCATGGTAATTCAAGGGTAGAGCCAGATTAGCTTGGCGCCATCAGGCACCAAGCTAATCTGGCACTACCCTTGAATTATCGTGGTCGATCCATCTCCTGCGACTGATAGTCGTTAGCTGACAACTCCAAAAATTGGGAAACTTGGCTTTGGTGTTTAACTCATTCTACCCCAGACACACCACTGAAAGATATGGATCGACCATGATAGTTCAAGGGTGATGCCAGAATAGCTTGGCGCCTATGGGCGCCAAGCTATTCTGGCATCACCCTTGAACTATCATGGTCACTCTGTGTCCTGCACTGCAATGCAGTCTTCAGAGGACAACTGCAAAATTTTGGGATTTCGGTGTTGGGGTAGAATGAGTTAAGGTCGAATATTATGACAAACATTTCATCTGATCACCGCCCAATGCTATTTCAAAGAGATCTGTTTCTTCCCAAACGCCAAAGCCAAGCCGATCTGACACTACCCTTAAACAATCATGACTGATCAACCCATTTTACCCCACGGCCGCATTTCCCAAATTTTCCAAGAGTCGTCTAAAGACTATGTAGAAGTTGCAAAAGATGGATCGACCTTGGTAATTCAAGTTTAGTGCCAGATTAGCTTGGCGCATGATGACGCCAAGCTAATCTGGCAGTACCATTGAATTTTCATGATCGATCCCCCTCCTCTAGTAGATCGTTGGGGCTCAATGGGTTAACCTCTTCATTGCGAGTGACGATACCGTTCGGCGGAAGAAAAAAAAACAACGCGTATTTATGCGTCTTTTCCGCCGAACACTATCGTCAGCAGCGGTCAAAGGGTTAATATAGTATCGTGCTGTGGCATCTTAGTGGTTAATGGGTTAACGAAAAAGTAGATTAAAAAGAACAAAAATCTATTTCACTCCAAGTGATTACTACACTATAAATGATGACACGCGGATTAAACGTTCACACAAAATGAAATATTCAAAATAAAATCCAGATTATTATTGCAGTAAATTAGCACACGCCCCTCTTCCAAGCATAATATCCCATGTCCAGAAACGTTTCCCGCCACTTTCGCGAGTATAACACAGATGCATGTGACCTGACCCAAAAGTTGACTGCCAAGCGTGTAACAAGAACCCAACCGAGAAAGAAGCACGCTTAGAAATAACAGTCGCAACACACTTGTGTTGTAACTGTCATTTCTAGGCGTGTTTCTTTCTCCGTTGGGTTCTTCCCTACAGATTCATGAATACATGGATAAACGACACACTGGATGTATTGCTTGGAAATTAGCAGAGGCGATACAGCGAAAAGCAAAGGAACATTATTAGGGGGGAGGGGTGGGGGGGGGGGGGGAAGGGAAGGGGTTGGGGGGGGGGGGGAGAGGGTTAGGCTTGTAAGGACCTTTCAACTGGCCGGAAAATGAAAAAGCGGAGGAGGGGACGAGGCAGGCAGGTATGTGTGTGTGTGTGTGTGTGAGGACCTCTTATCACCGCGGGCCAAAATCGAAAAAAATGAAAAAGCGGAGGAGGGGACGAGGCAGGCAGGTATGTGTGTGTGTGTGTGTGTGTGTGTGAGGACCTCTTATCACCGCGGGCCAAAATCGAAAAGTCCCTGAAAACAACATCATTAGCAAAATTACTTAATTTCATTTTTTCCTTTATTTATTCATTTATGTATTCATTTCTTTGTTTATATGTGTTCCTTGCTTTTTTTCTTGTTTGTCTTTCGACTTTTCAGTTCTATTCAGTTTTAAATATTGAATTCGAGCTTTGAAATATGAGTGAACACGCTAACAGAATGTACAGCATTACGTTAGCTGCAGTTGATGTCCACACAGTGATGTATGTTGCCACACGTGATCATATTTGTATACACAGCTTAAAAAGTAGGGCACCATTGGCTGTTTGTGACACACAAAAAAAGAAGAAATTTCTGTTTAACTTGAAGCATAAAGATCTGCAATGATCTCTTCCTCCACAGGCGACTGCTCTTTTAACCCTTTGCGTGTCGGTAGCGGTTTTAGTCGCGATGATTCCTGTAGGAACCATCCCGACTAAAACCGCTACCTGCACGCAAAGGGTTAACCCCTTCACTGCCAGTGGTCCCAGATTGTGTTTCTAAAAATATCCCAACGCCCGTGAACTCCTGCCGCACAAAAAGAAAAAAATGGTCATAGATACAACAAAGTGATGTCAGTAACAAATGTATAGAGACATAGGTGACAGCGCAAACAAATTCAAAATTGAATAAGAATGGTCCACGTACCTGCTAGCATAGTTATGCTCCACAATCCATTGCCTACAAAGAGACATACATTCTCACGAGCCCCTGCGGCGGCAGTGACTTATGATAATTTATGCCTCTTGCAGATGGCACAGGCAGGCTGAATGTATGTATGTTTTGTCTGAACCAAAACGCTGAAATTCAGCTTTCTGGGATTTTGAAACAGCTGAATCAGTCTCCAGGACTGAAGACTGTCACCCATGTACAGGTAATACCGTAAGTATATTACTATTACAGTAACAGACTTATGGTAATACTAATAATAGCTGTCCCTGACCCCCATAATGCCTTCCATTATCACTCCTGTGCCATTGATGTTAAACTGTTAACCAACCAAGAGGCATAGATCCTCATGAGCCCCCGCGACTGCGTGGGCTCATGAGGATCAATGTCTCTTGCAGTTGGATGAAGTGCATCTTTTCCTCGGCAGTGATTGAGTTAAAATGAAATAATGCAAAAACAGTTATTCTGCTAGATACAACCCATACGCAACTGATAAATGAAGTTTGCAACTGTGGGAAGAATGTATAAAGATTGTACAACAACTGTGGGAGATGGAACGACCATGATAGTTTAAAGGGCCGAGACCGGCTCAGCTACCAGGCGCCAAGCTATTATGGCACTAACCCTTGAACTATCATGACTGTTCTAATATCCACTCTGTTGTCTCAAGGGGGGTGTGCTTAATAATTCTTGCCACAAACAGCCAATGATACAACAGAACCTGCCATAAGCAACCTCTTTCTTGCAAGAAAAGGTGATCTTACAAGACAGGCGCTCTCTCAAGAGAAGTCTTGAAGGGCTAAAGGTGCCACCTGTCATTAAAGACCATCATTTAGGCGGCTACAGACACCTAAGTGATGGTCATTAATGACAAGTGATCTCTCAAGGATGATCGCTTAAAACAGGTTCGCCTGTACTGAAGGATGTAAGATGAAAAACCTGGCTACTTCAGCATAGATTATTATATTCTTACCAAGACTAGTGTTCATGATCGTCTGTTTGACAGAAAAACACATGCAATTACTGATTTAATGTCAAGGAAAGTACACATGAAATTTGTAGAAAAACATTTCATAATTAAAAACATGACAAATTTTTCAGATGCTTTCAAAATTAGCACAATAACCCATTCATTGTCAGTGAACGCAGACTGTGCTTTTGAAATCGCTATAAAGATAAGATAAGATAAGATAAGATGGTTTATTGCCATATGTTTCCATGTACAAAACAATAAAAACATTGGAATTTGTCTTGATGTCAGTTACTAAGACTAAACACACACACACACACACACACACACACACACACACACACACACACACACACACACACACACAGAGAGAGAGAGAGAGAGAGAGAGAGAGAGAGAGAGAGAGAGAGAGAGAGAGAGAGAGAGAGAGAGAGAGAGAGAGAGAGAGAGAGAAACATCTGATACAGTTAAAAACTGACTGTACACAATCATTCTCACTCGCCACTCGCGCTCTCTCCAATTAGTCCGGTTGATCAGAGAGAGCGTGAACAGCAAGAGGGAAAAAACTGTTGCGGAATCTGCTGGTCCTGGTACTGATGGACCTGTACCTGCGCCCTGATGGTAAAATTTGAAAAAGCTCATTGCCGGGGTGGGTGGAATCACTGGAGATAAGACGTGCTCTACGTAAGAGACGCTGCTGGTACAGTGAGTCCAGGCTAGGAAGATCTCTGCCTATGATTTTTGAAGCGGTCTTGACCACCCTACTCAGTCTGATTTTCTCTTTGGCCGTGGTGGAACCATACCAAACCGTGATCGAAAAGGTGAGCACGCAAATACAAAGATCTCGTTGATACAAAATGGCTTCAGCAACAGGTATAAAACCTCATGAGCCCCCACACATGTGGGGGCTCATGAGGATCTAAGCCTCATTCATTTGAATGCTGTGCACTTTTTCGCAGCAGTGAAGGGGTTAGTTGTTGGACCACCTCAAGTGTAACTTCACAGAAAACTAAACTTGACTTTGCGTTCAGTTCACTGGAAAATACAATGAAATGGAGACAAAATAAATTATTATTATGAGTTTGAGATTGCTTGCATGCAAACAAAGAGGTCAAACAAAATTCAACTTAATCTTGATTTTATTGAATATTTGTAACAGGGACACATACCTGGCGTGTTCTCCCGTCTGATAATTCTAATCATCACTACTAAACATCTCATAATATACAATCAGCGAAATCTTAGGGCTTCATAGTGGACAGTTTTTCAATATTTACTCCTGTTTGAAAGTCTTACAAGTCTTGGCAGGAAAACAATGCTCACATACACAACAACATAATAATGCCAACATGCAATCAATGCTGGTCTGTACTTTTGGACCTTACAACTTCAGCCGTAAGGTCCAAAACAACAGACCAGCACAATTGACCCTTGTAATAATCGAAGAACAGAGAAAGAGATCATATGCAATTTGAACTGCTGCTATCCAGAAGGAAATTATGTATCGTTCATAGCTAATGCTAAATAGCACAATTTCATGAGCTACGAATTAAACAACCTCTCTCAAACACAACAAAATGGGGAGTTGGAGGATGCTCAGCATAAGACATATCCTAAACCCAGAACATGCTTAGAAATGTTAAGGCCAACCGTCCAGCTGTTACTTATTTTGGTCTACTTTCAATAATAAACTACCTTTACAGAGCAGAAAAATGCCATTCTCGTATGGTGTAAACATATAATTTGTTAAAAAATTTGAGTAGGCCTCCAGATTCATGTTTACATAAATGATATGCTTTTCAGCGGACAAAGTAAATGCTTAGCTCTGCTTTCTCACTAATGACAGTCAGTCAATAGAAGTAAATGATCAAAAATAAGCGGGGGAGCGCAGGGGGGGGGGGGGGGGGGTGCCGAGGGAGGAAAGGGGGGGGGATGAGGGGGGGCAGTTCTCTCCCTTACTAAAACACTGGTAACTTGTAACAGAAAATTATGTACAATTCTCTCCCTTACTAATGCTTTTTCTTACTTGCCTTGCCCTGGATTATAAGCTTCTAGCAATCTTTTTTTTTTTTTTTTTTTAAATTCACTAGTAACTGACCTGTTTCAATTCAAATATCATTATAATCTAAATACAAGTAAGTTATACATGATCGCATTTTAACTCATCAACTGCTGCCGATAATACCGCTCAGTGGAAAAGATGAATCTTTATCACCGAGCGGCATCGTTAGTGAAAGTCAAGGAGTCAAAGTCTGCAGTCTTCGATGCACCACATCGCTCAGAGCAGTAAGGTTTAATGTCTCAGACCAGCACACATACATTTACATAGACACAGGGTGTCTAATTATTAGGTCTAGCGAAGTGCTAAATTCGGAATACGCTGATCAGGCACGCACCGCTTCATTCCACTGCCACGCATACACAAGCACCCACATTAACACCACGCACACTCGAGGCCATAGCAAACCACCATTACAACAGGAGAGTGCACATGAAAGTGTTTTAGCATTACACAACCTACAGCCAAGCAAAATAATTTATAACCCCAAAAGAAAAAGGTCTTTGGGCTGACAACGGCCACAGTGGGCTCGCGCACAGCTGTGCACAGGCCCACTGCAGCCATCATAGGCCTGAGGACCTTTGCGCATTGAGTAATATCAATCTTGAATGATGAAAACTAAAATGGCTCAGGAAGAAAAAAAGCATGATACATGTTAAGGACACACAGCAAGTCTAGTCACAAGTCTAGTCTTCAGTCTAGTGTCTTCATGTACCTTAGATTTCTTTCACAACAGTGACAGATTTTTCCACATTAAAAAAAAAAATTAAAACATACTACACTGCATCTTGTGTGTGTGCACGAGCTTTTAAAAAATAAATTGATGGTTATCTTACTATTTACAGTGTTTTCACCCTGCACTTAAAAAAAGTTTATCTGTAATGCAAAACACAGTGAGAAATCCTGTGTGTCATTCGCTGCAGTGGCTTGCGAAAAGAAAAAACACAACAAAATAAAAGCCATGTAATGTCATAATCTAACAATAAATTAAAGCAAACACTAACTTTATCTTCAAATATTCCTGACCCAACAAAGCAAAGTCTTCAAACACTACCGACCCAATGAAGCAAAGGCAACTACGTGGCCCATTTTAGGTGTGCTGATAATTCATAATTCATCATATATGGACAGCATAATAGCTTCATCTGTAAGCATGAGGTTCAACGTGGATGTAAAGCCAGTGGAGAACATGAGCACGAATGAGGAGTGAGACGCACACTTCGCACTGTGAGATTCTTAACCCTCTAGTGCGCGCAGCCACTGATACTGTTCACAGTACTGGTGTCCGCATGCACAAAGGGGTTAACACACTGAGAGCTTCTTAAATGAAACTAGAAAAATATGGATGCCAACAGATTCTTGCGAGACGTTTACCCGAAGGACACATACTGCACAAGACACAGTAATACACATGTATAACACAGTAGACCTAGTGACTCAAACACAGATGTAAATCAGCAAGAAGCATTGATCCTCATGAGCCCCCATGAATTTGGGGGCTCATGAGGATCTATGCTTCTTGCTCACAGGGACTCAAGAGAATCTGCCCTTCATTCATCGACTCATTGCTCAACTTAAGCGCTATGCAATCGTGACCTTCAATTCTGTGGACAAGCTAAGGAAACATGCACGTGAACTTATCTACAATATTCAGACAGTTTTGTACAAAGCAGACACAAGTCCTGACGGGAGATTGAAGAATTAATATATATGGAGATTATATTTACAAGGGCAGTTCGAACTTGACGTCCACGGCCGCTTCACGAGCCAGATCTACGATGGTGGAAAGCTTGACAACCTGAAACAAACAGGAAAGATGAATACTACAGGTAAGTTACATTATAAGCAATGCAAGTACAGCCCATTTTGTTAATAACAAAGTCTACTATAAGAAAAGTTGTGTACAACACTTTTTTCAACAGCAGAGGTTATGAAAGCCTAATAATATGTTATGCAGCCAGTCCTTCCCAGTAAGCAAAGCTCCTCAGGCTCTGGGCCCACTGTGGCCATTGTGGGCCCAAATACACTTTGCAACTGGGGTCTGGCTGTTTGTAGTGAATCAGTCGAGGCGATTCCTACAGGATTCATCTCGACCAGAATTGCTACCGACAGAAAAAGGGCTAGGACTGAAAAGTAAGAAGCCCAAAACAACTTTCAGTTGCCTGTCAAATCAAAATGTTCTTCTGAGCTCCAAATGTTTTGACGTCACCAGGCTGGCTAGCATCTATGGAGCTTAAAGTCACAGGAAACTTTTTCTAGTTGCCATGTGCAGGCTTTTAATCACCCCTGTGACAGCATTTTTTTCAAAGGTCTTCACATTTTTTCTGGAATATTACTGGTCTCCTTACAGACTTTGAAACAACAACAATTAACCATTTCAGCGCCAACATCCTACAGCAGGAGATTGATTGACCATGATAATTCAAGGGTAGTGCACTACCCTTGAATTATCATGGTCAATCCACCTCCTGCAAGTGGTACATAGTCGTTAAGTAACGCTTCAGAAATTCGGGAAATGCGCCCACCACACTAAAAGGGTTAATGTTGGTCAACTGGTATTTGGTTACTATTGAACTTCACTCTAGTTTAACCCGTATCATACTGAGGCTAAAAGCTTCAAATTTGTACACTGCCATATGCAAGCTACATTATAGTACTTAAAATATGGATATTGACCAATGGCTTTAGTTCAAGGTAGTGCCAGAACAGCTTGGCGCCTAGAGGCACCAAGCTATTCTGGCATTACCCTTGAACTATTTTAGTCAAACTTATTTCACACACTGGTGTATTCCGAATGATAAGGGTTAAATAAAAAAAGAAAACTAGTCAAACAAACAGAAAACAAAGAAGGATGGAACACTATCATCATCATTCAAATCTGATAATTAATAAAATACATTTCCACCATTCATTCAAGTAATACAGTGTTCTTAACCCCTTCACTACTACTGATGATACTGTTTAGTGGAAAAGACATATAACCACATCTCTTTTCTGCCAAGCTGTATTGTCAGTAGCAGTCAGGTATTGGGGTTTAATGCCAAGCAGGTGAATAAGGCCATCTCATAGCAGACTAGCAGTCCAGAGGTTAAAACAAAGACTCACCATCTGTGCAGCTTCATCCAAATTATCACAGGCCAGAATCTTCATTTTGCTTGTAGCGATGAGGGCTTTGGCATCGTCCACACGGGTACCTGTAGACACAAGAACCTCACCATCACCACAGCGATGACTCATTCTTCAAAACCTGCAATTAACCTATTTAGTGCTGAGAAAATCTTAACACCACCCAACTGCAAGAGGTATAGATCCTTATGAGCCCCCGCAGGTGCAGAGGCTCACGAGGATCTATGCATCTTGCTAACACCACTTTGAGTTTATGTTCCTTGGACATCTATGATATTTTGGTCTTGAATTAACAAATATTGCGGAAACAGAGTCTGCTTCTAATAGCACTCTACGGCTTAACCCATATCATACTGAGGCTAAAAGCTTAAAATTTGTACACTGCCATATGCAAGCTACATTATAGTACTTACAGATAAGGATATATATTTAGTTCAAGGGTGGTGCCAGAATAGCTTGGCGCCTAGAGGCGCCAAGCTATTCTGGCACTATCCTTGAACTATTTTAGTCAAACTTATTTCACACACTGATGTATTCTGAATGATAAGGGTTAAATGCCCTGAACTGCAGAATGCCATGATCTTATGACAAGATCTGGTGCAAAGTCACAAACATGCATAAAAACAAGGAATTTCACCATATAAAAAGTATTATTTTCATTCCTATGTCACACAACCAAGCCCTTTAGTGCAAACAATACCATGTGACCTCACTACAAAAACATTTGTAGCGACTAATGGCGGACTTCTTGAGGCCCTCTTTGTGACTCATCTTCGATACCAGTTTAGTTCCTTAAAAAGAGCACCAAAATGTTCCAAAGTAGATGTACAAAGTTATTTAATGTTGCTCGAAACAGGAGGCACACCACTGGAGTTGTTTGCAGCACACATTTGCAAAAATATTGTGAAACAGAACACGAAAGAAAGAACCGTTGCTGAATCGAAAGCACATTGGTGTTTTATGTGACTATTTATTGAAGAATTCTAAAGTTTTTATGACAGTCACTCATCTCTTCCACTGCATTACTCTGACAATTTTCAGACAATGCTGCTGGTCATGCAGGCAGCAAAATCATGAAAGATAGTATATTTTGTCACAAATCTATGATGTACATATTACTGACGTCAGTCATGTCTGTTGTGATTCAGGTCAGAAGATTTCTTCTTGCTGGAGGAAATCATTATTCAGTGACCGTTTATCAGCTTGATTTCTTGAAACAAAATAGAGGAATGAAAATAAATACGTTACTGGTACACAGACCCTAAAGGGCCTTCCAGAGGTCAGAATAAGCATTGTACCCCTCATGCTTTCAGCATTTGGGGTACAATGGTTACTTTGACCTCCCTCGGGTCTACAAGGGTCATTGTAGTAAAGCCCTGCTACCAAAAACATATAGTACTATAGGTAACTTGTCACCTGCTGAGTACAGTCAAAAGTGACATATGGAACACCGAACATCATAATAACTTCCTTGTGTGCAAGGAAGCCTCCGCAAGTGTATACCTGAACCACAAAACAAAAGCAGCAGCATCACATAACCTTTTTTTTTGTTTGTTCCTAGCTTGAAAATCACCACTTTACCTTGCAATCTGACAACGATGGGGATCTTCATGTCGAGCTCTGCCGCTGCAGTGACAATGCCCTGAGCAATGACATCACATCGCATGATGCCGCCAAATATATTCACCAGAATAGCATTCACCTGCAGAGAAGACCAACGTTCTTAATACATTCAACCTAACAAGCGCAGCATTTGAACACATGATAAAAATCTGAATGTCCATTTGCAGCACGACTCGAAAAAAGTTAGCCAAATCAGCCCTGACACACTACAACAGGAGCCCATGATAGTTCATGGGAGGAGCCAAAGTAGCCAGCGCAAATCTATTCTGGCTCCATACTTGAACTATCATGGTCGATCCACATCCTGTTGTATCATGTCAGGGCTTCATGGGTCAAACAACTGATAATTTATATCTCACTTTTGAGTCAGATGTGATCAGACGGAAAGCCTCTGTGACTTGTTGTGCGGTGGCCCCACCTCCCACATCCAGAAAGTTGGCCGGAGCTCCTCCATGCAGCTTGATAATGTCCATCGTGGCCATAGCCAGGCCTGCTCCATTGACTTTTTAAAATAAAAAAAGAAATACAAAATCAAACACCACTCACATAATTAATGCGCCCCTGCCTGTTGCAGATGAAAGGCACTGGGCACTGACTCGTTAAAATGCAAAAGAAATCAAACACCGCTCACATAACTAACCCTGATGAATGCCTTTACCAGAGGATCTCAGATGTGTATGTGGGTAAAAAACAGGAGGAAATAGGCTTTTATGAGCCCCTGCAACCAGGGGCTCATGAAACTCTATGCCTATTGCACATGGAAAGCACTAGACGAAGGGCACATAGTAGTGACAGGCCTGCCCTAGTCATGGTTTAAATGTGAAATAAGGATGCTCCTACACAGACCCAACACAATACAACAAGTTATGGTAAGACCATGATAGCCAAGGGTGCTACCAAAACAGCTTGGTGCCAGTTGGATCTCCAGACCCCGGGTAACAGAAAATTGGATTTGTCAAACCCTGAATGAATCCAAATTCAAGATCTCAGGAAAACTTTGTACCAAGACATCCAATGTTTCCATCCAAGCCGATATAGTTGAGGTCAGCTTCAGCAGCTCTGCGGTCACGATCATCCTCCTGTGACCAGTCACGCAGGGTGAAAATATTCTTCTGGCGGTATGCGGCATTGTCATCAAAGCTGATCTTGGCATCCATGCAGTACACTGTCGGAGAAAAATCAAATTTTAAGTTCTTAACCCTTTTACAGTTTTAGCTCCAAGGTCCCATTTCTCAAATTTTGGAAGTGTTGCCTAACGACTATGTGCCAGTTGTAGGAGATGGATTGATCATGATAATTTAAGGGAAGTGCCAGATGAGCTTGGCGCCTGAAGGCACCAAGCTCATCTGGCACTACCCTTGAATTATCATGATCAATCCATCTCCTGCTACAGGGTCCTGGGGCTAAAAGGGTTAATTTTCATGGACTAGAGGACGGAGTAAATCCATTCCCTACCAGTGGACGCAAATCAAGTTTCTGAAATCTTTGCTGATTCAACGACAATGAGCCCCAGACATCCAAGGAGCTTGGCGTCAGCAAGAGGAATAGATTCTCATGAGCTCCCACAACTGTGGGGGTCCATGATGATCTATCCCTTGCAGTTGGATCCTGCTCAGTTTTTCTCAGCAGTAAAAGGGTCAATATTGATGATGTACTTTTTGTTGTTTGTTTAATCTCTTTCTGCGCAGCACATTCACACCATAATAATAATAATAATAATAATAATTACGGTATTTATAATGCGCTTATCTTATAATAATTATAACTCTATGCGCGCACTCACAACTCGCGCACGCATGCGCACGCTTTAGACAACGACTCACGTACCACAAATAGTGAAATACATTACGACAGTCTGCTTAGGGTGGGGAGTGTGGTGGTATAGTGCTAGAACTGTTGAAAGAGGTGAGTTTTGAGGGCGGACTGGAAGGAGGAGAGAGAGTGTTTCTGACGGAGAGAGAGTGGGAGAGTGTTCCAGGTGGATGGACCGTATACTGAGAAGGAGCGGGACAACACAGCACGAGATGGATTGGCCATAATAGTTTAAGGGTAGTGCCACATTAGCTCAGCATTCATGCAGCTAATCTGGCACTAACCGTGAACTGTCATGGCTGATTATCCCTCACAGGTGGGATTTTCTCTTAGGTATACTTTCTCAGGGGCACAAGTAAAAAATTTCAGTCATCATAGTGTAAGTATAAATTAGCTCAGTACATCCTAAGGGAGTTTAAAAAAATAAAAAAAATGTGCCTATACATTGTCCTACGAAGACTAAATTACAGATTAGGAGACAGATCAACCATTTCAGTTCAAGGGTGGTGCCAGAATAGCTTGGCGCCTGAGGCACCAAGCTGTTCTGGCACCACCCTTGAACTATCAGAGTCAAATTAATTTCAAGCAGTAGTGTATCAGAAATAAAAGGGTTAATTAAATTATTTTCTTCCATGAGATAGAAAGTGACACCCCAATCTCCCCCCCCCCCCCCCCCCCCCCCCCCCCCCAATGAGAAGTATAATCTGTACCTTCCCCGTGGTTGTCCTCTGACATAGGGTTAATCTCCACCATAGTGGCGTCGTACTTTAAGAAAATGTCATTGTACAGCTTTGTGATGTAGTTCGCTGCCTGCACACACAACATAATTCCAGATTTTATCAGCTTATTTATTCCTGACATACCAAAGCAGGAGACTTCTCAACCATGACAGTTCAAGGGTGGTGCCAGAAGAGCTTTTGCCTACAGGCCAAGAACAATAAAGTCAGACCATGTTATTCACGATCATGTTAATCCTTTTGCTGTCAGTAGTGGCATTTGCCACCCTGATTCCTGCAGCAATCATCATGACAAAAACCATTACTGACAACCAAAGTGTTAATGTAATGTGGAATTAACCCTTTTCATCCTGATACACTGCTGCTTTAAATTAATTTGACTATGATCGTTCAAGGGTGGTGCCAGAATAGCTTGGCGCATCAGGCGCCAAGCTATTCTGGCACCACCCTTCAACTAAAATGGTTGATCTATCGCCTAATCTATAATTTAGCCTTCATAGGACAATAAGCCGAATAAAAAATATCAGCCTGAGGATGTAATGGGTTAACATTGTATTGTGAAGAGAAACCACTTGGTAAGCAAAAGGTCATCAGGCTGACACCTTTTTCTCACTGGGCATCCCCATGGGAGCCAAAGACCTATGCGCCCTACGTCAGATACAGCAGTATAAGTGCATAATACTACAGCTGACCTACACTACACTTTTGCATTTGTACAAATTCCGTTTCCTGAGGTAAGCAATGTTTTTTGAGGGAAAGACAAAGAAATGTAGTCAATTTCCTGAGGGAAATGGAAAAAAATCTATGGAACACTTTGGCCCCTTTACTGAAGAGTTCCTCAGGATCAGAAAAAGGCGTGTTAACCCATTACATCCTGAGGATGTTTAAAAAAAATTTTTTTTGCTTATTGTTCTATGAAGGCTATGTCATAGATTAGGAGACCAACCATTTTAGTTCAACTACAGAGTCAAATTTATTTCAAGCAGCAGTGTATCAGAATGGAAAGAATTAATGGTCACAAAACGCCTTCAGGGAATGTTCTGACCACCAGTCTAGAAGCTCAAAGTGGCTATCTTTGCCTCACTGTGACATGGTAACCGCTGTGGTGTTTAAACGTTGTATGTTGATCTTTTTTTAATTTGGCTGGAAAAGATAACACATTGTACACCAGGACCAAAATCCCCAAATGTTGAGGGTACCCTCTGAAGGACTGTATTACAATTCTAGAGACAGATTGAGCACGATAGTTCAAGGGTGGTGTCAGAATAGCTTTGTGCCTATGGGCGCCAAGCTATTCTGGCACCACCCCTTAACTATCATGATCCGTGTCTTGCTGTGGTGTGTCGGGGCTGAATGAGTTAATTAACTTTTTAAATATGTGAAATCTAAAAGACAAATGCAAAACAGTACTGCTTGTCATGGACTTCAACCCCCAGTTGCAGGAAACATTCCCAGGTCAGTAACTGCCAACAAACAGTCCCTCGGCATTGCAGCGAGATTTTTGCAAGGGGCTAAAAACAGATCAATTTAAGCTGTTGTAACTATCACAGGCAGGTACTGGCTGTTGAAAATTACGTGCAACTCGGCCCTGGTGCTGTGTAAAGTCAAACAGCTAATATGTCGTCGCAAACATCCCATTCTCCTGAGTCACCTTGTCTATAGAGCCGGCGCTGAAGCCCATTTCCTTTGCCACGTACACTGCCTGCTCCCTCTGTAGACCTAAATTAATGTCCACCGGCTCCTTGATGATGGCCGTAGGGTTTTCCACCGCCACTTCTTCAATGTTCACTCCACCCTGAGAACTTCCCACTAACACTGGGCCCTTTAAAGGTTAGAAAGAAAAACTGAATTAGTAACAGCCAATTGTACAACATTGGTCAGAACGATTCAGCTTTTCAAAATCCCAAGAAAGCTGAATTTCAGCTTTTTTGATCAGATCAAACAACCAGCCTGTTCCATCTGCAAGAGGCACACATTCTCATGAGCCCCTGCATCTGCAGGGGCTCATGAGAATTTGTCTCTTGCTTGCTATGGATCATGGGGCATGTTCAGTCCATGGACTGCTTACAGTCATTTCAATTTGTGCACGCGCATGTGCAGCAGCTGGCTGTGTGTGTCAAGGATGATGCCAAACCATTCTGGCACCATCCTTGAAATATCATGGTTAACCCATATCATACTGAGGCTAAAAGCTTGAAATTTGTACACTGTCATATTCAAGCAACATTATAGTACTTACAGATAAGGAATAGGACTTAGACCAATGGCTTTAGTTCAAGGTTGGTGCCAGAATAGCTTGGCGCCTAAAGGCGCCAAGCTATTTTGGCACCACCCTTGAACTATTTTAGTCAAACCTATTTCACACACTGGTGTATTCCAAATGATAAGGGTTAACCCATTTAGTGCCAGCTGATGCAGACTGTTTCTGCACTCTTCTTTAATGCAATACACATGAAAACCTAGCTGTGACAGAAACATGGCTTCAAAGTGATGTCAGCAAGAGGCAGAGGTCTGTACCTCTTGCAGCTGGATGGTATTCAGCTTTCTTTCTTGGCAATGAATGGGTTAATCTATCTGTTTAAACGTGTAGTCCTCACAGGACAACTAAAAGAAGAATTAGGAAATGTTGAACTCAGGGCTCAACATGATAAGAGCACTGCTCTCTCCCCTCTTTCCACACATAAAAATTATATTATAAAATTGCTGACAAATCCCAGACTTGATTACCTGAAAAAACTTTTGTCAGTACTCCAGGCAGTTAAAAACCAGATTATGGCAGTTTTGACCAGATTTATTTGTAAACCGGTAAAGATACTATTACTGCTACTATGCATTTTGCTATAAAACGATGTATTTTTACATGCCAGCCATAAATGAGACAAAAATCATTTTCATGATATACTTTCATTTAATTCAATTGCGTTTATATGTAGGACTACTTTGTGTTTTTTTTTCTCTTTTCTTTGATTGTCGCCCTTTTTTTTTTTTTTTTTTTTTTTGTTAATATAATTAGGATGACACTTGCCGACTTGGTCACTTTACTGAAGATTGTTTTTTTTTTTTTTACAGTCTATACATGGTGAATAAAATGCTGCTTAAACCAACCTTGTGCTGTCTGACCTGACTGTTTTGACCTGAGCAGCTGAGAACATGCCTCTGATCGATGCTGAACCTTTGGCAGCATTTTCAATCTTGGCATGGGCTTTGGAGGAAATATGTCTCTCACAATCATTTCGACCACCATGTGCAACCGTGAAATCTGTTTGGCACAATATGCATCACGCAAAATCCTGATCTTTTGACGATACAGTCAAACAAGGCCACTTTTCATTGTATGCTTTCAAAAAGCTGTGCTTTCGAGCAACCTGCTTGGCAGTTCGTCAGAAGAATGATCAGCATCACGGCTTCCGTCGTTTCATTTTTGGCTACTATGAATAACTATCGGATAGGATAGTATTCTTTCTCACTAGTGTAAATCAAATGGCATCGAAAGCTAAACTATCCAAGGGAAGCAGTCACTTTCATAGCACACCCCCCTCTTTCCTATCTATTTTTTGTGCTTTGACCAAAATAGACCCATGATCACTGGTCGATCATGCACAATTCTCTCCCCTGACAGTGCTTTTAACTACTTTACTTTGTAATCTTCCTAAAATATTAGCACTGGCAGTCTCCCTTTTTGTTTTCATTTATTACTACAATATCGACTGCAACCCCTTCCCCCCTTTTAGTAGGTTCTCTCTTAGGGTGCATGGAAATTTAGCTCTAAGTAGAGGCATGGAATGTATGCCCCTGCAGACACCACAATAAAATGTCTTTATCCAAGGGAAGTAACAACAACTGAGCGTCTTTTAATAGAAAAAAAAAAAAAAAAAAACACAAAAATGTTGTGACCGTATTTTATACAACCTGACCAGATGATCGTATTCTCAGGCTAAAATCCATATGAATACGAAGTCTGAAATCCAAAAAGACAAGACGCAAATATACAAAACAAACTCCTACCCCAAAGGCGCGTTCCATGGTGATAGCAAAGTAGAACTCTCGCCTTGAATATAGCCGCTCTGCAATCATGACCTTCTGACAAATACGCCCTTCCTTCCCTGTCTGTTTGGTAAACAACTTGTGATTGATCATCTTCTCCGCTATGCTTTTTGCTTCTTCTGCACTGAAAGAAAATTAACATCACATTATCATCAGAAATGTTTGAAAATGGAGGCACAGATCCACCCGAGCCCAATAAAATTCATTTTTCTCTAAAAGGTATTTTTTCGAAAAATACTTACCGATGACATGACTTTGTGGAAGTGTCTACTACTTACTCAATTCTAGCCTAAGAACCCGTTGTGTTACCACACAACCCGGGAGGCACTCGGGGAACCCCCAGAGGGGCCGAGAGTTGTCTCCCATTCCTGCCCATCCGGTTCCGAGTCACGTGGTGACTAACCAGTCAGGATACTTAGCTCACCAGCGGCAAGCGGGGCAGGTGAGTCATGTCATCGGTAAGTATTTTTCGAAAAAATACCTTTTAGAGAAAAATTAATTTGTTTCTTCAAAAACATTACCGATGACATGACTTTGTGGAAGAATTGTGATAAGGAGGAGGGTGCCGCGCCCAACCACCCCCATAGGGCCAATTAGAGCCATCCTCCCTGCCGAAAACTCCCAACAATCCTAGCTAGGTGCGTACCTACGGCGCCTGTGGCGCCGGGAGGGAGTGTTGCGCCGCAGTGATGTCCCCCACCAGTGCGAGGTTGTCTCGCTGGCCTGCCAGATCCCGGAGGTAGAAGCAGGCGAAGGTTGATTCTGCCCACCAGTCCACGGCAGCCATGATGTCTTTGACAGCGCAGTTCCGGTCGAAAGCGACGCTCTTGACCATGGCGCGTACCTCGTGTGCACGTATCTTTAGCCTCTTCACTCCCTGCGGGGAGAGGTCCTGGTAGGCGGACCGTATGACCGAGCGTAGCCAGGAGATCGGCTGGGTTGTTATGTCAGGTCTGCCGGGCTTCAAAGGCAGAAAGAGGCGTGAGCGTCCTCTCTGGACGGCTTTGGTTCGGCGTAGGTACACGCATAGGGCTCACACAGGATCTTGTTGCCTGGTCTCCTGGGGGAAGTTCGTCCCTCTCAGCGGCCGTAAGGTGATCACCTGTGGCGCGGTCAAAAGAGACCTGGTCTTGGCAATGAAGGCAGGGTCCGTAAGCAGCTGCACGGAACCATCCGCTCGAAACTGCAGGCAGGCAGGGCGCGCTGACAGCGCGTGTAGCTCGCTAACTCGGGCCGCCGTGGCAAAAGCCAACAGGAAGCAAGTCTTACGAGTCACATCCGCCAGGCGGGCCAAAGGCAGCGGTTCGAATCTGGCAGAATTCAGCCAAGTCAGTACCCAAGGTAGGTCCCAGCGAGGAATGAGCGATCGGGGCACTGGACGCTGCAGGCCGAAGTGAGTCATAAGGTCGGTGACGTCTTTACAGGCGCTGGGATCCGGGCGGTCGATGTGCCGGTAGGTGTCGGCAATCATGGACAAGTACCCCCTGACGGTTATAGGGGCCAATCCTAGGCCTCCGAAGAGCCAGAGGAAGAAGTCTGCGAGCTGGAGGTTAGTTAGGTCGGTGGGGGCGAGGCGCTGGTCATCGCACCAGGAGCACAGTACTCGCCATTTTCCTTCGTAGACGTGTCGTGTCGAGGGTTCGCCGGCTGTAGCGATAGCTTCCACTGCTGCACTCGAGAAGCTTCTAGCGGCGAGGGCTTGCCACACAACCTCCAAGCGTGAAGGAGTAGGCGCTCCGGGCACGGGTGGAACAGCGATTGTCGGGGTTGCTTGAGCATCGTTCGGGGCGCAGGAAGCAGCAGAGGGGGGTTCCATGGCGAGGCTGAGGAGGTCGGTGGTCCAGGACCGGTTCCAAGATAACGGGGCGACCAGTAGGACGACCGCATTGCATCCCCGAAGCTTGAGAAGGACTTTGGGGACAAGGACTGTCGGGGGGTACACGTACGCGATGAGTCCGTCCCATGGGATGGACAGCGTGTCGACTGCCGAGGCCAGAGGGTCTGGGATCGGGGACACAAATAGGGGAAGCTGGTGATTCCACCTCGTGGCAAACAGGTCGACCATTGGCGTCTCCCATTGCGCGCAGATCATCCGAAAGATGTCCTGGCGTAAGGTTCACTCCATGTGTAGCAACTGGCCGCATCGGGAGAGAGAGTCGGCCAACACATTCGGGTATGTGACGAGCACGGAGGGAATGTTGCGGTCCTTGCACCAGCGCATCAGATGGTAGAGGAGCATGCACAGGTCGGGTGAGCGGGTCCCGGCCTGTTTCTGGATGTAAGCCACCACTGTCGCGTTGTTGGAGAGGACGAGCAGTTCCTGGAGACTGAGTTGTTCCTCCCACGCGATGAGGGCTTGGCAGACTGCTTGCAGCTCCAACCAGTTGATGTGCTTGTCCGCAAACTCCGAAGGCCAGGGGCCGGACGTCGTGAGGAACCGCGGTAGCAGGTGGGCTCCCCAACCAGCAAGACTTGCATCGACACACATGGTGAGTCGAGGAGGAGGAGCGGTGAGGGGGACTCCCGAAGCGAGCCACAACGCGTCCGTCCAACGCAGGAGATGGGGGCGAATCAACGGAGACACGGGAACCATGGCGGTCAGATCGCCTGAGGAGGGACGCCAGAGAAGCAGGAGGTGCAGCTGTAGCGGCCGGGCGTAGAGACGACCGAGGGGGAGTAGATCCGCCACCGCATTGATAAAACCAAGGAGCTGAAGCCACTCTGGTGGAGGCTGCGTCCTGCTGGGCTACCTGGCCGGCTAGGGCGGCCAACTTCAGGATCCGTGGCTCCGGCAAACGCACCCTGTTGAGGTCGGTGGCGAACTCCATGCCGAGATGGATGAAGCAACGCGAGGGAGTGAGGTCCGACTTGCCCGCGTTGACTAGGAACCCCAACCGCGACAACAGCCGTATCAGTGCGTCCCTGTCCGATCTCAGGTGGGTCTCCAATTGGTTGCGCAGGAGGAGGTCGTCGAGGTAGTTCGACGTCGGGCTGGAAGACGACTGCCGTGCCTTGGCCAACACTGCGTCCATGATGCGGGTAAAGACCCATGGGCTGAGGTTGAGACCGAACGGCAGGGCCCGAAACTGGTAAACTACTCCGTCGCAGGCAAAGCGGAGATACCTCCTGGAGGCCAGGTGCATGGGGACATGGAGATAAGTGTCGGATAATGACTGATCGCGTAGTCCATGGGCTGTACGGAAGCTCCGAGGGCCCGGGCAGTCTCCATGCGAAAGGACGGGCCAGAGATGAACACGTTCAACACTGAGAGGTCGATGACAGGTCGCCACTTGCTGCCTTGTTTGGGCACCACGAAGAGGCGGCTGTAAAAGGTTGGGGAGTCCGGGCGTAGCACAACCTCTGTGGCGACTTCTCCGCGAAGGGCGCAGGCCTTGAGCTCGTCTGATGGAACCTCGGTCCACAACGGAGAGCAACGCAGTGGAGGCGGGGAGCAAAAGGCGTTCCGAAGGCCCTCGGTAATGGTCTCCAAAATCCAGGGGTCATCTGGAAACAGCGAGCGCCACTCCTCGCTGCACAGTGCAAGCCTCCCGCCGACTGGAGACTCGGGCGCGGTCGGCGGAGGCAGAAGCGGGGCAAAGTCAGGTGGCCCGCCCGCGCCCTGGGCGATGGGCAGGACGGGGCCAGGCGGGGGCAGGGGCGCTAACAGGTCCGGGGCAGCCGAAAGCGGGGCGGCGACGAGGGGCCCGCGGAGTCGCGGGGGCGGACGACGCAGCGGGTCTGGTGGTCCGCAGGGCGCGACCCACGGCCTTGCGGGCGGCCAGAAAGCGCTGTGGGGCCGTCTTGCGAGGCCAACGGTCCGAGTTAGCATCCTTCACGGTCTGCCAGGTCTCACTGAAGAGCAGAGGGCCACCCAGGGGAGCACAGCGCAGCTGAGTCCTCAGATCGGGGGGGCATTCCGCGGCAGACCAGCAACACGGCATCCCGACGTAACAGGTCGCAGTTGGAGGCGGCAGCCATCGCATTGACCGACGAGTGATACGCTGCCCGGTTGGCCGCTTCCGCAAGAGCGAGAAGGTCTCCGAGGAGGGGCGTCAAGGAGGGATGCCAGGAGTCCTCGATGCGACGGACGAAGGCTTGGGTCAGCAGTTCCATAAATCCCGCACAGGCTAAGGTGTTACGGACGAGCGAGGCCGTCTTGTCCAAACCGTGGGGCAGGGAGCGTTTCAGCAGAGCGGCACCTCCAGCCTGCACCAAGGCCGGCGGATCCACAGCAGGCACCGGGCAGGCGAACGCCTGGGAGTGTCCTGAGTACCAGTCCTGACGAAAGGCAATGTTGAGTCCGGCAAGCCACCTACGGTCGGAGAAGAATTCGGAGTCCCGGGAACCCGACAGGAGGTGCGCTGAGAAGGTGTCACGGAGGTCACGAAAGCCGGGAGGCTGTGGCAGGGACTTGAATCTCTTCACCTGTCTTCCAGCGTCCACAAACGCAGAGATCTTCCTCTTGAGCGGGGGTGACACGGGCAGTCAACCGCGGGAAGCATGGCGGTGATGAGACGAGCAACTTCGTCCAGGGCAAGCATGGTGTCTGTACGCGACAAAGGGGCCAGCTTGCGGGAAACCGAGGAGACAGAAGAAGAAGAGCGAGGCGAAGGCGAGCGGCTAAGCCCCCCGAGAAGCGCGGAGATGGAGTCCTCAGCGAGTAGGCTCAGGGTCTCATCCTCCAGAGGGCAGAGGAAGGGGGACAGGCGAAGCCGACAGGGGCTAAGGGCGACAACATCCAATCTCCGGCGGCCAGTGGAGGGGGAGGGGAAGCGACCCGACACAAGCGGGATGCCGACGAAGAAGACCGGACGGCGAGCGAGGCGCGGGACGTCGTGGTGAAGACCTACTGCCGCGGGCAGGGCGTCCGGGCGAGCGACTGCGACTACGCGAACAGGGCCGACGAAGCCGAGGAGGGGGTTGGCTGGCCGGGTGAGGGGAGGAGGGACGAGACAAACGGGAGTCCGGTCGAGGGAAGGAGGACGAGCGCGACGACACCGAAGAACGGTGGGAGCCAAGGCCCCTGGAACGGCGCAATGCATGGTCCTTCCTTTGCTTGCAAACAGGGGAGCGAGAGCGTCTGGTAGAGCTGGAGTGGCATGGGGGCTCTAAACTGCCCGAAGTCCTTGGACGCGTGGGTAAAGGTCTCTCTGAGCTGGGCTCAAAGAGGCGGGCTCTCTACCGGAGAAGTGACTCCCAGTAAGAGTCAGCGGGCTTTCTTGGAGACAAAGAAGTACCCAACGGAGAAAGAAACACGCTTAGAAAAAACGGTACAACACAATTTATTAATATTTCGGGTAAATACCCTTTGTCAAAATAGACAAACAAACAGAGACATTATTTGCTACTTATCTTCAGATGCAGAAGGAATGTGGCAACTGAAGGAATGTGGCAACCGCACGAGACCACACCGACCTTATGGAAAAGACGCCACACCGGACGCGGGAGCCTAGCGCTCGGAGCGGGACTGCTTTCAACGCGATCGCTTCCAGGAGGGAGCCTGCCCGGACAAAGCCTACTGACAGGCAGAGAGCCCGCCTCACTGAGCCCGGTTCGGAGAGACGCGTGGCGAGGCGCATCCGGCGCAGGGGAGACAGACCTTGTGGTTATCTGAGGCCACTGGAACCCTCCGCAATGCGTGCAGGTCATCAACAGGCCACTGCAACATATAACAGATCTGAAGGTATGCGGGCGAGGGCCTGTGGAACCCTGCCCTGGTAAGGAAAGCCTTCGCAACACAAAAAGGTACAAACAGCGAACTACAAACCTGTCAGTAAGCGTCTGGGCCTGCAATATTTATCCCCATAACGGCGTTGGGTACTTCTTTGCATTTCACACGCTTGGCAGTCACCTTTTTGGTCTGGATTTCTTGGAGACAAGCGGGGACTGACAACGGACATGGTACGGCGCGTGGCGTGTCTCTCCGAACCGGGCTCAGTGAGGCGGGCTCTCTGCCTGTCAGTAGGCTTTGTCCGGGCAGGCTCCCTCCTGGAAGCGATCGCGTTGAAAGCAGTCCCGCTCCGAGCGCTAGGCTCCCGCGTCCGGTGTGGCGTCTTTTCCATAAGGTCGGTGTGGTCTCGTGCGGTCAGTGCGCAGGGCATGGCGCCTGGTTTCGGATCACACACAGGTGCCAGTCGCTCGCATCTGTAAAAACTCCATAACTGCGACCAGCGCAGCTCAGGCCAGGTGGAGCAGGTGTCGCAAGCGTGGTCGGAGGCGCATCCGGCGCAGGGGAGACAGACCTTGTGGTTATCTGAGGCCACTGGAACCCTCCGCAATGCGTGCAGGTCATCAACAGGCCACTGCAACATATAACAGATCTGAAGGTATGCGGGCGAGGGCCTGTGGAACCCTGCCCTGGTAAGGAAAGCCTTCGCAACACAAAAAGGTACAAACAGCGAACTACAAACCTGTCAGTAAGCGTCTGGGCCTGCAATATTTATCCCCATAAAGCTAGTGGGCGCGGGCACGTGGGGCCCCGCCAAGCTAAGGCGAGCATACGACGCATCAGGCACAACAAAAACTCAAGCATGTCATGACAGGTACAGGCACGAAGCAAGCGTCTGGTACAGCAACATTTACCAACGTAATGACAACAGGGTGCGGGCACGAGGGGCCCCACCAACCTAAGCGAGCCATGGACGCATAACGTCTCCCCACGAAACCCAACAAGGTACAAGCCAGCAGGTAAGCGCCAAGTCTTGCCACACCAATCAGCTGAAAGGTGAGTGAGCGTGGGCCCCGCCAAGCTAAGGGGAGATTTTGGCGCGAAAAGTTACAGAGAAGATGAAGACTGTCTTCGTCCCTGCTCGAACCGGCGCCCAGCCCGGGAGCCGGCCGAGGGCCAACCCATCTACCTTACCTCTCCGCCGGAGCGGGAACGGGGGAAGAAACGTCCATAACACCCACGGCGCGAACGCGGGCGATGTCCCAGCAAAGCGCAGTGAGCAGCCCAACAACCGAAGACGCAGGAGAGGGCAGCAGCTAAACGAAGAGGGGACCAGCAAACCCACCCAGGGCACCAGGAGGGTCGACGAAGTAGGAGTTAAACAAGAATGCAAGTGTCCGAAAGACCGGTGAGCAACCGGTCGAAAGTTTCTAAGTCCGTAGGCTAGAGCAAACACGTCTGAACGGTGTGAGCATAAGTAGCATGACTGGTTAGTCACCACGTGACTCGGAACCGGATGGGCAGGAATGGGAGACAACTCTCGGCCCCTCTGGGGGTTCCCCGAGTGCCTCCCGGGTTGTGTGGTAACACAACGGGTTCTTAGGCTAGAATTGAGTAAGTAGTAGACACTTCCACAAAGTCATGTCATTGGTAATGTTTTTGAAAAAAACAAATCAAACAACTGAATTACTGAATTAATTTTTTTTTTTTTTAGTGTGTGTGTGTGTGTGGGGGAGGGGGGGGGGGAAGGGGATTGAACCATACACAATAACCTGTATCACAAATTCACTGTCAATTCCAAAGTTTCTCAAACCCTGCTTCCACAACCTTTATTTCTAAATTCATGGGTGACAGAGCAATAAATTGAAATGACTCTAAACGGTCCATGCCCTATAATCTATGGCCAGCAAGAGACATAAATTTTCATGGGCCCCTGCAGATGCTGGGGCTCATGAGAATTTATGCCTCTTGCAGAAGAAACAGGCTGCCCGAAGGACTTGCTCTGTCTGATCCAAAAAGCTGGAATTTTTTTCTAGAATTTTGAAAATGCTGAATTAGTCTCCAGGATAGTTGAATGTCACCCATGTGAATTGTAACCAATGCTGTCTAAGGGCTGCTTCTTTTCCTTTCGGTATTTGCCCATAATCTTCTGCGTGTTGGTAGCGGTATTAGCTGCGATGATTCCTGTAGGAAACATCACGACTAAAACCATCACCGACATGCAAAGGGTTAAAAACCAGTAAAATACCAAGAATTTCCTGTTACTGATACATGCTCACCACATTTCACAAAAGACAGATAAAATTTTCACTTACGAGAAGACAAGTTTGACTCCCCCCTTAAGGCCGCTGTCCCACGTTCCCTTTCCTCTCCCACCGGCCAACACTTGTGCTTTCACCACCACATCTGGTGCACCTGACGCCTTGCCTGCAACCAGGGTACAACAGTTACTTCTATTTCTAACACTTTTTCTGCGTTCATAATACATGTGTATGATGGCCATGTCAAATCTTCAGTTTTTAGACCGCAAAAAAAAACAAAAACAACCCAAACTAACAAAAGTTAATCATTTACTTGGAGCAAAACTACATTCACACAATATGCGCACCACAAGTTCTTCACTTTTCATTTTGACTGTGATGGAAACTCTCATCGTGTGAAGGATCTTCTCCTGCAGTATGGTCTAACTCAGGCTGACATTGAACCTACACACCGCTCTGGACATAATTATACTGGACTGGGTTATCCACAGAGAGACCGACCAGCTCCTTTCATCAGCCTGTGTCTCCAATCACCTTGTGTCCGACCACAGATCCATTGTATGTGATCTGAATATCATTACCCCTCCTCCCGGGACCATCACAAGCAGAAACCTCCGTGTAATAGACCATGAGTCGTTCCATGCTGATCTGGCCGGTGTCCTGTCCAACATACCCTCCCCCACAGCCTCCACCCTCAATGCTGATCTCTCCACTCTTATCGACCATCACGCGCCAGCCACCATGAGGACTGTGAGAAGATCCAAGTGCTCTCTGTGGTTTGTCCCTGACATTCAGACAGCGAAGCAAGAGAGACGTCGTGCTGAGCGTGCATGGCGTGCGTCCTGCTTGGAAGATCTACAACGCCGCCAAGCATGCCGTCACGCATCTGGTTCTTCATGCCAAGAATGTCTTTTTCAGCAGTAAGATAGCTGAGAGTGACACTTGTAAGAAACTGTTTAGTATTACGAACTCCTTGCTTGGCAAGTGCAAGACTTCTCCGCTTCCCGTTACCATCCCTGCAAGTGATCTTCCTCAAGTTTTTTGTGACCTTTTCTGTGATAAGATCAGACATATTCGCGATGAACTGGATAAGCTTAGTTTGTCTGTTGTTTTGTCGCCGTCACCTTGTTTCGGTCATGGGACCTCTTTTGCGTGTTTTGAGCCAGTTACAGAGGCGACTATTCTCGACATTTAAAAAAAGACGCATCCAAAGACATGCGAAAGAAATCCCATACCCACGCCTCTTCCGTACCAACACATTGATCTTTTGATTAGTCCCATGACCCACATCATTAATGTGTCTCTGTCCACTGGTGTATTCCAGGATAAGTTCAAGACGGCCTTAGTTAGACCATTGCTGAAAAAAAAAAAACCTCGATCCTAATGTACTGCAAACTTACAGACCTATCTCCACCCTTCCCTTTATTTCTAAAATCCTCGAGAAGGTTGTTTTATCTCAGATGTTGAAGCACCCCCAAGAAAATTATCTCCTACTTACGTCCCTTCCAGTCCACATACTTACCCGGCCGCTCCACTGAAATGCCCTGATTAGAATCTTAAACGATCTCCTCTACGCTGAGGATATTAATGAGCTGTCTGTCCTGACTCTCCTTGACCTGTCCGCAGCCTTTGATACTATCGATCACTCCGTTCTTCTGTCTCGTCTTCACTTTGACTATGGCTTCTCTGACCGTGCTTTACTCTGGATGGAGTCATACCTCACAAACCGGCAACTATTTGTCTCTGTCAACGGCTGTCACTCTGCCCCACCCCCACTACTTTTTGGAGTGCCCCAAGGTTCTGTGCTTGGGCCAATTTTCTTCATTCTGTATATGCAGCCGTTAGCTACTATTTTTTCAAACTATTCTGTTATACATCATATGTTGGCTGATGACACACAGTTGCACGATTCTGATCCCGTCCCTGAAGCTGGTCGTTTAATTTCCAACATGGAAAACTGTCTGACAGAAGTTAAAGACTGGATGATTAGAAATAAACTCCAGCTAAATGATGGTCCATGCTTATCACAGCTGGTGTGCGTCCTTCGCAGTTGTCCTGTCTTCCCAGTCACATCTCTGTGGGTCAAAATCAAATCACTTTCTCTGACAGAGTCAAAAACCTTGGTGTTTTCATTGACAGAGACCTCAAAATTAATATGTTAGTCATATAAGCAGAACAGCTTTTATTGAACTTTGGTGCATTAGCAGTGTTAGAGTTAGAGTCTTACTCTTAGACAGTATCTGATGCCCGAAGCAACTGCAATCCTTGTCTCCTTTGTTTTATCAGGGTTAGACTACTGTAACTCCCTCCTTTCTGGCCTGCCTAAAACCCAGCTAGATAAACTGCAGAGAGTGCAAAACAGTGCTGCCCGTTTAGTTCTGCGCATGCGTAAGCGTGACCATATCTGCCCTGCCCTTGAAAAACTCCATTGGCTGCCCGTACAAGAACACATTCTGTATAAACTGTCCTGCATGTGCTTCAACTCTATCAACCTGACTTCTCCTGCTTATATCTCTGATTTACTCCATCTGTATACTCCATCTCGCACAGGTCTTCCATTCTTCCTTCCTCCGACACACGTAAATTTCGCCTTCCCAATTTCAAATGTAAAACACGTAGTGCTCGTGTCTTCTCTCATCTTGGCCCCGCCACTTGGAACAACCTCCCCGCCCTGATCTGTAACTGTCAAACGCTCTCCTCATTTAAATCACTTCTCAAAACCCACCTCTACAACGCTGCTTTTTACTAGTTCATTTCCCCAGCCATGCACAATTCATCACCACGGTCATGTGCGTGTGTGTGCGTGTGTGTGTGTGTGTGTGTGTGTGTGTGTGCAGGGCCGGACCTGGGAAAAGTCGATGGGGGGGTTACAGATTCAGTATAAAGCGAAGGCGCGAAGCGCCGAGCCTTCTAGGGGGGTCCGGGGGCATGCCCCCCCGTAATTTTTTTTTTTCAAGGATGCAAAATGGTGCAATCTGGTGCAATCTGAGCCTTGAAAAAGCCATTTGTGATGGTCTGGGGACTGAGCTTTTTGAACAATCGAACTGACAAACTGGGGTACAAAAATTATCACCTGCCCCTCCCTTAAAAAAAACACCCACACCCACACCCACACCCACACACACACACACACACACAAACATTTATTTATCAACAGAGATGTTTTGTATACTATTATTATTCACTACTTTTCGTTGATCGTTAACGGTATAAAGCTTTACCTTGTAGTTTATGAACATCAGGGCCCTGCTTTCACTTCAGTTCAGTCTTGCTGCACTAGGTTCCTCGGCATTAGTACCATTTGTGAATTGTATCTTCTGGCAAAACAGTTCACTGCCTCTTTGAAGTCAATATCAACATCCCTGTGCACTTTCAGTAAAGCAAGTGCATTGAGTCTCTGTTGCCCCATTGTAGAGCGCAGGTAGTTTTTCAGGTTGCGCAACTGACTGTTTGAACGCTCACACTCGGCAGTAGTGACAGGCAGGGTGCAAAGGTTCTTTAGCATGATGAACAGGTTGGGATAAAAATCCCTGTCACAGTGTTTCAGTGCTTCTGATGCCGTGGATGGGATGATAGCTGTCGCATTCTCAGCAGCACTTCGCCATTTGCAAACCCACCGTTGGTATTCTGCATCAAGGGTAGCGTTGTCTGGTAGGTCAGACTCCCACAACATTGCCAGTGTCTTCACCCCTTCTGGAACCTGCATGAAACCATCCTGGTTGTCTATTAAAGTGCTTGGCACCAGACAGAGACCATCAACTGCTAGGTCAGCATTTTTGAACCTCGAGTCCAATTCGGTTGACAGGTGTTCCAAGAAAGGAATGGCAATGCTAATCTTGAAATATTCTTCTGGAGTGGCCGCAGGTTGGTTGTCACGGAGAGTCTGGCGGGATGCTTGACGAGGAACAACAACATCAGTTGTCAAAGCATTTGCCATTTTGCTGACTTCACCAAACCAGGCAACGAACGCTGTGTCGACATCTCTTCTAATAGAAGACATGCAGTTACTGACCTCTTTGATTTCCCTGTAGGCATCGACAACATCTTTTGTTCTTTTCTGGAGCTTCACTGTCAAGGGTTTTAAGTAACGCAAACAATTGCGGACGACAACGAATGCAACGAGGAAAACACTGCTGCTCAAGGTGTGGAGAAAGCCAGTTGCCTTGGTCAATGTCTCACTGTCCCAATTGTCACTGTCTTCACACATTTGTCCCAAACAGTCGTGAACAACCAGGAAGAGAGATGTGTAAACCTCCAGTGCTTCATGTTTTTCTACCCATCTTGTTCTGCACAGATCAACAAGCTTTGTCTTTGTCGTGTCAGGCTGAGATGCTTCGATGGTATCTTCAAGTTTTCGTTGTCTCTTTGGAGAGTTTGAGAAAAACAGTGACAGTTCCCTCAGTGCTCCCATCATGTTCTTCACTGCAGGCAAGCCGCATGCTTTTACAATGCAGAGACTCAAGCTATGGGAAGCACAGTGAAAGTACAGTGCTTTGTTGTTCCTTGCTTGAAAACGTGCCTGCACTCCTTTAAACTTTCCTGCCATGTTTGCGGCTCCGTCATAACCTTGTCCTCTAACATTGTTGAAATCAAGCCCCCACAAGCCCAGACACTCAACAATCTTGTTGTAAAGTGTTTCACCTGTGGTATCTCTGCACTGGACAAAAGCCAGGAACTCTTCACGAACTTTCAGACTTCCATCGACGAATCTCAATATAATTGAAAGTTGTTCCCAGTTTGAGCTGTCTGTGACTTCGTCAGCAAGCACAGTAAACTGTTTTGCTGCAATAATTTCTGCAAGAATCTTGTTGCGGATCTGATCACCAAGAACCTCTATCAGTCTGTTTTGTGTACTTTTTGAAATGTATGTGGCCTTCTTATCGCATGTATCTAGATGTTTCCGGAGAGTTTCATCTCCTGCATTGATGCACAGATTCAAAAGGGCATTGAAATTGCTTCTGTTCTCACTCTGAAGAATGTCATCATCACAGTTGCCCCTCAGAGCTAACCCCTGTCTTCCACACACTTCAACAATCCTGAAGAGGCTTGTCAGAACTTGTCGATTTGCAGCGATGTTTTCTGCATTTTTCTGATTGATTTCACTGGCGATGCTCTGCTCTGGTTTATCCATGATTGTCAAGCCATTGCATCTTTGTGGTATTGTAATAACGAGTGCTTTTTGATCTGATCACAGGCTTTATTCCAGTTCTTGCATGGCGTCTTCACAAACTTGCCCAGGTTTTCAGTAGACTTTGCAAATAATAGGCAATACTTGCAGTAAGCCCCATCCTCGAAAGGAGAATACACAAGCCAGGAGTACTTTTGCAACCACTCATGCTGAAATTTTCGGTTCTTGTTGTTTATCACTGTTGTTGGAAACTGAAAACCAGGTGATGGTCTCCAGTGTTGCCTTAGAAGATGCTCCTTGTCACGGCTTGACAGTGAAACGACTCGCGTGTGTTTCTTGAAAACTTCACCAAAATCGATATTTTTGTTGCTGGTGATCTGAGAGGAGAAATCTGAAGAGTCAGAAAGCAGGCTCACATCAGGCTGGTTGGTCATTGGCATGGCAGAGGATTCAGAAAGCAGGCCCCCGGCAGGCTGATCAATGCTTGAGGAGGAGTCTGAAATACAAATAAAAGTTGGGTCTATGAGAAGTCTCAGGGCTCGAAATTAGCGGGGGCCCGGGGCCAAAAACCCGCAAAGTTGATTTCGGGCTCGGAAAGTTGAAAAACGAAGGACCCGCTTGGCCCGCAACATAATTCGTCTGCTACAGCTAGCTCTACTCGGCAGTTTCGTATTTGGGCCAAGGGAAGCAACCCACACCGGTGCCCTATGTTTGCAACAGACTCACTCACAGTAATAGTATTGTGTTCTTTTTTTTTTTTTGTTATTGTATTTTTAGTTTACTTCTGTTAACTCAAGTGCACATAAGTGTAATATGAATAGATGATTGAAAAAAAAAGAAGAAAAGGCAAAATCTGTTTGTTTAACTTTAGTTTGTCAGGAAGAGTACTGTTAGGTTTAGTTCCCTTTCATGGTTTTGTTTTGAACTTTTGTGCATTGAGGTCAGATTTTTTGTTCGGTTACTCATATTAAAAATTTAATGATGTGTATTGTGCAATACTCAGTCACAAAACTGAAAAGTATTATACAAGAGACTCACTTGATTTTTTTCTATTTTGTTTAATGGCCATTTCAGGCTCACTAGTCACTGGAATATGTGTGTCACTGAATGTGTGTGTGTGTGTTTTTTCCCCTTTTTTGTTGGTAATGTTTGAAAGTGAACGAAAAGGCAAATAAAAATGACATCACTCAGCAAAATTGGAAATTCAATTGTTTTTATTTTAGATTATCAGACAAATTGTACTTTCTACTTATTATATTCTTATTATATTGTCAATAATTCTTTTGTTTTTTGTCTGCATTATTTTTCAAAGTTGGGCCCCGAAAGTTGCTTGTGGGCTCTCAAATTTTTCAATCAAGGGGCCCGGTGGCCCCCAAAGAAAAAAGTTAATTTCTAGCCCTGAGTCTGAAATACTAAAACGATTGTGTGTGTACCTGTGTGAGAGAGAGAGAGAGAGAGAGAGAGAGAGAGAGAGAGAGAGAGAGAGAGAGAGAGAGAGAGAGAGAGAGAGAGAGAGAGAGAGAGAGAGAGAGAGAGAAAGAGAACAATGAACAATGAACCTTTATTTTCCAACGGTAGAAGTTATTGGTAACAGGACCAGTTTTCAAACTTGCCGTTGCTACATCTACTACATAAGTGACATAGACATGTAAACATACACATACCACACACTGCTGCATGCACTGCTGCATTCGCTTACGCACGCACGCACGCACCACGCACATACACACACACATACCCACACACGCACTCAGGTACGCACGCATGCACATCACAACTCGCGCATGCACGCACGCACACACACACACTCATGTACACCGCAATTCAGTACGCATGCACACACGCACGAACACTCACACACACACACACACACACACTTACACACGCACGCACTCAGGCACATACGCACAAAAACAAACACACGCTCTCGGACACGCACTCCAGACATTCCTACCCGCATACGCGTACGCACAAAAATATAAAATGAGTAAAAATACAAAGTAAAGCAATAAACAAAGAATCATTAAGTACATTAAAGTTCATACAGCAAGGGCAAATATGTATGCAGGTGCTATCTCCCCCCCCCCCCCCCCCCCCCCCCCCCCTCCCCCCCCCTCTCTCTCTCTCTCTCACGCCGACACACACACACATACACACACACACAGCATGCACGCACGCGCACACACACACACACACACACACACACACACACACACACACACACACACACAGAGTCACACATACTGAGAGAGAGAGAGAGAGAGAGAGAGAGAGAGAGAGAGAGAGAGAGAGAGAGAGAGAGAGAGAGAGAGAGAGAGAGAGAGAGAGAGAGAGATCAGAGAGAGAGAGAGAGAGAGAGAGAGAGAGACCTGCAACAAGATAATTACATTTAAAGCATATATATGTCTTCGTTTACACACTTCAGTCAAGCTTAGATATATATTTATGATCTGAAATAACAGCTTTTCTTTTTAGACCCCTCCCCCCAAATGATGGACAAAATCTTTGCTACCTTATGACTCGTAGAGTCTTCTTAGGCTAATGATAGCCAATGGAACACACCAGTCATTTTGTTTAATATTAATTATTAAATTGAAACACTCAATCACGTATCAATTTCAGGTTGTATTTAATTTAATTTTTTTTTTTTTGAGAGGGGGGGGGGGGGGGGGGGGGCGGGGCAGTAAATTACTCACCAACACTGCTTTTACTTGTTCCTATGTCACTGTTTCGAACTCCACTGCCAGTGGTCTCACTTTGGGTTGATTTTTGTCTCTTTCGAGGAACTGCATCATCTGCCGTTTAGAAAAACAACTTTTATTATTATTATTATTATTAAAGGTTTTCTTATATAGCGCTTACCTGTAAACAGCTCTAAGCGCTTTACAATTTACTCAACAACAACAAACAAAAAGAAAAAAAACAAAAAAAACAAAAACAAAGACATAACATAAAAATTAAAACATGAAATTATCCTAAAAGCAACAACAAAAATGTAAAATAAAATAGAACCGTCTTTTCAACATCTTATATATGATTATGCATTGCAGGTGTTAACACGTCTACTACAATTTTATAATAATAATTTAATATAAAAAAACAGTGGTTTTCTGATTAGTTCTTAGCTTATTTTAAATTTCATCAACAAAAGGCCTAAGGGTGAATAATCTTATTTTGTAGCACGCTGTTCACAGGCATAGGAACTGTTAACAAATTTGCTGATTTTCAGCAGTTGGCAAAATTTCAGCACATTTTTATTTTCCATTTTATTATGTGAAAAAGGCAGTGGTTGGGATGCCGTCATGATGGCTTCTTGTCGTTCCAAAAACCGAAGTCGTCATGACGGTTTCGCACCCGGAAAGGCTATGTTGCCGTCACAATTGATGGCGACGCTGTCAAAGTGGTGTCAGTGTCAGCCATCAAGACGGTTCTGTTCTGCTCTCCGAAGAGATTTACATCACAATACATAGCTAGTAAGCTGCACTAGTGAAAACGATACCTTATAACTTAGCCCTTGGTTTTGTTATTGAAAACGATATTTTGCCGTCCAAAGATTTTTTTTATAAATATAAAAGCAATATTGATCATTGATGCCGATATCTTTATTCTTTAAATTGACATTTTTAAAGTTATATATCATAATACTTTGTGAAATAAATTTTAGGCTATGCATTACTTTAATTGTTACCTGTTTTGGTATTTTAATAAGTGGGGCTGTTTTATATCTATGATATTCATTATATGCAGCTAGTATCAGCTCCTACAGCATAGGCTACACTCACAGGAAGGAAGTACCGGCGCCATCGCCACGTGCTCATTTGAATCGAATTCGGAATGGGTGAATTTTACCTAGTTCTACTGACTACATTTCTTTTATGAGACAAAATTGGATTTAAAAATGTACCCACCTTCTGAAATGGAGCTTGATGAAAACCAGCATGACAGTCGCCTACTGCCATCAGCATCTGTTTTTTTCAGTTTCGGCATTTTCGAGGAGACAGCAAAAGTGAAGTGTTACCAAAGAAAATAGATCTAGATTTAAACTTCCCCCCACAAACCTTAATGACGTCAGACGTCTTTTCACTGATCTTTCTCGGAAAGACATGCACTGAAGGAAAGCAACTCTTTTGGGTACCTGGTCGATTCAACGGAAATCCATTTCAACGATGTTTTTGGACGATTCAACGATGGTCGTTTCAACGGATGTTCGTTGCAACGAATTATCATAATTATCAACTTAGCGTCTTAATTAATCTTTCTAAAAAGTCGTTTTTGGGGGATTAGGGCTGTATCAAGGTGAAGGCGCTGGAAGAGGCTTGTGGCCAGAACAAGAAAATATGGCTGCATTTACTAATTTAGGGTTAGGGGTTGGGTTACTTGGTTGTTTCAACGGGAAAACGTTTTGGACGTTTAAACGGATCCCTTGAAATGGATTTCCGTTGAATTGTCTATAAATAACTCTTTGTGCCTTGGATCAAAAGTGACTAAAAACTGCAATGTTTTAAAAACAATAAAAAAATAATAAAACTTTGGAACTCCCTTTGCATAAAAAAAATTCACTGTTCTTTTTTTTTTTTTTTTTTTTTTTTAGGTAACCCCCCCCCCCTGGGTCCGGCCCTGGTGTGTATGCGTGTGTGTGTGTGTGTGTGTGTGTGTGTATGTGTGTGTGTGTGTTAGTTGTTAGCCTTTTCATTGTATCAGTGCTCAGAGCTACTTTTAGAATAAGTGCTTAACAAATCTCCTTTATTATTATTATTATTACTTTCACTCATGCATACCGCGAGAAACGTAATTACATCAAAATTCATATGCCAATTTATATTGTAAATGTATGTGTAAAGCAAACGTGTAAAAAAGGAATCTGCCTGGTGTGAGTAGTTGAAGAAGCTGCAAGGTCAACATGTAGAAGCCCAAAACAATGCTAACCTTTAAACTTTAAATTATGGGCATAACCAGCATATAAAATATAATACATGCTGGCCTAGTGCGGCATTTGATGCCTGGCTGTCAGTTTGTAAACCTCACTATACCAGTGCTGTCAATTGTCGCACCTTTAATTTGTCAACAGCTGACTGTCCGTTGTTGTGCCTTTAACCCCTTCACTGCCAAGAAAAACTGAACACTATCCAATGGCAAGAGACATAGATCCTCATTAGCCCCCCTTGTTGAGACCAATTTGTATCCATGTTTCTTGGACGGTTTTGGCTTTTGGTCATTATGAACATGATGATTTCAGAAACAAAAATGTATGAACAGTGGCAGAGAAGGGGTTAAGCTCAAGATCCTCTACCCTATGTCAGCCTTAGCACGGACTGTGCACGGACCAAGTATGGCTGACGTAGGCCCCAGGACCATTCCTTTCTGAGAAATTGCTTTGAAAGAGGCAAACCTATTTCTTGGGCATGCTGCAATGCCTCCTCTGCAGATGAGGCCACCTTGAACCTGGGCACAGCAATCCCTGCATCCCGTAGTAGTCCCATGCTGAGATGTTCATGGACAGACAAATGGCGTCTCTGCTGCTGGGAGGGAGAAAGGGCTGTAGACCCAGCAGCAAGTACCTGTTGAACAATGACAAATTAATAAAATCTGTATGCATACTTATTCTCTTAACCCATTTAGCCCTGCCACCCTACAAGCTGGCGATGGATTGACAATGATAATTCAAGAGTAGTGCCAGATTAGCTCGACGCCTTCAGGCGCCAAGTTTTCTGGCACTACCCTTGAATTATCATGATCAATCAATTGCCTGCAGCTGGTACATTGTCCTTAGGTAACGCTTCCAAAATTGGCGGAATGCAGCTGTGGGGTTAAATGGGTTAATTCTTTGAACATGTGAAAAGACACTCCCTCCTCAAATGAGGTGTGTTGGCCCACTCTCAGTCTTAGTAAAAACAAAGAAATATGAACAAATAAATAAACTAACCCCCTGGTGAATGCAGCTACTGGTAATGTAAACTGTGCCAGTGGGTGCATGCAACATTTTCTTTGAATAATTATTCTACAAGTACAAGTGCAATATGGTGGGGAATGAAGTGGAGGAGGTTGGTAGTGTCCATACTTTACAGTGACCAAGTTTGACACAATCAATTCATATCTCAAATTACAGACAAAAACGCGGGCGAAGCAGCGATGCAGAAAATAAAGGGCCATGACCTTACAGGGTTACTCTGTCTCACAGGGTACAGTTGTCGACCTAAACCTTGTTTACAAGAAATGACCTTGACCAAGAGATGCATCTGTCCAAACAGTAGAAAGCCTTGTTTGTCTGTGACACATTGTATACTAGCAACGGATTCCGATGAAAGAGTCTTCTAATGTTCAGAAAACGAGTGCGTTGCTAAGATGATTTCCTCGAAGGTGTGACAGACGAACACATCCAAGGGAACGGTGTAGCTTCAAGAGTCAAGCTGTCTGCTAGCTCTCATGTCGATTTTCTTCAAAACTATGGAGACCATGTGCAAGAAACCAAAGGAGATTTTAGATCTACCAATGCTTTATTGGTCGTGCAATACTAGTAAAAACGCACACAAACTTACCCTAGAGCCATGTGCGGTCGCCAATTTTTCGGCGACTGCTCGGCCTGTCCGAAAGATGTGTGACGCCATTTTGTCCTAGACTTCCGATGTCTGTCGGAGTAGCTTCCCTTAGACCGTTCTCTCCGTTAGTCTCTCTCTTGGCTGGCCCGGGTCGCGGGGCCAGCCTGTTCGGTAAATGGTTGATTAAAATTCGGGGTTTCACGGCATAACGAAAGTAATCTATTATATCCTAGCGCCCCCAAAGTCCGTCATGAGTCAAGTCCGCTGTGCAAAAGTCAGTTTGGACAGACCGCACGGACTAACTTTCTGGCTAGCCGAGTCAGTCTGACCAAAGATCCTACATTTAGGATCTTTGGTCTGACTACTAAACTTTGCCGACTGGAATAACTTTAGAGCGGGAGTAACCCCGGCCTGGGCGCCTCAGTTGTTTTTGTTTTAGTGTGTGTGTGTAGTAGTAGCAGTAGTAGTAGTAGTAGGAGTAGTTTTTCTTTCTTTGTTTGTTTTGTTTGTCATGTTTTGGTTCATCCCTTCTATTTATAGAAGGGGACTTTCAGTGCAGTAGGACGGGTCGCCGGTGGGGAGAACTTGCCGACGGTTTAATCACGTGATGATGTCAAAGGCGGGCAGGCTAAACCACTAACAATTGAAGAAACGAGATAAAAATTACGTCATGTCTACTGAGTTACGCTAAAAAGGCCTCGCTGCTGAACTAACGTACAGTTGGCGATAAACGCCGTATGCCGTGCGTGAGTATGCCGGTATGTATGTGCGTACGGGTCAGTGTGTGCGTATGTATGTAAACAAGAGAATCTCCGATATTTCTGTACACACTAGCTTAAAACTTGGCGAAATACTTTCTTAAGTGGGTGGCTAAGAGAGCCTCCGAGCATATTGTCAGTAATTGAATGTCTCAGTCGGCAACTGAAGACACTATGAAGGGGTGAACTCGAGTCGTCACAACCGTTTACAGGACTGAAGTTGGTTGGCCCAGATTAGAGTCAACTCCGTAATTTTTGTCATATTTACGGCTTGAACTTTTGCATATCATTTAGCTAGTTTGGAGAAATACATTGGATGAGTTCGTTAGCCAGCTTTGTATCCTCAGTTACAACTTCTTTAGTAACTGAAAAAGTAATTCTTTTCAGAAAAATCGGAATTCTAAAAAAAAAAAACTTTACTTCTAGAGAAAGTCAGACAGTGGCGGTGACGTAAACTGAGAGGCAACTCCGTCACCATGCAGACATTGACATAATACTCTAAATATGACGTCATTCGCTCTCTCTCACACACAAACATGCGCGCATCTCTAAGAGGAATAGATCCTCATGTGCTCTCCAGATGCATGAGGATATATATGCCTCTTGGAGATGTTTGGCGGAGCGCGCGCGCGCACGCACGCACTAACACGCACACACACACATCGACGCGCTTTCAGAAGAGCATCAGTGCAGGTGACACGTGTACTTAGTATATCATGTAGCTAGGTAAAGTCAACCTGCTTTCACACAAATTATAGCAAGACTGAAATTGTACCGTGGAGTTCTAGTTTTGTCACTAGATGATTTTCTCAAGCCTATGAAGCGAAAGTGAAGCTCATATCACGTAAAATATAATAATACGTAAAAACTAAAACTTACGTCATGACAACTTGAAATGACGTTTGACAAATCAATGACGCGTATTTCTTGCTTCCCTTATAGAACTCCGCACTGACGCATTGGCAGATCTGTGAGACTTTTTTCAATAGGAGATAATTCAACATCAGAATCAGGTCCAAGACAAAAGGTAGAGACCATTGCCAGCGAGGACAGCTCTCATATAGAAGGGACTTTGTGCGTTATGGTTCATCCCATCTTGTTTGTTTCGGGGGGGGGGGGGGGGGGGGGGGGGGGTGCTCGAGAACAAGCGGCAGCAGAGAACAGCCACATATCTTAGCAGCCAGGGGAGAGAACAGGCACTCATCTTAGCAGCCTTCGTATCATGATAAACCGTGACCGGCGGCGACAAAATACACATAATACTGTAACTAGTCATCCCGATCATCTCTCACTCTCTGAGCAGCTCTGCTCAACACACGCACGCACGCGCGCGCGCACACACACACACCACACACACACACACACACACACACACACACACACACACACACACACACACCAGGCACACACACACACACACACACACACACACACACACACACACACACACACACACACACACACACACACGGGCACACACACACACACATCTAAACTGAATTGAAACATAACAGACAATTTATATGTCTTTGGGAGAAGGGGAGCGAATAGGCGTCGCCAACACTGACACTGTTGTGCCTTTATTCCGGCACGAGAGCCGAATAGCACTGACTATTCTCGCCAACTGACACACTGACGGTTGTGCCGCCTTTATTCCGGCACAAGAGCGGCATAGCATACTCGCCAACACACTGCCTGTGCCTTTATTTAAAAAAGAATAGCATACCCGCCAACACACTGCTGTGCCTTTATTCCGGCCTCCACAAGAGACTTTAGGAATCATGGTTCCATTCCGCACCCACACTGTTGTCCTGAAGAAATTCAGTTTTAGAGACGTGCATGGTTTCTTGTTTAATGTACAAGTCACGTAAATTATACCTTCAGAGTTCTGCATTTTACGTGACTTGTATATTAATCAAGAAACCACGTTTCTAAAACTGAATCAGTGTATCAAGTGCTGAACAGATTAGTGGGGGAAGGGGGGATGTTTGGCGGGGCTAGTGACTGAGACTGGACACATGGGCGAAACTGATGTTTCGCCTTTCAGTGTTGGTGTCACTCCACTAAGTTTACTGCGTGACACTATCCATCAGCTGTCACCATTACTACGGTCTCTCCGCACAGAAAATCAGAGTTAATTTATGAATACTGAAAGCCCTGTGACCAACACACACAAAAACACCCTCAGTTTGAACAACTAGTGTTGCGCTTCGGAACTCATTCGCGGCTGGCCGCGTATGAGTTACTGAACCAACTACATCTTTTAGTCAAATCCGTCCGGCTTTACCGTTATCACATGCCCACATCTTACCCCGTCTGTAAGTAAGTGCTCCATTGAAGCAAAGACAATACATTATAATACATAATGTATTGTCTTGGGATTGAAGTGGGGGCCGCGGAAGAGCCATCCGTCAGTCTAATATCCATTAACAGCCCAGTGTCCATCTGCGGTGACTGACAAAGAATCGCACAGCAGCAGATGGCCCATTGAAAAACATTACCCCAATTAATGACAAGATGGGATGAACCATAACCCATAAGTCCCTTCTATATGAGAGCTGTCCTCGCTGTCAATAGTCTCTACGTTTTGTCTTGGACCTGATTCTGATGTTGAATTATCTCCTATTGAAAAAGTCTCACAGATCTGCGTGAGTTCTATAAGGGGCGCAGGACATACGTGTCATTGATTTGTCAAACGTCATTTGTCATGACGTAAGTTTTAGGTTTTACGAGATTTATATTTTACATGATATGAGTTTCACTTTCGTTTCATAGGCTTGAGAAAATCGTGACAAAACTAGAACTTCACCGTACAATTTCAGTCTTGCTATATTTGTGTGAAAGCAGGTTGACTTTACCTAGCTACATGATATACTAAGTACACGGGTCACCTGCATGCTCTTCTGAAAGCGCGTCGATTTGCTTGTGCGTGTTAGTGCGTACGTGAAAGGAGGATACAAGCCACTGAAATGAGATGTTTTCGAAGGCTGCTTGGCATCTCATACAGAGATCACATCACAAACGAGGAAGTGGGAAGCAGAATCAGGCAAGCCATCGGGCCCTATGAAGACTTATTAGCCATTGTGAGAAAACGCAAACTGAAGTGGTATGGGCATGTCACGCGTTCAGCAGGGCTTGCCAAAACAATCCTGCAAGGCATTTTGCAAGGAGGACGAAGGAGAGGAAGACAGAGGACAAGATGGGAGGACAATATCTCTGAGTGGACAGGACTGAAGCTGGGCGATACGCTGAGAATGGCAGAGAACAGAGAGGAATGGAGGGAGCTGGTTGTTAAGTCATCAGTGGTGCCCCAACGGTCGGCAAGACTACGGGATATAGATAGATAGATAGATAGATAGATAGATAGATAGATAGATAGATAGATAGTTAGTGCGTACGTGCGCGCGCGCTCCAAACATTTCTAGGAGGCATAGATCCTCATGCGCCTCAGTGCAGGGCGCATGAGGATCTATTCCTCCTGGAGATGCGCGCATGTGTGTGTGTGTGTGTGTGTGTGTGTGTGTGTGTGTGTGTGTGTGTGTGTGTGTGTGTGTGTGTGAGAGAGAGAAAGAGAGAGAGAGAGAGAGAGAGAGAGAGAGAGAGAGAGAGAGAGAGAGAGAGAGAGAGAGAGAGAGAATTACGTCATATTTAGAGTATAATGTCAGTGTCTGCGTGGTGACGAAGTTGCCTCTTTTACTTCACCGCCACTGTCTCACTTTCTCTAAAGTAAAGTTATTTTAGTGTTTTAATTATTTTCTGAAAAGAATTAATTTTTACTAAAAAAGTTAAAAGGATACAAAGCTGGCTAACGAACTCATCCAATGTCTTTCTCCAAACTAGCAGTAGCTATATGCAAAAGTTCGAGTAAATATGACAAAAAATACCGACTTTAATCTGGGTCAACCGATTTCCCATAAACGGTTGTTTATGTCTTAAATGAGACATTCAATTACAATATGCTCGGAGGCTCTCTTAGCCACCCACTTAAAAAAGTATTTCGCCAAGTTTCAAGCTAGTGTGTACAGAAATATCGGAGATTTTCTTGTTTACGTACAACAGCACACACATACACACGCACATACGGCGCTGCGCGACAAATGTACGTTCAGCAGCGAGGTTAGCGTAACTCAGACATGACGTAATTTTTATCTTTTACTTCAGTTGTTGGAGGTTTAGCCTGCCCGCCTTTGACATCATGGACATGCTATTAAATTCGCCCCACCGCGACCCGTCCTAAAAAGTCCCTTCTATAAATAGAAGTGACTTAAAAGCGAAGTGTGAAGCCGCCAGACTGCGTATGCAGATGAGAATTTCTTTGTACACTATTCCGACAACACTTTTTCGACATAACTAAGTAATCCTCCCCGCAAGCGTCATCGTTGATTTAGACAGTTTTTTTCTTTAAAAATAAATAAATAAAACTGGACACCGTACGAACGCAGTTACTTCACTGTGAGTTGTTTATTGTGCCTTCGTGTGTCCGCTTTATCAAGAGTTACTTGTTAACCATGTACTAATTCTCTCTCTCTCTCTCTCTCTCTCTCTCTCTCTCTCTCTCTCTGTGTGTGTGTGTGTGTGTTACGTTTGTCACATTGAGTGGTTGTGTTATTCTTTTGGGAGCATAAGTGTGTTAATCATAGGAAAGATCCGATATTTATTTGATATATTTTGGATAAGAATTACGTACCTTTTTAGTAGGATTGAGAATCGCGGTCGATTTCTGTTGTGTAGCTAAAATGACACGTCTTTTCGTTACTGACATTGTTGCTATAGTCCGATCTCGTTTGACCTAGAACTGACGTTCTCGAAACGGCGCGATCATTTTAGTGACCTCAAAATATGACGTAAAGGTTGCTGGGAACATTTCGTAACATTGTATCGAATTCGCCTAGACGGTAGTAGAAACTTCTGAAGTTCGGGCCCGTCAAGCCGCAGCGTGTGTTTGCACTAACAGAAGAAAAACGAGACGTCAGAGATACCCCGAAACAGATGTCGGTGGAGAGCCTGACATTTTTTCATGTGGAATGAAGGTACACAAGGCAATACGCTGTCCTTCAAAGAGTGTTCCCCGAGGCGACAACCCTAGAAGGCCCAACCATGACCGCGGGACAGCAGGCAGAAGTGGTGCCTTCGAGACAAGAAAAGACATCCTTGTTACGATTGTGGATGTGTTGTTCTGTGAGAGCATGCATGTGCTAATCGTAGGAAACGATCCGATATTTATTTGAGCTATCATGGTTACATATCACGTACCTTTTCAGTGAGATTCTCTATTGTTCGCGCAGATAGCGGAATTGGTTTGGTTTTTTGTTATGATACGCTAAGTTTAGTCAGGAAGCTTCTAGCTATAGCGTTAGTAGAGCTGCTCTATTTTTAGCTATAGTTGTTCTCTGTGCGCGTGAATTTAGCAGCCGTTCTTTGCGTGTTATGAAAGGTCGTGAACGGTGTGCCATACTTTTGTGTGACGTCATTATACACTAGGATTTGGGGCCGAAATGAGCAGTCAAATTTTTGTAGGCTATTGTAGTTATTCTAGAAAGTTCATTTTTTAAAATTAATATTTATGAATTTCAGTTACGTGTTCCGTTCTGATTGGGTGCGTTGTGTAAATTCATTAGATTTTTCTGGAAAGTCGTTTAACTATAAAAGTTGGTGCTAGGAAGCACGTGTGTACATTGTCATGCATTGTCAGTTGTAGGGACACACAGTTTATCGTAGGTACGTGGCCCGTACAGGTCAGAACTGGTGTCAGGCAGGGGTGTCTGCTGTCTCCGTTCCTCTTCCTACTGGCCATAGACTGGGTCATGAAGATGACCACAGAGCACAGACGAAGTGGAATACAGTGGACACTGTGGACACAGCTTGACGACCTCGATTTTGCAGACGACTTGGCATTACTGTCCCACACTCATCAACAAATGCAGGACAAGACCACGAGGCTTGCTGACATCTCGTCCCAAGTGGGCCTCACCATTCACAAACAGAAAACAAAGACAATGAGGCTGAACGCAACCAGGGAAGAACCAGTCTTGCTTGCTGGCACCCCGTTGGAGGAGGTGGAGTCCTTCACCTATCTCGGGAGCATCATAGACAAAAAAGGCGGCACTGATGCAGATGTCAGAGCACGAATCGGTAAAGCCAGAGCAGCCTTTCTCCAGTTGAAAAAAGTGTGGAGTTCCAGAGAGCTGTCACAACACACCAAAGTCCGGATTTTCAACTCCAATGTAAAAGCAGTTCTCCTATATGGAGCAGAGACATGGAGATTGACAAAAACCACAGTCAACAGAGTACAGACCTTCATGAACAGTTGCCTTAGAAGAATTTTGAAAATCCACTGGCCAGAGAAGATCAGCAACGTCAGACTCTGGGAGAGAACAGAGCAGATAACAGCAGAGAATGAAATTGGGCGAAGAAGATGGGGATGGATCGGTCACAGTCTGAGAAAGCCAGCTTCCAGTATCACTAGGCAGGCATTGTCATGGAACCCCCAGGGAAAGAGGAAAAGAGGTAGGCCGAGAAACTCCTGGCGTCGAGACCTCCAAGCAGACATCAAGAGACTGGGAACCACCTGGAGTAGAATCGAAGGAGAAGCACAGGACAGGAGTTGCTGGAGGTCTCTCGTCGACGGCCTATACCCGGGTAGGGGTGACAGGCGTAAGTAAGTAAGTAAGTACGTGGCCCGTATAGGGTGTACATTGTGAGAGACGCAGCGTAACGGTGGTGTACGTTGTATGAGAAACTTTGTGTCGCTAGTGTTGACATTTGCCAAAGAGACATTGTATCAGTGTTGGTGCATTTGGGAATGCATTGTGTGGAGATCGCATCGCTGAATTAAAATATTGTTGGAACTGTTACTCCAGTGTAGCCTACATCCTTAAGCCACGTGTGACGGGTTGCAGCTGAATGAAGTTATTTAAAAGAATCTCACGTGCGTGCGTCTGGTGTGTTTATCATACTACGACTACGACTCCGCCACGTAACAATCCTGTACCGTGTATACACCAGCCATGGAGACAAGCCTGTCCGCCAAGTGGTGGTTCCTCAACCCCTGAGGATGCAGGTGATGAAACTGGCCCATGATTCCATCTTGGGAATACACCTGGGAATCAGTAAAACCCTCGACAGGATCCGAGCAGTTCTAATCTTCTACTGGCCTTATATGGGGGCGGGGGGGGGGGGGGGGGGGGGGGGAGAGAGATCAGTAAGACCCTCGACAGGAACCGAGCAGTCTTCTACTGGCCTGATATGGAGGGGTGGGGAGGGGGGTGGGGAGTGGGGGCGACGTTACCCGATTCTGCAGGTCGTGGGACATATGCCAGAAGACAATTTTCAAGGGAAAGGTGACCAAGGTTCCTCTAGAAAAAATTCCACTGATCGATATGCCTTTCAAGCGGGTAGCCGTGGATCTGGTGGGGCCAATTATCCTCCAAGTGAAAATGGCCATCGCTACATTCTGACACTGGTGGATTACGCGACAAGATATCCTGAGGCCATACCACTAAAGAAGATCGACACTCCAACAGTGGCAGAGTCGCTTGTGGACATGTTCAGCCGTCTGGGGATTCCTGAGGAGATCTTGAGTGATCTAGGGACCCAGTTCGTCTCCGACTGCCTGAAGGAAATCAATCGGCTGTTGAGCATCCGACACTTCACTACGACCCCTTACCACTCCATGGCTAACGGATTGGTTGAAAAGTTTAACGGAACATTAAAAGCTGTGCTGAAGAAACTGTGTGCTGAGCAGCCACGGTTGTGGCATAGATACATCAATGCCTTGCTCTTCGCATACCGTGAAATTCCTCAGGATTCAACTTTTGAATTACTGTACGGCAGGACTGTAAGGGGACCCATGCACATCCTGAAGGAGCTGTGGACCAAGGACATCGACGCGCCTGAGGTGAAGATCAGCTATCAGTATGTCTTCGACCTGAGAGAAAAGCTGGAGGATACCCTCAGGGTGGCTCGAAAACAGTTGGAGAAGGCGCAGAACAAGGTAACGCATTATAATGACCGTAAAGCCAAGCCTCGACGGTTCCAGCCAGGTGACCAGGTGTTGGTTCTTCTCTCCACCGACAACAACAAGCTCCTGATGCAGTGGAACCGACCGTACGTGGCTGACACAGAGTTTGGCATCAACGACTACAGAGTCAAAGTGGACAACAAGATGAAATCTGCTGAAGAAGTACATCGAGAGACAAACCATAACAAGTGGCATCGGTGCGTCTGGCTGCTGACGAGAGACTAGATGACGAGAACCTGTTCGACCTTAATGAACTCCGCCACAAGAAGGGTGTTGAAGACACCCAGTTCGGTCAAAACCTGATCCAGGCACAACAAGAAGAGCTGAGAGCCACAACTACGGAGTTCAAGCATCGGTTTACGCCTGACCCGGGACAACAGACACTACCCAGCATAAAGTTAATCTGTCGTCAAAGGAGCCAGTTCGCCGTAAGCCATATCGTCTACCTTACAACACGAGGGGCGAACTGAAGAAAGACATCAAGGAGATGTTGGACCTGGGAGTCCTCAGGGAGTCCAAGTCGCCAGTGATCATCGTCAAGAAACCAGATGGATCCAATTGGGTGTGTGTGGACTATCATACAGTATTAAGCGGACAGTATTTGATCCAGGACCATATATACCCTTGAACTATCTGAACTGCCCAACTCATGATTTGGCAATGTTCTTACAGAACTTTGACATTAAGTTGCAGTATGTCAAGGGTTCACAGAATCTTGGAGCAGATTACCTGAGTAGAGCAGTTTAAAGGAACATGTCATCATCTTCTTCATTTTAATGTCCCTCTGGCACTAAAAGTGATCGGGGACTAAAAGGAACATGCATTTGTTCCGGACAGTTACAGGAACTGTGAGACAATTATTCCAGAGTAGTTTATTTGATTTGATTTTTGATGTGAGATTGTTAGTGTTTATTATTCTGCGAAGTTTGACACAGCAACCGTGTTTTGAGATTTGAGAAGAAATTTTGTGAAATTTTGATCTACAAAGGAGGGTAATGTGGTTGTGTTATTCTTTTTGAGAGCATGAGTGTGTTAATCATAGGAAAGATCCGATATTTATTTGAGTTATTTTGGATAAAGATTACGTACTTTTTTAGTAGGATTCATTTCTTTTGTTTGGAGAATCGCGGTCGATTTCTGTTGTGTAGCTAAAATGACACGTCTTTTCGTTAAATTGTTGCTATAGTGTGACCTCGTTTGACCTAGAATGTTATCGAAACGGCGCGATCATTCTAGTGACCTCAAATATGACGTCAAAGTTGTTGGGAACATTTCGTATCGAATTCGCCTAGACGATAGTAGAAACTTCTGGATTGATCTACAGTGTTGTTATTAATGAATATTAATGAGTTTTGGTTACGTTTCTTTTCTGATTGGTTGTGTTGTGTGAATTTGTTGGATTATTCTGGAAATCTGTAATAGTATAAAAAATGGTGTTAGGAAATATGTGGGTACATTGTATGAGAGACGTAGTGTATCAACAGTGTTGATGCGTTGTAGAGGAGACAGTGTATCAGTTTTGGTGCATTTGTAGATGCATTGTGCGGAGATCGCATCACTGCAATAAAATATTGTTGGAACTGTTACTCCAGTGCGGTCTATAATCTTGTGCCACGTGTGACGATTTGCAGCTTAGTGAAGTTTTTTTTTTTTTTTTTTTTTTACAAGAACCCTACGTGCGTGCGTCTGGTGTGATCTGTCTCTGTCTCTGTCTGTCTGTCTGTCTGTGTATCTGTGTGTCTGTCTGTCTGTCTGTCTGTCTCTCTCTCTCTGTGTGTGTGTGTGTGTGTGTGTGTGTTTGATTGATTGTACATTGCTTAACGTCCCGACAGCAACAAGGCTTTCTCAGGACGTGCCTGCACTGCTTGTGAAAAAAAAAACTAAACAGAAAATTGAATGTATGTCGCCAGCCGGTCAAATACGTTAAATAAACCTACAACATGGGGCCTAAATAAAGCTAAGACCATTTAGCAACACACATCCAATATCAAGAGCTACAGGCAGTGCAGACAGTAGGGAGAGTTTTAAAAAGGCAAATACAGGTGAATGGACAAAGGGTAGACAGAAACACATGCCCCAGAATAGAGAGAAAAAACCCACCCTGTGGGGCTGACCAGGGTGACCCTGGGAACTAAAAAATACCTAACCCCACCCAAGTCCCCCAAGGCAGACCCGGGTGGGGTGTGTGTGTGTGTGTGTGTGTGTGTGTGTGTGTGTGTGTGTGTGTGTGTGTGTGTGTGTGTGTTTGAGACACAGAGAGAGAGAGAGAGAGAGAGAGAGAGAGAGAGAGAGAGAGAGAGAGAGAGATTGATTGATTGTACATTGCTTAACGTCCCGACAGCAACAAGGCTTTCTCAGGACGTGCCTGCACTGCTTGTGAAAAAAAACCAAAACAGAACATTGAATGTATGTCGCCAGCCGGTCAAATACGTTAAATAAACCTAACACATGGGGCCTAAATAAAGCTAAGACCATTCAGCAACACACATCCAATATCAAGAGCTACAGGCAGTGCAGACAGTAGGGAGAGTTTTAAAAAGGCAAATACAGGTGAATGGACAAAGGGTAGACAGAAACACATGCCCCAGAATAGAGAGAAAAACCCACCCTGTGGGGCTGACCAGGGTGACCCTGGGAACTAAAAAATACCTAACCCCACCCAAGTCCCCCAGGGCAGACCCGGGTGGGGGAGAGAGAGAGAGAGAGAGAGAGAGAGAGAGAGAGAGAGAGAGAGAGAGAGAGAGAGAGAGAGAGAGAGCACATATATACATATTTGCCTTTGCTGTATGAATTCTAATGTACTTAATGATTTTCTGTGTATTGCTTTACTTTGCATTTTTACTCATTTTATATTTTTGTCTTAATTAAGACGGGGAAGTGGCGCAGTGGTTAAGGCGTCTGCCTCCAATGCCAAAGGTGCGAGGTTCGATACCGGGTTCCGGCGTTGGATTTTTCTCCTCTGGTAAGTGTCACCGTCTGGGCAGTGGGCAGATGTTCACATCTGCACGGGACATAGACGACCCCGGCCCCCACGAGTCCCCTGCTGCCTTGTAGGCTTGGCCGCTTGGCTGCGGAAAGGCTAAGGGAGGAAACCCCTGACATCAAAGCCCCCGTGTCTCTGGGGAAGGCTTTTGAGCCAGAGACTAAGACAAGGACAGTCTGATATAAAACCTACGACCCGAGGACCTCGATGCCACCGTCCCAGCTTGCTAGGCCATGGCAAACGAACCAAGGGTTTAAAGGGTGGGGCCAGTACTGCGCACACTGCACTCCACCAAAAAGCTCCACCGCGCAGGCTTTAGGTAACGCCCACGGACTATGACACCGAACTTTCCAAGTCCTGTAGCGATGGGCAAGGGGCAAAACGGCAGGTGAAAGATGTCACTGGAAGCCGCAGTCTCAAACCTGCATGCAGGCGGTTCAGGATATTGGTCGCCTGATGTTGACATGGGGATGACAACGTCACTCGGCACACCCTGAACGACCAAGCAGCCTTCTCTAGGGACAGCACTGCTTGCTCCACACGGAGAGGGGCCTAGAAAAGGTGGCCTAACCAAAGCTCATCCCCTCGTAACCCAGTTGGCTAGCCGCGGTCAACGGGCATCTTCTCATGCGGTCAGAAAACAAGAAAAATCAATGGATCCACTCTCATGACGACCACGACCGGACTCAACGTAGCATGCTGGAACATCCGAACCATGCTCGACACAGCAGACAGCGGACGCCCTGAACGTCGCTCCGCCCTCATTGCCCATGAATTGCGGAGGTTAAACATCGACATCGCCGCACTCAGCGAAGTACGCCTCCCGGAGGAAGGCAGCCTCCAAGAACTTGGCGCTGGCTACACCCTCTTCTGGTCAGGCAGGCCTGCATCAGAAAGACGGCTCTCAGGCGTGGGCTTCATGGTGAAGACCCACATTGCGACTAAGTTGGAAAACCTACCAACGGGTCACTCCGACCGCATCATGTCCATGCGCCTCCCACTGAGACACCAGCAATACGTCACCTTTCTCAGTGTGTACTCCCCAACCCTCCTGGCAGAGCCTGCAGAAAAAGACAAGTTCTACTCTGACCTGCGCAGCCTCCTGCAGAGCACCCCTGCAGACGACAAAGTCATCATCCTTGGCGACTTCAACGCCAGAGTGGGCCAAGATTCTGAAGCCTGGAAAGGAGTCCTCGGCAAGCATGGCGTTGGGAACTGCAATGACAATGGTCGCCTACTGTTGGAGCTCTGTGCAGAGCAGCAACTTGTGATCACCAACACTTTTTTCCAGCAAAAGGACAGTCGAAAGACCACCTGGATGCATCCTCGCTCCAAGCACTGGCACCTTATCGACTATGTCCTAGTGCGTCAGAGGGACCGCAGTGACGTCCTCCTCACCAGAGTGATGCCCAGCGCAGAGTGCCACACTGACCACCGCCTTGTTCGCTGCAAACTCAGGCTCCGCCTCAAGCTGAAACCCAAGAAAGGGCCCCCCCCCCCCCCCCCAAGAAAAAGCTTGATGTTGCCAGCCTTCAACGTGACGACAAGAAAGCTGCCCTTCAGGCCGATTTACAGCGCATGCTCAAAGACACAGTTGATCCAGCAGACTCCTCCCCTGAAACACTCTGGGAACAACTGAAAACTGCTATTGTAAAATCTTCTGTGGAAGTCTTGGGCTTTGCTAGAAAGAGGAACAAAGACTGGTTTGACGAAAACGACGTAGAGATCCAGGAACTTCTAGCAAAAAAAAAGAGCCGCCCATCAGGCCCACCTAGCCCAGCCTTCCTGCCCTGTGAAGAAGTCTGCCTTCCGCCTCATCTGCAGCAGTCTCCAGCTCAAGCTTAGAGAGCTCCAGAACGAGTGGTGGTCCAGACTCGCACAGAGGACCCAGCTCTGCGCTGACAACGGTGACTACAGGGGCTTCTACGAAGCACTGAAAGCAGTGTATGGCCCTAGGCACCTGGTACAAAGTTCCCTGCGAAGCGCTGATGGACAGGCACTCCTCACAGATAATACCTCCATCTTGAACCGCTGGTCGGAATACTTTCAGGACCTCTTCGGCGCTGAGCGCACTGTTCATGAAACAGTCATCCTTCAAATCCCACAACTTCCACTAAAGGTTGAATTGGACGAACCGCCCACCGCCGAAGAGACCCTCACAGCCATCCACCAGCTCAAGAGTGGCAAAGCAGCAGGCATTGACGGAATCCCGCCAGAGATCTGGAAACATGGTTGATGGAAACATGGAGGCCCAGCACTGCACAACAAGCTCCACGACCTCTTTCTCTGCTGCTGGGAAAAAGGAACACTACCAAAGGATCTCCGTGATGCAGTCATCATCACTCTGTACAAGAACAAAGGAGAGAAGTCTGCCTGCTCTAATTATCGTGGAATTACCCTGCTGTCCATTGCCGGGAAAATTCTCGCAAGATTGCTCCTGAATCGGCTGGTACCTGCCATCGCTGAAGACCACCTCCAAGAAGGCCAGTGTGGCTTCAGAGCCAACAGGAGTACCACCGACATGGTCTTTGTGCTGAGACAGCTTCAGGAGAAGTGCCGCGAGCAGAACAAAGGGCTGTACGTAACGTTTGTCGACCTAACAAAAGCGTTTGACACTGTGAGCAGGCAAGGTATGTGGCAGATCCTGGAGCGACTAGGCTGTCCCCCAAAGTTCCTCAATATGATCGTCCAGCTCCACGAGGACCAGCAAGGCCAGGTCAGACTAAACAGTGACCTCTCAGAACCATTCCCCATTCGCAACGGCGTGAAGCAAGGCTGCGTGCTGGCACCGACCCTCTTCACCATCTTCTTCAGCATGATGTTGAAGCAGGCCACAGTGGACCTCGACGACGACGACGCAGTGTACATCAGGTATCGTCTCAATGGCAGCCTGTTCAACCTCAGACGACTGCAGGCCCACACGAAAACCCTGGACCAACTGATTCGTGAGCTGCTCTTTGCTGATGACGCTGCCCTCGTTGCACACACAGAGAGAGCATTGCAGCGCATTACGTCCTGCTTCGCAGATGCCGCCCAGCTCTTTGGACTTGAGGTCAGTCTGAAAAAGACAGAGGTCCTTTATCAGCCGGCACCCAAGGAAGAGCATCGCCCTCCCCACATCACCATCGGCGAGTCCGAACTGAAGTCTGTACACCAGTTTACCTACCTTGGCTGCATCATCACGTCAGACGCCAAGCTGGACAAGGAGCTGGACAACAGGCTGGCAAAAGCGAACAGTGCTTTCGGGCGACTATTCAAGCGGGTGTGGCACAATCAACAGCTGAAAAAAGGCACCAAGATCAGCGTGTACAGAGCTGTCGTCCTCACCACCCTGCTGTACGGTTCCGAGTCCTGGGCCCTCTACCGCAGCCAACTACGACTCCTCGAACGCTTTCACCAGCGCTGCCTGCGTACCATCCTCAGCATTCACTGGAGTGACTATGTCACCAACGTCGAGGTCCTTGAACAGGCGGAAACTGTGAGCATCGAGGCTTTGCTGCTGCGGACACAGCTTCGCTGGGCGGGGCACGTCTCCAGGATGGAGGATCATCGCCTACCCAAGATCACTCTGTTCGGCGAGCTCGCCACTGGACACCGAGACAGAGGGGCACCAAAGAAGAGATACAAAGACGGTCTCAAGAAGTCACTTAGTGCCTGCCAAATCCGCGCGACCACCGCCAGTGGTCTTCGCTTGCTGCGGACCGTGACACCTGGCGCTCCACCATTCACAAGGCAGCCGTCTCCTTTGAGGACTCTCGCAGAGCTAACCTTAAGGACAAGCGGCTCAGAAGAAAAAACAGAGCTGTCGTAACTCAGAACCCTGACCAGACCTTCCCCTGCAGCCACTGGGTCGAACCTGCCTGTCCCGGATTGGCCTCCGCAGCCACGAAAATGCCTGCAGACGACGTGGGCAAGTCGCGAAGTCAAGCCAAGCTATATTTTTGTACGTACGAGTTATGCGCGTACGTATGTCTGGAGTGCGTGTCCGAGAGCGTGTGTGTATATGTGTGCGTGTGTGTCTAAGTGCGTGCGTGTGCAAGTTTGTGTTTGTGTGTGTGTGTGAGCGTGCGTGTGCGTGCGTATGTGCGGGCGTGCGTGCGTGAGCGAGTGCATACATGCGTCAGTGTGTGGTATGTGTATGTTTACATGTCTATGTCATTTATGTAGTAGATGTAGCAACGGCAAGTTTGAAAACTGGTCCTGTTACCAATAACTTCTACCGTTGGAAAATAAAGGTTCATTGTTCTCTCTCTCTCTCTCTCTCTCTCATTGATTTAGTACACTAACAGAGTGTATTTGCGCTGTATGAGCATTGACTTTCATGGAAAGTGATTGTTACGTGGTAGTGGTCATAGTATCATGCAATCACGACAGACACACTCACGTAGGGTTCTTGTAGGAAAACCTCACTCAGTTGCAACTCGTCATACGTGGTACGAGGTTGTAGACCACACTGGAGTAACAGTTCCAACAGTACTTTATTCTCACGATGCGCTCTCAGCACTATCTCTCACAAATGCAGGCTCATTTTGATACACTGTCTCTTACAATGCATGCACATACTTTTTAACACTCTCTTTTATATTATCACAGATTTCCAGAACAATCCCGCGGATCTTTTCCTATGATCAACACACACTTGCCCTAAAAAGAATAACACAACCACAAACATAACAGTGATTCAGTGCAGACAGAACGTGCCAGCTTTTCGCAAAGGAAACAGTAACCCATGCCAGCTACACAGGGGAGACAACAGACAGGCTAATCCGCTGCCTCTCAGACAAGTATTGGACATCACACTCTGTCAGTCAGCGTGGAAGTCATTGTATCAATATCCAGGGGCGGATCGAGGGGGGGCCGGACCCCCCCACCGCCCCCCCTCCCCCCGACCAAAAATTTCTTTAAAATGCTATATAACAAAGTCCTCTTTTCGGGTGTTTGAACCCCCCCCCCCCCCCCCCACACACACACACACAGCTTTTCGATTTTTCGGCCCCTGGAAGCAAGGTCTAGCGTCGGAGAGGCGTTTTGTATCAGGTTAAAGGTCCCAAACAAAAGTTGGACCTCCCCCCCCCCCCCCTCGATGTCACTGATCCGCTCCTAAATATCTAGGACTTGCTGCCATAAATATGCAAAACACTGGATGGTCGGCAAACATTTCAAGTAAACGTAACTGCCGTAAGGATCTGAGGATCAGAAACTGATCAACAGGCTGAAACACACACACCGTCATACGCACAGTCTCGTACACAGTGTATAGTGCACATGCACTGTATAAGCCTCCCGCAAATATCCCTGGATACATATAGACACATGTGAGGGCTCATATATTAGACTAAATTACTTGGCGCGTTGACTCTACCCTTGGGCGAGTTGACTGCTTACTTTGGCGAGTTGACTCGAACCGTTGGCGAGTTGACCGCCAAGATTGGCGAGTTGATCCCTTACTTTGGCGAGTTGACTGAGCAAGTTGGCATATGGGCTAGTTGACCGTCAACCGCATTGACAACATGTAAACAAAGATGGTGGCGATATCACTTTTAGGTCAGTCGTGGTCGCTCCTAACTGGACCTATTAGGACCCCCCGATAGGCTGAATATAGATCTAAAAAAAGCAGCCTTAGTCATGGGTTGTCTTTCTCAGCTAAGTACTAAGCTGTACACCAAAACAGCTCAACAACTTGGTGACTGTGACAGTACACTAATGGAGATAACTTAAATACATACCCAGCCAGCACACCAATATAGGTCCAATATTGGCTCAGATATTGGGCCGATATATGGGTGGCAATATTGGTCCAATATTGGAAGCGCAAAATGGCCCATTGTTGGCCCAATATCGGGTAAATGTTGGCTGCAAAGCTGGATCCATTGTTGGCCCAATATCGGGTAAATGTTGGCTGCCAAGCTGGATCCATTGTTGGCCCAATATCGGGTGAATGTTGGCTACCAATATAGTGCCAAGCTGGATCCATCCTAGAACCAGTATGGTGAATATTGGCTGCCAATATAGTGCCAAGATGGATCCATCCTAGGGCCAGGATGGTGAATATTGGCTGCCAATATAGTGCCATGCTTAATCCATTCTGGTGCCAACATGTAGCAAATATTCTGCCAACCTTTTTCCAACATGAATAGTAGTGTCCCAGATTTGGATATTGGTAATTTAATCCAGCTTTTTTTCTGAGGAAAAAGACCATCATGCAAACATATATTAATCTGATAGTTATCAAATCAAACGTTCATCAAAATATGTAACTCAAAACACAACTTAAAAAGAAAGACCTGAACTCAGATTCACAGTGATGCACAAGTTTAATCTGATTTTCAGTTTTATGAAAAGAAAACACTAACTATACCGAAATGAAGGACAATGATTATCTCATTTAACCCTTTCCATCCTGATACATTACTGCCTGAAATAATTTGACCATGATAGCTCAAGAATAGTGCCAGAACAGCTTGGTGCACAGCTCTGTCACCACCCTTGAACTAAAATGGTTGATCTACCCATAACATACCTTTCACAGGGCAATCTGAAGTTAAAAAAAAAATCACCCTCAGGCAGGATTCAATGGATTAATTACATCCCCCCCCCCCCCCCCCCCCCCACAAAAAAAGAAACCTGTCTGTAACAATACACAAAATGTAAAAAAAAAAAAAAAAAAAAAAAAAAAAAAAAAAAAGCCCACAATTATTGAATTAAGAAAACAATTGTTCTGATACATGACATACAAAAACCATCTCTGAATGTATACACACAGATGTTCAGGTACTGGCAATAGGATCTGTAAACATAACAGATTTTGTACACAGCACATTTTTTACCTGCTCCCATAAATAACTTTCATACAGATTAACAGAATATACTGACATAATTCGATTGGAGACTAAATTTCCTCCTAAACATACAGGATTTGGCACAAACAACATTGGTTATGAAAAGAAAGAAGAGAATCTCATGAATTGTCCTTATTAACCCTTTTCATCCTAATACACACATGCTTGAAATTAATTTGACTATGATAATTCAAGGGTGGTGCCAGAATAGCTTGGCACCTGAGACACCAAGCTATTCTGGCACTACCCATAAACTAAAATGGTTAATCTGTCGCAAAATTTGTAATGTAGCCTTCAAGCAAATCTGACAAAATCAGCCTCTGGATTGAATGGGTTGAAAATAGTATCAAATAAAACCTTAAATGTAATGGGGGGGGGGGGGGGGGGGGGGAGTAAAAGTTCATGCATGCAGCCAGTTAGCATTTTAATAACTTGCAACTAAAAGCAGGTTTGCTCTACATTGCTTGAAAGCCCTAAACTAGCCAGTAGCTGCCATCACTTTTCAAACATAAACACTTCTGCAACAGATGGTTACAAAACATGTATGTCTTATTAAAATGTTATGTGCAACAACAAAAAAACATGAGGCAAGCTTAAGTGATCAGGCAAACTATACTTGTAAAAATAAACAATATGTTTACAAGCATCTTGGCCCGACTGACTTAACAGTGTAGCAAACTGAATATTTGAATCAGAATGAAACTTAATATTGCAATCAAAATTAGTTTAATTTTCTTCTGTCATGGACAGTTTAGTTGAAATTAATGTCCAATGTTTGAAGTTGATGTTGCTTTGACCGGAAAAAAAGTTAATTAAAAATTCTAAGATGGTAGACAGAAATGACAGATCTATACCATATATAACCATTACACAACATATATTTTATAACGTTTCATAACAAAAGAAATTGTAGTTTTAACAAAATCACAAAACATGCACTACATTCTAGTTTCTACTTAATATGATAAATCTGATAACAACAGGTATGATTAACCCTTTGGCTGTCTGTATTGCACTATAAGTCGCAATGATTCCTGCAGGAATCATCACAATGTCAGGCAGTACTGATAGCCAGAGGGTTAAGCAGCTTGCAAAGAAACTAAAATAAAACTATACTAATCACTGTCAGTCTGTGTCCTGCAGGAATCATCACAATGCCAGGCAGTACTGATAGCCAGAGGGTTTAGCAGCTTGCAGAGAAACTAAAACTATACTAATCACTGTCAGTCTGTGTCCTGCAGGAATCATCACAATGCCAGGCAGTACTGATAGCCAGAGGGTTTAGCAGCTTGCAGAGAAACTAAAACTATACTAATCACTGTCAGTCTGTGTCCTGCAGGAATCATCACAATGTCAGGCAGTACTGATAGCCAGAGGGTTTAGCAGCTTGCAGAGAAACTAAAACTATACTAATTCACTGTCAGTCTGTGTGTGCTCGCTTTGCCGCCTCCCACCTCTGCTTATTCCCATCGCGATCAATTGATCCAGTAACTGAGTAAGCCATTTAGTTAAAACGTGGCCTATGTCTGTTGCACTACCATGGCACCTTCTCACACCATCTGAAAATAAAATGCATGTCTGATTACTGAATCCTGTAGAGTTGACTTTAAGAGAGGTCACTGAAATTGGTGTTTATACTGTGGAAAGTACCCTTGGGCCAAGTCTGAACATTTACAGAAGACTGTGGCTTGCTTAGTCTCAGAGAAATACCAATTGATGCATGTTTCATGACGGGCAATGGCTAAAACTAAAAACCATCTGACAGATGACCCAAAACAAAGACTCACTTCGGCCAGTTTTGCAATATCCATGCAGTCACTTGAATGGTTTGATCCCATTTTGGACTTCAGTTTTCTTTTAAGTCTTTTAAGTCCCTTCTATTTATAGAAAGGAGCTTTTAAGAAAGGTCGCAGTGGGGCGAATTTAATAGCATGTCCATGTCAAGGCAAGCAGGCTAAACCTCTAATTGAAGCAACAAGATAAAAATTACGTCATGTCTAGTTACACTAACTTCGCTGCTGAACGTACATTTGGCGTGAAGCGCCGTATGTGCGAATGTATGCGTGCATATGTATGTAAACAAGAGTTCTTATCTTTGATATTTCTGTACACACAAGCTTGAATTTAAAACTTGGTCTTGGTGAAATACTTTCTTAAGTGGGTGGCGGCTAAGACAACCTCCGAGCATATTGTAATGAATGACACATTGAAGACATAAACAACCGTTTATAGGAAGTCGGTTGACCCAGATTAGAGACCGTAATTTTTGTCATAATTACTTGAACCTATAGCTAGTTTGGAGAAAGACATTGGATAAGTTCGTTAGCCAGCTTTTCATCCTTTCAACTTCTTTAGTAAAAATTAATTCTTTTCAGAAAGGCATTAAAACACTACAAAAAACTTTACTTCTAGAGAAAGTCAGACCGGCGGTGACGTAAAAGAGGCAACTCCGTCACTACGGAGATACTGACCTAATACTCTAAATATAATAATAATTAAATTTATAAAGTGCAGGCTCAAACATCTGAATGAGCTCTAAAATATGACGGCATTCTCTCTTGCACGAGTGGCCCTCTCTCTCACACAAACATGCGCGCATCTCCAGGAGGAATAGATCCTCATGCGCACTCCAGGCGCCTCTTGGAGATGTTTGGAGCGCGCGTGCATGCACGCACACACACATCGACGCGCTTTAAGAAGAGGATGCAGGTGACCAGTGTACTTAGTATATCATGTAGTTAGGTAAAGTCAACCTGCTTTCACACAAATTATAGCAAGACTGAAATTGTACTATGGAGTTCTAGTTTTGACACAATTTTCTCAAGCCTATGAAGTGAAACTCATATCATGTAAAACTAAATGAATACGTAAAAACTAAAACTTGCGTCATGACAAATGATGTTTGACAAATCAATCACCTCGGCTGTTTGGCCCAGCGCTAGAAGTGGCCACTTAGTTTGTTCCAGGCGCAGTACAGCAGGGAAAATGACTACATTTTGTTTTTCATGAATTTCTTATGTACCGTTCAAGTGTGTGATGCAAAGCTTTGTTTGTTTAAAAGCGGACATTCTGCCCAACACACTGACACCAAACACACTATAGTTGTGACAAACCAGTAGCCAGCAGGATAAGGTGGAAATAAAGAGAAAAAAAACAGATCTCACAAAGTTTTGCATCACACACTAGAACGGTAAATAAGAAAGTCATGAAAACAAAAGGTAGTCATTTTTCCTGCTGTACTGCGCCTTGCAGGAAGCCCGCTCATCAGCTAGCCTGACAGCTGAGAGACTCGCTGCCTCAGTGTGCGAGCACGACTTGTGACCCAGTTTCTCGGCTGGCCTGGAACAAACTAAGTGGCCAAACTGAAACAGCCGCGTGGCGTGTATGTCTTGACATACGCGTCACGCGGCTGTTTCAGTTTGGCCACTTAGTTTGTTCCAGGCCAGCCGAGAAACTGGGTCACAAGTCATGGTTGGTTGGTTAGTTCGGGTTTAACGTCCACAGCACCGAGGTGATCATGGACGGCCCTGACGGGCGGGTTATGGGGGACAGGGAAATCTATTGCCTACGGAGTACGACCTGAACACTGATCAACTCAGGCGCACTCCAACTGTGCCACTTTGATTTACCAGGACCTTTCAACGGACATGCTGTTGAACAAATCCGTTTTTTCCCCTGGGTTGTGAGTCCAGTTACCGGGGCCAAGTCATGCTCGCGCACTGAGGCATTATAGAACTCACTGACGCATTGGCAGATCTGTGAGACTTTTTCAATAGATAATTCAACATCAGAATCAGATCAAAGACAAAAGCGAGGACAGCACTCATATAGAAGGGACTTTGTGGGTTATGTTTTATCCCATCTTGTTTTAATAATAAAACAGAGCATTAATTACTTAATTATAATTTATCAATCATTGCGTTGTGCAAGTTACACAGTCTGCTGAAGGCTTCATTCCCCTTTTTTCAGTGAGGTTGTACAATATATCCAGACACTGACTTGTCCTCATCAAAAAGGGCATTGTCCTCCGTACACAATCTTTAAAGTCCAAGCCTCCAGTGGGATAAGTACAGAATCTGCAAACACACACAGAAAAAAATAAAACGGTTTTTACAAATAAAATTTGTCCAAAAGAATCACTATCAAAATTTACCTTTCTCTGTAGTTTTCCTGCATAGAGCAGAAAGCATAAAACGAAACACAAAACTGCATGTAAATTATCATAAAATATTAGTTTTTAAACCTCCAGCTACATAACTAAATTCATCAACTCAAGCAGCACACCACAAAACAAGAAAATGCAAACAATATTCAGATTTCAAATGTATAATTACCATGTTGTTCCTGGTCGCCGCGCGTTGTCTAGGACTGTGTTGAGGTTCTCCAGTTCTGCACGATCTTGTAGTGGGAATTCCTGATTTTTCTCCTCTTCGACCAGTACGACTCATCTTTAAAATCCATACTTTCTCAAGGAGAAGTTTAAAATCGTACTATACACGTACGTATACCTTAATCAGCAAGTGCACGTGGCGTCAGCGAAAGAAATATAGAAGAAAGAAAGCTGGAACTTGGTCTGGCAATGGAATTTGTAGCCTTGATTTGCAGTCAAATTTGGCGGAAATAATCGCAGCATGTGCTAATACCGGCATGCAATGCAGTGTCTGACAAAACATAGAATGTGGCGAATAAATGTTATATAAAAAAAATTATTTAACAAAAAAAAAGTCACGGCGTGCCCAAACTATGGTAAAAGATTGCCGTTGTATATTTATTTTCAAGATAAATGTCGGCTAGATTTAAAATTTCATCTGTCAATGTTGCGAATTGGGCCAGACTGGCTCGCCTATCGTGTGCCAACATTTGCAGGCGAAGCAGCGCGCGGGCGCGGTACAGCCTCCGGCGGCTCGCGTGATTGTTCCAGCTTGGCACCAAGATTGATTATACCGGCGCGCGCGCGGGCTCACGCGATACCGGCGCGCGTGTTGGTTTCAGCATGGCGCTAAGCTCTCGCATACTGGCCCAATATATCGGCCATTATCCAGCAATGGACCAATATTTGCCCAAGATACTGTGCGTGCTGGGTAACAGTATTGAAGCGATTAGCAAATAAGAAAGCCGGTTAAGGACGCTTTGCGGGACGAGAACTAGAGTGTGTTTGTTTTTGCCGTTCCCAATAAATACGATTCTTATCAGTTATGTAGTGGACCTACAGCTCAAGACCGATCATTTCTTCATGGGTGGTCTGGTGCTGAATACTTCCTTTGTAAGTGAAAGCGCCATAGGGAGACTGAGATTGTACCCATGTTTTTTCTTTTGTGTGTGTGTCTGCCGAACTGTGTCTATGGACGTTTCCCGATTGTGTACTTTTCCGCGACCCCATTTCTGATGACGTAGTACGCTGGAGGGCAAAGCGGTGTGGAGACTCTACACGAATGTTCAACAGAGTGGGGGCTGTAGCAAAAACAATGTCCAAACCTGGAGTTAAACCGTCTGAAAAGTATATAGATACTCTAGATTCAGTATCTAGAAACCGTTATGAGATGAAATTGCGAGCAGTTGGCGGGTTAGATCCCTACGAAAACTGTCAGTGGAGTGACGATGTCGGACTTCTACCTCCGGTTGCTCAAGACGACATTTCAGAATATTTGGTTCATCGCACCAGCTACTACACAAGAAAAGCCTTCAAAGCTACACTACACTAACTACACTACAATATTGACTTGCATGATAAACAAAACCAGCACTCCAGTCTTTCCTGTGATTCTGGAAGAAGGGTATCATACAGGTGATCCCTCCACAGGTGTTTTGTGTTTATGTTTTTTTTCTTCAAGTACACATGAAGTTGGAAAAAAAACAAATAAATATAGTCTCAGTCTTTGCATCAAGAAGCCTAATCTCACATTCTATGAAATGTGAGAACAGAACAAAGCCATCTAAATGCCCTCCAACACTCCAATCTGCTAAAAAAAAAAAAGGCAGATTTCACTACTGCCAGGTTGTCAGTGAAAGTGGGCAGCTGCAACTTCGCAATGGCCTAGGAACACCAATAACAAAATGCATGTGAACCATTGAACAATTTTTGAAAATGCTTACCTGTCACAAAGTGGCGTGAACACACACGGGTCCATGGTTTCACTGTTTTGTTCGTGATCTTCTTTCGATTGATTTGGGCGATCCAAAGCCTTCTCCTCTTGGCTGTCAACTCGCGTATTTTGGAGCCCTTATTGAATATAACTGTCGGAATTCTATGGTAAGAGATCCCAAGATCCCTAGTACTTCGTTTCGAACAATGCTTGACACAGCAATCGTTCGTCATGGTGAGAAAAATGCGAATAAATAGGCTTACGTGACACGCTTTCAACCTTGCTAGAGTGGTGGAAATTGCATCACCCGCCAGCTTGCCCTCCAGGGGCGGCAACGCACAAAGTGATGACGTAGATCGGGATAGGTCGTCGCATGAATGCAGCTTGATTTCATGGGTCAAGACTAAACCCTTTGGCTGCACTATTGACAGCCAAAGGGTAAAAAAAAAAAAAAAATCTGCAAACAGAGCTTACTTCCTTCTGCATATTTGTATTTGGTGCTCTCTTCACATTTGTGCCTTTATTTCAATCATTCAGCAGTAAATTTCCCACCAATTTTTGCACACACTGACCATGTCCGGCAAAGAAAAAAAGAAGCCAAGTGCAGAACAGGAGGCTGAGGTTTCAGCAGGGACTGTTGAGCATCAAGCTAGCATAGTACGATTTAACGATGAGCTGCAGTACATACCTACCCCTGATTTTCCAGAGGAGGAGGTGAGTTTTGTTAATTCACACTCTTGTGCATGCAGCAGGTAGTACTTTTTACAGCTCTGGTGGCTGCATGTACAAGGGCTGTAAATTGTGGTTTGTAGACATGATTTATTATTTGTGATGCAATGTTTGTAGCCTGGAATTCCCCCTTTATATATATAATATATAATTTTCATTCAATTCTGAGAATGCTGTGCTAATGCCATGGAATTCCAGGCTGGTAAGCTTGCATTGTGTCATCAGGACATCAGCTGCCCTTTTTGTGACTGCATCGCTCACTAGTTCTAGAAAAGAGAGGGTAGTATTTATATATATATATAAATTGTTAATTACTGAGATGTGAAAGTCAACACATTACCCCATTTAGCTCTGACAGCTACACCAGGAGATGGATAGACCATGATAATGTAAGGGTAGTGCCAGGTTAGCTTGGAGCCTGATGGCACCACACTAATCTGGCACTAACCATGAATTATCATGGTTGATCACTTTCCTGAAAATATAGTTGTTTTCAGCAAATAGTACATAGTCGTTAGGTGCCATCTCCGAAATTTGGGAAATGCAGTTTTGGGTAACCGGACTGGGTGTAGGCGACTTTAATAGTTTATCAGATAGACAAAGACTGCCCATCTAATACAGTGTACTCAAGTGCCTACTGAGTTTAGTCCGCATCCCTTTTGTGGTCTAGGGAAGGGCTGGGGATTGCTGTGGAGAGTAAACTATAAGTCTCCTCTAGTCTCGCATGCACACAAAATCCGTGTTTATTTGCCTCGCGCTGTGTTCAAAAGTCAAAGTTATCTGCGCAATGGACTGACCACAGTATCCAGAAAAACCGTATTTTGACTGGACTTGGTGTTTGTTGCTGTTAGCGTTTCTACTGAGCTACCAACGTGTGCTTGCACAATCAGTCACACCGTCATGTACCAAACGGACATACACACACACAAACTTCTCACACGTCAGTACGCATGCACAGTCTCAGTCTTGCTCTCACTCTAGCTGAGCATCATAAGATGGAAATAAGGTTCCAAGATTTATTTATACCCGGAAAAGCATTCATGATGAAACAAACAACATGATCAAAATTAGTCAAACCAATTCAAAGTCCTAATAACCTTAAACACTTTAGGCCTAATACCTATACCTTCAAACACGACACCTAGCAAACCTAGCTCCTATGCCTGACAGCTACAAAGCTGAATACGGTCCTATGAACCAAAACTATGCTAGCCAACACACTAGACATAGCAACCAACACGAGTAAAAACCGAATTCTAATTACAAGCTCTATAGATCCCAAACTCACTTAACTAAGTACTTAAATTAAATGTTTTCCCTTTACAGGGGTTCCAATAACTAAACATGCCTTAATCTACCATAACTGCTCATGCAGTTAGGTGCCCCTCTATACTAAGGAACTCTTAATTAACTAAGCATTCTCTTACAGGAATTCTAAATAACTAGGTGCAAGTCCTTTGCAAGAATTCTAACTAAGTGAGCCTTAATATACCATCGCAGTGGACAGTATAAATTCTAATTAACTAAGTGCGAGTCCTTTACAAGGATTCTAACTAAGTGTGCCTTAATATACCGTCGCAGTGGACAATATAAATTCTAATTAACTAAACATGCCTTAATATACCATCACAGTGGACAGTATCAATTCTAATTAACTAAGGTGTGAGCCCTTTACAAGGATTCTAACTAAGTGCGCCTTAATATACCGTTGCAGTGGACAGTATAAATTCTAATTAACTAAGTGCGAGTCCTTTACAAGGATTCTAACTAAGTGCGCCTTAATATACCATTGCAGTGGACAGTATAAATTCTAACTAACTAAACAGGAAGACAAGAGAGAAAACTTAACTATACGTCCTATGTAGGACGGAGGTTTCGCATGCAAGGAGGCCTGCCTGACTTTGCTAGGCACCCACTATTTATACTCTCACTCTTAAGAGTGTGTTCGGCGTGCCTCGTGCTAATTGGCTGACATATTCGCTCATGACACATAGCTGTGTCACCAGCTTCTGAGTGTGGGCGTGCTGGGGAAAATATGTGCCACTGCACCGAAACACTAGGCTAAAATCGTCTTCCCCGCTACAGAGCTAAGCCTTAAGGCTGGAAGCCTTGGCCAAATTACAGAGTAGTGTCCTTTGATGACTACCAGTATATATGGCAATTAAAGGGAACTGATTATGATAGTTCAAAGGTGGTGCCAGAATTGCTTGGTCTCTCAAGGTGCTATGCTATTTTGGCACACTTAAGCATTATCATGGCAGGTCATCCCTGAACAAGTATAACAGCAGGGCTGAATGGGCTAGTCTCATCTATTTTTACAACATCCTGACCCATCATGGATCTGGCCTGGGTGTTTCGGGCAATGGACAAAGAAGTATTTATGCAGATTCAGACATGAGTTCTTGTAGTAATTACATTATGGTCACAGTTTGCTTGTCAGTAGAATATTATTGTCTAGGAGCCTTGTTGACAGTTGTACATTTAATGTTTTGGGGTTAATTGCAGGGCACTGGAGCTGAAGATGCAGCAAAATGTAAGTAAATAAAGGACTGGACAGTTCGTGAAATCACTCAAAACTGTACTGATGATGAAAAGAAATGCAAACTTTTGGGAATCATCAGAAACATTAAAGTGTTTCTGATGTTTCCAAACATGTCGCATTTCATTTGCTCATCGGTGTAGCTTTCATCACACAACATTTGAATTCCTATTCTGTGTGTAACAAATGGAGTTGTAATGCATAAAGCCCTGACATGATATGAATAATGTATGACAGAATGTGTATCAGCCATGATATTTCAAAGGTGATGTCAGAGTAGTTTGGCAACAAGCTGTTCTGACACCATCCTCAAACCATCATGTACAATGTACCACCTTTGAACTAGCTTGTAACCATCAATCAACTGCATTGTTCTTGTTCGGTTGTTGTTATTGTGTTCCTGATACTACTGATAGCAGAGTGCTAAAGACCATAAGTAAGTGTGCAACAGCATGTTCAAAAGAAGAATTGCAACTTAATAATGCACAGTTTCTCACACACACACCATAGGGGCCTGACGATAGTGCTTGGACTAAATGCAAATCCGCTGCGCCACCGCGTGCTTGTTGTCGCATCTAGCTCAGTTCAGAATTCTGAATTGAGCTAGATGCGGTAGCATGCAGGCAGTGGCACAACGGATTTACATTTAGTCAAAGCACCATCGTCAGGCCCTTATGACACACACATACACTGCAAACACACACATCCACTCACGTGCACATGCACACACACACACTGATTAAACAGTAATGATATTAATCCCTTCGCTGCTGAGAAAAACAGAGTGCAAGAGATGTTGATCATCATGAGCCCCCACAATTGTAGAAATGCATGAGGATCTACTTATATCTCATGCTGACACCACTTTGTACCTGTGTTCTTTGGACTGTATAGCTCTTTCACGTTTAATTAATAAGAATTACAGAAAGGAAAAGTGCAGTTACTGGGAGTGAAGAGATTAATGTTTCCCTTTCAGTATTGTTCTAGAAAAGTTTGTTGTATCTGTTTTTCCATGTTTTTTTTTCTGTGATTATTGATCCTGAAAAAAGTTTTGTGGCCATCTCTTTATCAAAGTTTTTACACATTTGCTTTCAGCTAATTCCCATCTGATGGAATACCTGTCTATATCTATGGGTATACGCAAAACTCCTAAAGTTCTGGATGAAGTGAGTTTTGAGGGGGTGGCTCGCTACATTGCCAGTGGGAAGATCCACAATATCATCACGTTGGTTGGTGCTGGAATTTCCACATGTGAGTATAGTGTAGTATTCATTTACTTTTCTTACTTATTTATTTATTTACTGGAGAGACATATCTGACATACTTTCTCTTATTCTTTCTATCTCTCTTTCTTTATTTTATTGACAGTGTGTTAGTGTGTGTGTGTGTGCATGTTTTTGTGCTGTGTGTTTATGTTTTATTTAGTAGCTGCTATTGTTGTCATGCTCCTTAGCCATATTCAATCACATAACCAATGCAGATGTAACAAATGGACATAAATATACAACACAGAAGTTGCTACATTTAAAAAAAAATGTTTGTTTTTTGGCTCACATGCGAAGCAAAAGTGAGTATGTTCAGGGTCAGCGGTCGTCTGTCCATCATTCATTCTGAACTTTAACGTTGGCATTTTTTTGAAGACTATTTAAGCCACAGTCTTCAAACTTGGCCCAAGTATACTTTGCGGCAAGGCCTTTCTAAACATACCAATTTGAGTGACCTCCCTAAAAGGTCAAGGTCATGTGATCTGGAATAGGTAAAAAAAAAAAAAGCCATATTTTGATAAAATAGATTTTTTGTCAAATACTATTCACAACTTCAAACCCAAACTTAGTACAAAGATACCCAATGGTAAGACCTTTTTATGCATACTAATTAATTTGGTTGACCCATTGGAGAGGTCAAGGGTCACAAGAGCCCAGGAAATAGGAAACAAATAGCCATTATTTTTGACAATTTTTTTTTTCTCAAATACTATTCTCAACTTCAAATCCAAACTTGGTACAGAGATCTTAGATGGTAAGACCTTCCTATGCATACTAATTTGGATGACCCCTCAGGAAAGGTCAAGGGTCACTAGAGATCAGGAAATAGGTGACAAATAGCCATTTTATGACATTTTTTTTTTTTTCTTTTCACAAATACTGTTTACAACTTCATTCCCAAACTTGGTACAGACTTACCTATGCCCACTAACTTGGATGACCTCTTGGAAAGGTCAAAGTTAGGTTGCTAGAGATCAGCAAGTGATGTGAAAAAAATCTATGTAGATGTCCAATTTATGTAGAATCTTAGTTTTTATCAATATTTTTGCAAAACTTTTCAACCAAATTTTGCAGAAAAGTAGCTGTTGATTAAGACCTTTGTATGCGTACTAGTTTGGTCAAGGGTCATGTGAGGTTGACAAAAGTGAACAAGATAGGATGAACCATAACCCACAAAGTCCCTTCTATATGAGAGCTGTCCTCACTGTCAATGGTCTCTACCTTTTGTCTTTGACCTGATTCTGATGTTGAAATATCTCCAATTGAACAAAATGAAGATTTCATGGCAAAGTCTACCGTATTGTTTGGAGCTCACATGCATTTTTCTTTTAGGAACATTCACATTTGTTCATATTTTTCAGCTTATCCTTCTGATCCATTTCCCTCCTCTCTAAGCCAACCTCTGATCAACACACATGCCGGCACACACAACTAAAGATGGACACATGGGGCTTCCTGCTATTAGTACGCTCTGTGGGCTGGAGTAGCGACAGGACTTATGAAGAAGAATAGCTTGAGCAGCATCACTCATAGCATCGCTAGTCTCACGACGCCGTATACACAGTGACAAAATTGATGTTTCATGTCACTCATCCGAAAGGCACACAGCTTTTTCCAGGGCTGACTGTGTTGTTTTACACAGCCTCTTCCAGGGCTGACTGTTGATGGGAGTATATAATGGATCCAAAACTTGCAAAAATGAATTAATTATTATTCAAAAAGTTGAAGAGATACAAAACTGGCTAACGAACTCATCCAGTGTCTTTCTCCAAACTAGCTATATCAAAAATTTCAAGTAAGTATGACCAAAAAAATATGGATCTAATCTGGGTCAGCCGACTTTCTGTAAACAGTCTTTTATGTCTTCAATGAGACATCCAGTTACAACATGCTCGGAGACTCTCAGCCACCCCTTAAATAAAGTATTTTACCAAGTTTCAAGCTTGTGCGTACAGCAGTATCTGAGATTCTCGTCTCTACATACATACGCGCGCACACACACACACACACACACAAACACCCACAGACACACACACACATGCATATACACAGACACACACATATGGCCTTTCACACCAAATGTATGTTCAGCAGCAAGGTTAGCGTAACTAGACATGATGTAATTTTTATCTTGTTACTTCAGTTGTCGGAGGTTTAGGCCTGCCTGCCTTTGACATCATGGACATGCTATTAAAATCGCCCCACCATGACCTATCCTAAAAAGTCCCTTATATAATTAGGAGCGACTTAAAAATGTGTACATTTTGAGAAAACCAAAGGTTAATCATTAATTATGTGGATTGGTCATACACATGAGCCTTGAGGGCTTTGTCATTCTTGTTTAAAAAAGTGAATGATTTGATATTTTTGTCTAGCTCAGCCTCAACACTTCATCTCTCACCCCTTTCATAAAAGTTAGTTAATTTTAACCCCTTCGCTTCCATTCAACTTCGCATGTGTTTCTGATATGGTTATTTCAGTGCCAAAGCACCCACGCCCTTCAAGGAACATTTATTCAAAGTTTTGTCTGCAAGAGGTATAGATCCTCATGAGCCCCCGCAACTGCGGGACTTGTGAGGGGCTCTATGTCTGTTGCAGTTTTATCATGTTTACTTTTTCTTGGCAATCAAGGGGTTACCTGACCCACTGAAGTCTGGTACACTACAAAAAGATACGGATTGACCGACCATGATGGTTTCAGGTTGGCACCAGATTAGCTTTGTGCCATGCTATTTTTGCACCAGAGTGTACTATTCTCGTGCATCTCTAGGCAGCAAGCTGTTGCGGCACGGATATAGTTATTATCATGGCTGATCTGTCTCCTGAACTATGACATAATCATCTGAGGATACCACCCAGTCTGGTGATCCTGACTACAGGGTGCATTTACTCCATTTAGCCCGCACGCACTACAGCAGGAGATGGATTGACCATGATAATTCAAGGACAGTGCCAGATTAGCTTGGTGCCATCAGGCACTGTCCATCTCCTGCAACTGGTATATAGTCGTTAGGTGACGCCTTCAACATTTGGGAAATACAGCCGTGGAGTTAGATGGGTTAAGCTATTCTAGTACCACACTTGAACTTTCAAGGTCAATTTATTTCCTGTTTTACTATGTCAAACTTAATTTAACACACAACAAAAACTAGCTGTCCCAGGAACATGGGTTCAGACTGGCGTCAGCAAGAGCCATAGATCCTCATGAGCACCTGCAACTGTGGGGGCTTATGAGAATCTACAGCTCTTGCGGTTGGGTGGTGTTCAATTTTTCCCAGCACTGAACAGGTTAAACACAGTTCTTGATTAGTGTCCTCAACTAATAATAATACATGGTATTTCTATGGCGCATTTCTCATATTTATAATATAACTCAATGCGCAGAACTGTTCTGATTTAACTTTTTCTAATTGTTACAGCTGCTGGTATTCCTGACTTCCGTAGTCCAAGCATAGGGCTGTTCAAGAAACTGAAAAAGGAGTATGGCGTCTCTGATCCAGAAACCTTATTTGCATCCCAGTACTTCTTGGTATGTATTCTCTGTCTTTGCACTCTGCAATTGTTTTTTTTACAAGCTTTATCAAATGAACTCATTCTGCCTCAGAACCGAAATCCCCAAAATTATAAGTTGCCCTCAGATAGAATGTATTACAATTTTAGAGATAGATCGAGCATGACAGTTCAAGGTGGTGCCAGATTACAGCTCGGAAAGCTGACGTCATCACACTAGTCATGGTGGCCATCTTGAGAGGATTCGTGATATGGCCCTCATAGGGAAATCGCTTTCAGGACAATGTCAGGAAAGTCCTGACGTGCTATAAGCAATAACAGCAAGTCTTGCCATCACCGTAGGAAACTGCTAACCAGAATCTGTTTTTGTTTTTTCCAAAGAGGAAGAAACATTTAGAAAAATGTGTTGAAACACTACTTCGCTACTATTGAAAGACTATTGTATCCTCTTAAGATGGCGGCTGAAGCGCCGACGCTGCTAGGCAACGCGGGGAACTTCCTGAGCCCTATAGCTTGGTGCCTATGGGCGTCAAGCTATTCTGGCACCACTCTTGAACTATCGTGCTGGATCCATGTCTTGCTGTGGTGCTTCAGGGCTGAATGAGTTACTTCTGAGCTACAAACTTTGACCCTACCATCCAGTTTTAGTATCTGTTCCTAATTGTCTAATGCCGTCATTGACGCTGAGTTGGTGTATCTCACCCTGTACCCTAGGTTAAACGCACCAGTGTCGCCATTACTGCGATTTTCGCATCTGTCCGCTCGCTCAGACTGGTCATGTGCACCAGAACTGCGTGCGCAGGTAGGCTTCTGCACTTGTAGTGTGATCTCATACGTTTCCACGGAAGATTGTGATCGCAGTAAAAAAACGGTTTATTTCCTGTTTTAGCGTTAACCCTCTTGAACATAAAATGTTATAGGGCATACGTCCCTACTGGAAAAAAAAGTCTCCAGGGGTAGTTCAATCTCGTCAGAACTTGCGTATTCCTGAATCAAGTCCATTGTAGTGCACTCGTCTCTCATACTACGGCTACGACGGTGCTTTCTGCCGCAAAGCGATGCAGATGTCACAAAATCACCACCCGCATTGAGGAAAAAAAGCTATTTTTCAAATCTGCCAAATCGTGTAATGTTTTGTGGTGCTAGCATAAGGATGCATTATTGCCGGATTGCATATGGGAAAGGGTTTATTTTTTATTTATTTTGCAGCAATCAAACATCACTTGGTTCTTTCTCCGAGATTGCTCATTTCAAGTGCAGAAACACATGCTCTAAACTGATCTGGCGCACAGAACCGGTCCGAGCGACTGGTCAGGTGCGAAAATAACAATAATGGCACCACTGGTGCATGTCACCTTGGCACAGGGTGAGGTATACCAACTCAGCATCAATGACTACCTCCTGTGTGGCTAATGTGCCAACTCTAAAATTTGTGAATTTGGGCTGTGCAGCTTACACCTGTACATGTAATTTCTAAAAATCACAGATCACTGACCAGCAAATAATACCCCCCCCCCCCCCCCCCCCCAAAAAAAAAAAAAAAAAAAAAAAAAAGATAAAAAAATAAAAAAAAATAAAAATAATAAATAAAAAAATAATAAAAAATAAATAAATAAATAAATATAAAAAAAAATAAAAAAAAATAAAAAGGTGTTGTACTCCAGTGACACATTTTTCATTAGGGGAAGGCAGCCCAAATTTCCCTTCATGGGACAAGAAAGTTGAGAAAAAGTCTCTTAGATCTAATTAGAATGTAGATGTATGTCCTGTGTATCTCCTTTGCAGTCTATGTTCAAATGTGCTTTTATGTTATTTTGGATCTGACAACTCATGACTGTAAGGTCCAAATTCACAGACTAGCACTGTGGTAAACCGCCGTTTAGTATGTCTTAACTGATAGGAAATAAATTTATGTTTCAGAAAGATCCGAAACCATTTTATGAACGAGCACGTCTCTTCTTCACAGGTGATCACAAGGCAAGTTTAAGTATTATGCTAGACTTTTATAGTGTTGTTGTTCCTAGTTGACAGTTTGTTTACATGTACATGTATTTCACACTTAAACTTCCAGCACTAAATGACTTCCATTCTATAGAATGGAAATCATTTAGTGCTGGGAGCTTAAGGATTAAACTTATGTCTGTTGGTAAATTCATAACATTTAAGACTTTTTTGTACAGAAAAAAAAATCTTTTTTTTTCACTTGATACATAATCTTTTGTGTTTGATAGAGAACTTTTCAAATTGTTTGGTTTGCATACATGTTTGTCTAAGTTAATTAATTAAACCCCACGGCCAAATTTTAGAGGTGTCACTTAACAGCTGTATACTAGATGGATCGAACCATGATAATTCAATTGTTGTACCCGATTAGCTTGGTGCCACCCTAGAATAATCATGGTCAATCCGTCACATGCTGTGGGGCCTCAGAGCTAAAGGGGTTAAGAGAGATTCACACAAAAATTATCAGCATCATCTGTTATAAACTGTTTTGGAATGAGGGGTAGAGTATGGAAAAGAATGGATACAAGTCGGCCTCAATATTACATGCTTCATAATATCACAGAATCGGATTCTGAAAGGCAAACAGGTCTGTGGCTCCTAAGCTGTTACCCAGAGAGCAAAAACGTTCTCAGGTCCACTCCAGCCTTAGTTGGCCCGCGGTCCAACTAAGACCGGAGTCAGCCAGAGGACTGTTTGCTTAATGTGTGGTTTTTCTTCATAAGCTGATGTAAGTTTAGCACTGTATTAACCCCTTCAATGCCACTGATCATACATTGTACATCTAAAATCTGCGTAAATTCCATGATAAAGAGCTCCAGCCGTCCCATGAACAATGGATACAAAGTGCTTTCAGCAAGAGTTATTGATTCTCATGAGCCCCCGCAATTGGATGGGGTGGGGGTGGGGGGGGGGGGGGGGGCTCATGAGGATCTATGCCTCTTGTAGAAATGTGGTGTCCATTTTTTCTTGACAGTGAAGGGATCGACGTGAATGCCTGCAACGCGGTGTAACTTTTTGGCTTCCAGGTGTCAATGTATAATGAGACAGACCTGTATTTTGACTCTTACAGCCGACACCTTGCCATTATTTTGTCCGTTTGTTGGAGGAGAAAGGGCTGCTTCTTCGGCACTATACACAGGTATTACTAATGTACACAGAAACATTTTGTCCTCTCTTTTATGTTTATATAACAGAGCGGAGAGAATGTTTACCTGTGTACATTTGCTCAGATCCTGTGATCTTAACGTGCAGTTGTTTCAAACCAAAAGTAGAGAATGAAAAGCAATTTTGATCAAGCCAGGGCTGTCTGCAAGCGGAATTCGCTGTCTCTGTGTGTTGAAGGGCATGCAGTCTGGTGAACATGTCTTTATGAGTGACAATATTTAAGTCAGACTCCGTTTTTAAGTTTATAGAAGGGACTTTTTCAAGTTAGGACGGGTCGCCGCGGTGGGGCGAATTTAATAGCATGTCCATGATGTCAAAGGCGGGCAGGCTAAGCCTCTAACAATTGAAGTAACAAGATACAAATTACATCATGTCTATTTACGCTAATGGCCTCGCTGCTGAACGTACATTTGGTGCGAAGCGCCGTATGTGCGTATGTGTGTGCGTATGTATGTAAACAAGAGAATCTCCGATATTTCTGTACACGCAAGCATGAAACTTGGCGAAATACTTTCTTAAGTGGGTGGCTAAGAGAGCCTCCGAACATGCTGGATTGTAATCAGTGAATGTCTCATTGAAGTCATTGAACAACCGTTTACAGAAAGTCAGTTGACCCAGACTAGAGTCCGTAATTTTTGCCATACACAAATTTGTGGGGACAGGGAAAAATAGTTCGTGTAAAACGTATTTCGTGTTAACCGATTTAGACTAAAACGTGTCAGTTCAGTGAAACAAGAGAGTGTGTGGGAGACTCAGTGATGTGCATCTGAGTGTGCCCTGCCCTGGAGGTTAAACGTGCACAGTTATTATACTTTACTTGCTTACTCTCATCTCCGTAGGGCAACAACAGATCACATGCATACAGCCCGTCAGATTTGATGTACAATCCATGCATCAGGAAAACAACAATCTCACATCTGATGAAACACCTCAGTAACCGTGTGAAGTGTAAGAGCTATATTGTGGCTGAGTTGGTATACCTCGCCCTGCAGGGGGGTTAAATGTATACACAGCAATTGTACACACGGTTTTTGTACACAGACCAAATGGGTACGAGTAGAAATGTACACAAAAATACAACTCTCGGAGAAATCGTCACGTGACTTTGGTTGTCACATCAGTTCAATGCCTAAACAACAGTTGCAGTCTGTGATAGTTTCAAAATGGTTACATTTTTGCAGTCACGTTTGTTTGATACGATACCAGCGTAATTGTTCGTGGGATGTTTGTAGTCTGATCGCGAAGTAGTCACAGCATCGATGTTTTCAGTTTACGACACACATCCAACTTTTCACATTTGACCACAGCGATTGCATTTCATTTGGCATGGAACCGATTCAGCAGTGCTCTAAAGAGGAAGAAAATGCAGTCGGAACTTAGATGTTTCCAGCTGGAGGCCGTGCCCGCTTTGTTTCTTTCACGAAAACTTGGCTGAGGGGGAAAGCGATCGCTGACTCATCGGTTCTCAGTGGACAGTGCGGCAAGGAAGGTCAGAAAGGCTGTGCTTGGCTTCCTGTCGTCTGCACGATGCTCAGCAATTGCTCGGTGTCAAAACATGTGAATAAAACATTTGTTTCATAATGGACAGAGTGTGTGTTTGTGTGTGTGTGTGTGTGTGTGTGTGTGTGTGTGTGTGTGTGTGTGTGTGTGTGTGTGTCAGTGTTCAGTCTCTGAAAATTTTAAATCACAGTCCAGTCAGAGTCTCAGTGCTCAACGACACTTCGCTTTGTTGTTGTTCTCATCAGCGTATTTAGGGAGCTTGTCTCCTATAATCTTGTTTCAGTTCTATAATTAAAGGTCTGCTCCTTTAATGAATGTAATCTCTGACAAGCACAACAAAAAAGGGCTCGCACTTCATTTCACTGCCAGATGCCATATACTGAATTCTGCTACTATTGAAAAAATAAACCCTGCTTGTTTGAGAGCTGCGGCACATATGCTATCGATCTTTCACGAGTATATACGAGTGATGTGTATATGTGTGCATGCGTGCGTGTTTGTGTGTGTCAGTGTGTGTGTGTGTGTGTGTGATTGTAGTTGCCAAATCCACAATATGTTTTAGTATTATTTTAGCTTAGTTTAAGTCAGTATGTCTTGCTTGTGACGGTGTTTTATGTTTCTGTGAGCTAAAGAAAATTTTCCATTTTGTGCTTGTTTAATGGACAATAAAGTTAATTCAATTCAATTCACCTGGACAGTAAGCGTTCAAATGAAACATGAGCAATTGGGTAGCTGGAGACTGTGAAATTGTGTAACTTGCAGAGTCTTTTTTCCTTCTCAGGCCTTGAAGACATTAGAACTTTGAGGATGTTGTCTTTTATGTTTTAATGGTATATAACATTCTTACATTCTTTCTATGTGTGTGGATACGTGTCTGTGTATGCAGTGTGTGTTTGTGTGTGCCCACTTTTGCTTGCAAGCAGAAGAAGTAACTGCTCCTTCTCGTTAAACAGTCAAAAACAGATTGGACAGAGCTTGGGACATTTTCAAGTTTGAGTTCAGTTCAGACTGTTTTTACAATGCTAAACCAATGCATGCAAAGAAGTTCAACTTACATCACGAGATCAACTATTCACACAACAACACAAAAGACAATCTGCAAACATTTGAGAGGATTCTGGCCTGTCCACAGCCACCACTGTGTAGTAATGTAAAATAAGCCAATAATTCAGTAGTACTGTCATGCTGTTTGTTCAGTTGAGTTAGGTGTCACAGATTAAATATTTGTTCTCTCACTGTGAGCAGATTTGATACTTTGGAACTAGTTGTTTGTTCTATTGGAAGAAAATGTTAGCTTCCTCTTCATCAAATGCACCATCCCAGGGCTGTGTTCCCATATAGCTACATGACAGCAGCACTAGGCGACATGGCAAAAATGTAACTAAGAAGAAGGCAGAAAATCAATTTGTGTGTCCATATAGCGGCATGACAGGTAGCATTACACCCCTATTTAAGTTGTTTAGAATTGTCGCGAATTGCGTCTACGTACTGAAAGCCATGCTATTTTTCAAGGTGGAATCGCCGTTATATCGATCCATAAGGAAATATAAATTTGTCACACCACTATTACTTGTCGCATTGCAATCATGCTACTGTTGTGTTGTGCATATGCAAACATGCATTCTTCATGTTCATGTACTTGATTTGTGTCACCTTTGCCACTGCTTTATTGCTGTTGTCAGTCATGCTGATATATGGAAGCAACCCTTTGTAATTTATTTTACGACATGTTTGAAGTAGGTGTACAAGGCTTTATACTTTGTGTAACATTGTATGTGGTGTAACTGTTGAAGCAAAGTAAGTTTCATTTAGTTAAAAGGAGCAAATAAGAAAGAACTCGATCATTGATTAGATGTTCCTTTGAGCACTTCCTTCACATAACCATGTCATTGTGACTAAAACTGAGCATTCAGCTATGTGCAACATCATGCATACACTTTATGATGTCACATCAAATGCATGTCTGAATTTTAATCAAATTGCACTTTTTACAGGTGGAAACCAAATTGAATGATGCTGAAAAATAAGTAAATTTGTTGCTGACCATTGAAATATTTGCAGTAAGAGTAAAATCTTATCAGTAATTGTCATTTTTTACTAATTTTGTACTTGTTGGTGTTTCTGGATAAACTAAATTAACATATGATTCATTGGTTGTTGAGCATAACAAATCATACTAATAAAATAAATCTGTTTTTCTTGGTTGTTTCCATTAGAAAATGTACAGTCTATTTTGCTTATTACAAGGTCACAAATAACTAAAGTTGGATGTAACAATAGTTTTCAGAGGTCTCTACACCACTCTTTCTATGTAAATTACTTCACTTATAACCAACTTTGGATATAACTATAACAGCAAGAAAAATTGGGTTCCTTGACACTTCATCATATCTGAAGTTTACTGAAGCTGGAAAATCATTGTGGTGAAATATTATCTTAAGATGAAAAGCTTGGTAAGTTTGATCCTGGGTTCCAACAGTGGTGTTTCCTCCTGATAAAACTGTCATAGTTATTCTAAGTTGAGCAACTTAAGTGTTTCATTTGAACGGTATCTGACCCTTTATAGTACTTTGAGCCAATTCCAAAAAGTTAGGTAAGTGCACCATTTGATACTGGGATCCAACAATCGGCTTTCCCCCCTCATAAAACTGTCATAGTTATTTCAAGTGCACCTACTTAACTAACTACGCAAATCCTTTACAAGATGTTATGTACAGCGCTTTGGCATCTACATTTCATCTAAGCATGACAGTCTAGAGAACCTGTCATTAGAGATGCAGCATGTGTTTGAAAGTTGTTGAACATAGCTTATCACATTCTAAAAGCATGTACATGTATGTCTGAGCTAGTATATGCACTTGATGTGTGATAAATTCTAAGATTAAAGTGAAGAAATATTTAAACTGCACCACATACATAGCAGATTGAATTTATGCTTAGACGTGCAATCACACGCGCGCGCACACACATAAACACACACACATGCATGTGCACATGCATGCATTCTCACATGCCCCCACACAAACATACACTTGCATGTAGCAAATACTCCATACACTAAATTTACAAAATATGCAGGGTTGGAAGATTTAACGATTTAACAAATTAAATTTTTGGTTAAATTAAATTGTATCCTTTCAACTTCTTTAGTAAAAAATAATTCTTTTCAGAAAAGAATTAAAACACTAAAAAACCTTTACTTCTAGAGAAAGTCGGACAGTGGCGGTGACGTAAAAGAGGCAACTCCATCACCAGGCAGACACTGTGACATATTACTCTAAATATTACGTCATTCATTCTAAATATTACGTCATTCATTCATTCTCTCTCTCTCTCTCTCTCTCTCTCTCTCTCTCTCTCTCTCTCTCTCTCTCTCTCTCTCTCTCTCTCTCAAGAAGAAGTCAAAGCAGATTATCAAGATCCAGTTTCTAATCATTCTCATTATATCAATGCTCCAATTCAATATAATGAATTTCTAGACGTTTTACACTCGTTTGCAAATAACTCTAGTGCAGTGGGTATTGATGGAATTTCTTACAAACTACTTTATCATTTACCTGAGTCGTGGAAAAAACTACTACATAAATTTTACCAAAAATGTTGGTTTAATGGATCTCTTCCTACTATCTGGAAGCAGTCAGTAGTAGTTCCAGTACTCAAATCGGGTAAAACACGTACATTGATTAGTAGTTATAGACCTATTGCGCTAACATCACAAGCTTGCAAAGTAACGGAAAAGATTATTTTAAATCGGCTATTTCATTACTGTGAAAAACAGGATATAATTCCAGTTCATCAAGCTGGTTTTAGGAAAGGTAGATGTACGACAGACCATTTAGTTAAACTCACAAATAATATTAAAAAACAATTTTCTGGACGAAAAAGTATATTAGCAACCTTTTTTTACGTAAAAAAGGCTTATGATAGTGTTTGGCATGCTAGATTATTATACAAAATAAAACAGATTGGCATAACCGGGTTTATGTATGAGTACATTAAAAGCTTTTTGTCTGAAAGATTTGTCTGCACCAAAGTTGGTAAAAGTAATTCAACCTTAAAGAAAATAGATATGGGTATTCCGCAGGGATCAATAATTTCACCCTTTTATTCACTGTGTTGATTTACGACCTCCCAAAATCTCTCTCGCAAGACACAACTGTGGTACAATATGCAGATGATATTGCTATATGGATAAACACTAATCTCAGAAAACGTACCCCAAAAAGAATCGTAGATTACGTTCAAAAAATTTATCAGATTGAATTGGACAAATTATCAAACTATATGAAAGAAAATGGTCTAGAACTGTCTGGGTAAAAAAATATGTCTAATGCTTTTCAATAATGGGGAAAGTGCTAAAACATTGCCTAAATTATCCTTAAATGGGACGCCTTTAAACTACCAACATTGTGTAAAATTTTTAGGTGTACGTTTTACATCAAATTTATCTTGGAGAATTCATATTGAAGCCATATTGAATAAGGCAAGAAAAAGACTTGTTAAAAATTATAAACTCACAACAATGGAGTCAGGACATTAAAACTGTTTTACACCTTGGTACACTCTTTAGTTCGATCAACACTTATCTATGGTTAGGAAGTCTACTTTACTGCCCCAGCTACACTTCTACAGAAGCTGCAAAGCATTGACAGTAAAGCAGTTAAATTAGCCCTTGCGGGGTGCCAGTTCATACTAGTACTGTAAAAACCTACAAAGAAGCAGGTATTCTGTCTTTATCTGACCAACGTAAATTAGCAACTGCAAAATACATTGTCCGAAGCCTGTCCGTCAAAAATTCAGTACGAGAAGACATATTTTTAGATGCAGATTTGGATTTCCCGAAGAGAGCGCAAACAATCCCGTATCTTTTACCTATACGTAATTATGTCAAAGATGCTATAGAAAAACTGGAATATAGATATCAAGTCTATTCCCGTTTTACCAGTAGCTCAGTCCTACTATACCTCCGTGGGAACATATTAATGCTACTTTCGATATAGATTACACAGATTTGAAAAAGATGAGGATGTGAACGTTTTAGCAAATTTAGTGAAAGAAAACTTACAGACAACATATTTTAAACATTTGAAAATATTCACAGATGGATCTGTCTTAGATTCTTCAGATTGTGGTGCAGGCTTTGTTATTCCAGATCTCAAAGTGAAGAAATCTTTTTATCTCGGTAAAGGATTTTCTATATTTACGTCTGAACTGTATGCGATTCTCATGGCACTATATTTTATTCAACTTCTACCTTATGATATATTTAACATTTTGATTTGTGTCTATTCTAAATCTGTCCTATATAGTCTAAAAAGCTGGGATTGTAACACTAGAAAAGACTTGGTATATGAAATAAAACATGTTATGAGCTGTATTATGTCCAGAGGAATAGGGATCGATTTTCTTTGGATACCCTCACACTGCGGAATTTATTGGAATGAAATTTGTGACAGACAAGCAAAAAAGGGAGCAGTTTGTAATAATATGCAATTATCTCTACACGAATATACTCTGTGCTAAACAGTTTTTTTTCACAAAGATGATATGAAATATACTTATCATGTTCCACCTTGTTCAAGAAAAACGGCTTCATTGATATACAAGTTAAGACTAAATTCTTGGAAAACAAAATTCGCAAAAGACATCAAATGCGAGTGCTTAAGCCCCATCTCTGTTTAACATATAATCTGTGAGTGTCCTATTACATTGAATCTGTTGAAAAAAAAATAACATAATAGTTGATCACTTAGCAGAAAATTTGTATGACATCTTACATAGAAATATTGCCATTCCAATAGTTAATATAATAATTCATAGTCTGGTGGGTAAACTATTATAATAAGTAATTTGTGTGTGTGGTTGGATGTTCATTATTGCTAGTTGTGTGTTTGGTTGATTTTATATATATATATATATATATATATATATATATATATATATATATATATATATATATATATATATATATATATATATATATATATATAATTTTTATTTTATTTATTTATTTATTTTTTTGGTGTCTACTATCACCAATGTGTGAAAAGACGTTAAATAAATTCCTGATCCTGATCCTTCCTGATCTCTCTCTCTCTCTCTCTCTCTCTCACACACACACACACACACACACACACACACACACACACACACACACACACACACACACACACACACAAACATGCGCGCATCTCCAGGAGGAATAGATCCTCATGCACCCTCCAGGCGCATGAGGATCTATGCTTCTTGGAGATGTTTAGAACGCACGCGCATGCACGCACACACACATCGAAGCGCTTTCAGAAGAGGAAGCAGGTGCCCCCTGTACTTAGTATATCATATAGCTAGGTAAAGTCAACCTGCCCTCACACAAATTATAGCAAGACTAAAATTGTACTGTGAAGTTGTAGTTTTGTCATCATTTTCTCAAGCCTCTGAAGCAAAAGTGAAACTCATATCACGTAAAATATAAAATTACTAAAAACTAAAACTTACTTCATGTTTGACAAATCAATGACGCGCATGTCCTGCACCCCTTATGGAATGAACTCACTGACACATTGGCAGATCTGTGAGACTTTTTCAATAGGAGATAATTCAACATCAGAATCAGGTCAAAGACAAAAGGTAGGGACCATTAACAGCGAGGACAGCTCTCATATAAAAGGGACTTTGTGAGTTATGGTTCATTCCATCCTGTTTTTCTTCTCGCTATTGTATCATGTGAGGTCACATTTCTTATTTAGAAAAAAACAACAACACTGATGCAGTTCTCTCCCTTTCTTGTGTTTTTGTCCCTTATCTACCATTTACCTTATACAGAATTAGAAGTGCTAGCAGTTGCCCCTTATTATTTTATTTCTCACCTGAATGCATGTCCTTTGGATGAATATTTCGTCTGATCTGATATAACCTTATATTTTCAGATCAAACAGTTACTTGCTTTCTTTTGCAGAACGTTGACACTTTAGATCTGATGGCGGGCATCTCAGAAGAGAGGACAATAGAAGCATATGGGTCCTGGGCCAAATCCTACTGTCTAGTTTGCTTTGAGGACTACGATTATGACTGGATGAAAGGTAAGAATTATGTCCTCATCTCACTTGTGTTGATCGACAGGCAGTGTGACTTTTTTACCTAACAGCTTCAAGCCGCAAGGTTTCAAATTGGAGACCGGCACACATACTGCTTTGTTTATGGGTGACTAAACCTCTTGACTGAAGAGATAAAGACAACACAATCCAATTGCAAGAGACATACATCCTCATGAGCTCCCGCAGTCGCAGGGGCTCATGAGGATCTATGCCTCTTGCCGACACCACTTTGAATCCATGTTTCTGGAACAGCTGGGGCTCTTTGTGTTGAATTAACGAGAATTTCACAGAAGGAACACAGAAACACCACAACAATTTCAACAGTTTCAGGCAGCAGATGCTGCAATAACTTGCGGTGAAGGGTTTGAAGTCGGCAATTGCTTTTTTGTCGAGTTTAGTTTGTGTTGCTTTACATTTATTGCCTACTTTGAATGAGGTCAGAGAGGAAACGCCAGAACTGTACTTGAATGCGTCTGTCTGTATCTGCCTCTGTGTGTGTGTGCATGTAGTTGCCGTAAGCTGTATGGGTGCGTGCATTTTTGAGTGAGCCTATTTGTCTCAACATCTTTCAGCATATTTTAATATACATGCTTCTGCTATGTTCTTACCACAGAAAAAGTGATGTCTGGTGTTGGCGTTCCAAAGTGTGAAATGAAAGGCTGCTCAGGAACAATCAAGCCTGGTAATCACACACACACACGCAGCGTACCCACCCACCCCACAACCAGCACCCACCCATCCACACCAACACACAAGAGAGTCACCCTCAGCATTAGTCCGTGGGCGTTTCCTAAAGCCTGCGCGGTGGAGTGCAGTGTGCGCAGTACTGGCCCCGCCCATTAAACCCTTGGTTCGTTTGCCATGGCCTAGCAAGCTGGGACGGTGGCATCGAGGTCCATTCATTCATTCATTATCTCCAATTTAACGTCCCACTGGCACTATACAGTGATCGGGGACTATCGAGGTCCTCGGGTCGTAGGTTTTATATCAGACTGTCCTTGTCTTAGTCTCTGGCTCAAAAGCCTTCCCCGGAGACACGGGGGCTTTGATATCAGGGGTTTCCTCCCTTAGCCATTCCGCAGCCAAGCGGCCAGGCCTGCAAGGCAGCAGGGGACTCGTGGGGGCCGGGGTCGTCTATGTCCCATGCAGATGTGAACATCTGCCCACTGCCCAGATGCCCACTTACCAGAGGAGAAAAATCCAACGCCGGAACCCGGTATCGAACATCGCACCTTTGGCATTGGAGGCAGACGCCTTAACCACTGCGCCACTTCCCCGCCCCCTCAGCATTAACTCAGCACGAAACACACAATTTTAATTTTGTTTTGTTATATATCCCAAGTTTTTAAACATGCAACCATGAGATGGTTTTAGTCACTTGCTCGGCATTAAACCCAGCTATAACTTACTCTTCTAGATGTACAGCACATATGCATGAGACCTTTCAAAAAGCGTTTTTATAACTGACCTTTGTATATTAATAATAATAATAATAATAATGGCTACTTATATAGCGCTTATCCTTAAATAAGCTCTAAGCCCTTTACAAATAAAGAGTGGAAGTGGAGGGGGTCATAAAACCAGAGAAACAACGGATTCTGCAATACCCAGGCACACACTGACACACACGCACGCACACACACACAGACACACACACAAACACACGCACACACACACACACACACACACACACACACATACACACATGTACATAATAACAAAGAACTGAGCTACATTGGGGTATCGAACAGGTGGTCTTTAGGGCAGATTTAAAGGCAGTGAATGAGGAATAATGTCTAATGTCTATAGGTAGAGAGTTCCAGACAAAAGGTCTAACATGCGCAAAACAACGGTCACCTCTGGTTTTGTATTTGAAGAGCGGGACTCTGAGAAGGCGCGTGTCACTACTTGAACGGAGGGAGCGGGAGGGAGTGTATAGTTGAAGAAGATCAGCGAGATAGGTAGGGGTAGAATAGTTAATAGCTTTGTAGCACAGACAGGCGATTTTGTACGAGACTCGTTGTTTGACTGGCAGCCAATGAAGTTGTCTTAGAATAGGAGTGATGGGCTGATGCTGTGAGGTGTGGACTTATTTAGCCCCAGTGCCCTACAGCAGATGATGGATGGACCACGGTAATTCAAAGGGTAGTGCCAGAGTAGCTTGGCGCCTTCATCACCAAGCTAATCTGGCACTACCCTTGAATTATCATGGTCCATTCATCGCCTGCAACTGGTTCTTAATCTTTAAGTGACGCCTGCAAAATGTAGGAAATGTGTCCCTGGGGTTAATTGGGTATAGTTGACCACATAGTGCTTTTTGTTCAGCACATTCCTGCAGGAATCATCTTGATAAAAAGCACTGCCGATAGCCAAAGGGTTAACCGCAAGTTATGATACATTTTTGGATAGAGGTGGAGTGCATGAATCAAAGAACGCATGCTTAGAGTATATCACTGTCAGTAATTTTTGACAAGTTTGTGTGACATTGTAGTCATATCATTTGCGCGAGTATTCCACAGATAGACCCACTGGGGAGTGTGTCACAAATACACTTCTATTTAAATGAGATGCTGAGCATCACCTTTGAATAGAAGTTTACTTGTGATAATTGATGTACTATACCTGGTATCTGATTTGAATGGAAGTGTACTTGTGGTGTACTCTTTGTCTGGGGCATACTTCTGCAAGCAGCGCAGGTATATGCATCATCTTTGCTTTTTTACCTTCAGACATTGTGCTGTTTGGCGAGTCTCTCAACTGGCGCTTTTTGGAAAATGCGGTAAAGGTATGTGCTGTTTATGTCAGTCTATACATTAATGTATGTAACCACTCCATAAATTCCCCCTTCTTTGACACTGTACTGATATATGTATAACAAGCAAATTAACATTCATGAAATTGCTTGATATATTTTCCTTTCCATAATCCCTTGTAGACCAGAAATATTCAATCTTGATGCTTGCCTATATCAAAGCAAAAACGCTAAATATGCGCATACTGCCACATTAGCAAGCTCCCTATGCACACTAGTAATGAAATACTTCTTAGTGTGTACATACACTCTAAATTGCTTTCCCAATCTCATACACACAAATAAACAGAGAATAGACAGCAGCAAACACGAATCGCCATACTGTTGAGACTGACGACACTGATGTCCGCTAGTGATAGTGACAACCTTAGAAAAGGACTAAATAAACAAACCTGTTGGCATTTTATCCGTCATTATCCGTGTTCTAATTACAAGTAGACTTTACTCAACAACATGCACGATTATAGAAAGCACTGATGTCTACACAGTCAAACAAAATCTCTGCGCCAAGTCAGTTAACAGTCCAATACGGGGCACACAACAGGTCACCATTTGGACAGAGACAAGCACACATCGGAAGTATCACAGCCAGGTTCGTAAATAGACATACTTACTCTGTGGTCGCATCTAAGGCAGCTTATCCACCCATTTTCTCCAACATCAGAGGCATGCGAGAGGGAATTTGCATGATGAAACATGTGCAGCAGTGTCAGATTTGCTGCATGGGTTCTGTATGTTTGAAGCATATGTTTGGTGTTGGACGGTAAAGTTCCCTTCAGCCTATGTGTATGTAAACTTTACATCATGTTACCTCCTTTGCAACATTTCAGAAAAGTCTGACGTGAACTCCAGACTATGCCGGCTCTAGACTGTGACATTAAAGAGTTTTGTGGTGACGTGATTTGTCTAGTGCATGAAGTACACGCTGTTCCACTATCAATGGCGCTGAAGGGGTAATTAGTTCGCTATGTTTAAGCGCAAATCTAAAACAAACATGAAAATACCCAGCGAAAAATCTACACAGCTTGAATCAACCTGGGTGTAAATCTACCCAGTGTAAATGTGTGATGTCGCTATTCCATTGAGATATTTTTTATTTGAGTAAATTCAAGCCTTTCTTGACTTATGCTGGACGGAATAATGCTGTGAAGATTCACACCAAGTTTATTTAGTTCTAAAAATAAATGGAAAATCAAAGGAACACATTTGCACTGGGTAGATGTACGCCTGGGTGGATTTGCGCTGAGCACATTTCGTTTAGTAGTGTCAAGCTGGGAAGTTTTATGTCCAAATATAGCGAAATTGACCACTTCAACGCCATGATCAGAAGGACTCTGGTAAAGTTTTGTTTTGGACTGGGTAGATACATTATATTGAGCAACATTTTGCTTGATATAGTGCAGATAAACACAGATGTGATTACTTGACCCGAATCAAAATGTCCTTGTCTTACAACTTGGACATTTTGATTCAGATCTCGTAATCACATCTGCCTGTTACCCGCACTATATCAAGCAAAATGTTGCTCACTATTATAATACTTCTTACAGAAGTAGTGGATATTGAAATGACGGCTTACATTTTTGAATAGCTCAAACATGGATGATTTTCAAATCAGCAATAAGTCAAAATTGCATGTTTCAATGAAAAACAGTGGTATAAAGCCTGGACAAACATGTGACATTACATTTTGTATAGGCTTTTATTCCAGTTTTTGTTGAAACATTCAATTTTGATCTACTTCTATTGCAGGACACTCTCTATTGCCTCAATAATTATCGAGTTAGTTAACAATCATTGACCACCTGTGGTCTACACATTCATGATTCAGTCATCAATGGTGTGATATAATAACAACAATCAAAAGCCAGAACATGGATACAAAGTGGTCTCAGCAAGAGGCATAGATCCTCATGAGCCCCCACCTTCGTGTGGGCTCATGAGGATCTGTCTCTTGCAGTTGGATTGTGCTTACTTTTTCTCAGGGGTGATTTTTTTTGTGAGTGTGCAGGACCTTCAAAAGTGTGACCTTTTGATTATGATGGGAACATCACTCACTGTACAGCCCATTGCTTCTCTCACATCGAAGTGAGTACAACTACATGAAGAAGAACAACTTTTTGACAATGTATCAAATTGAACTTGAAATATAACTTTGACTTAATAACAATAATAATAATAATAATGAGTACTTGTATAGCACCTAACCTCGGAAATTAGAGCTCTAATTAACAAAGGCTAACTGTACTAAAATAGCTAATTACAAAAGCACAATTTACAAAAAGTAATTAAAAAAAGAAAACGCACTCAATAAACAAACTGTAAAGTCACCATTCAAAAATGTGTATCATTCATTGACGAGAGGTGTTACGCTTATGGACTCATACTTACTGGGAATCTTCCATGTACTTGTATTAAAAGTATAGATTCAGAATCAGAATGCCATTTAAAAAAACATATTCCATTGTAAATCGTGTACATTCATGCAGAAAATTAAAATAATTATGCATTGAATAAAAAGTGTATATATGTATCTTCGACTACAGTGAAACCCCTGTAGGGAACTGTCAGATACAGATACAATGTAAAATAGGCGTACTTCTCATCTGATTTGGGTCAATTTGATTTTGATATTTTGAATTCTTTACATGATTGTGTTAACCCCCCTTGTGTGTGCACAGGAGGTTTAAAATGACTTGGCAATCCTTTAACTCTTTTGCTGTCGATTGTACCTCCATAAATAACACTGATGTGGATAGCCAAAGACTTCCCCGATCACCTCGGTGCCGGGTGTGTTATGCCGGACCAAAGCGTTAGAGTGATCAGCTGAACAAACTTTACTGCTTGGAGCAGGTTGCTTTTACTTCTTGTCCATAAATTGTCTTTTTACTTACTTTCCTTTTACAGAGTTCCAGTGGCTACACCACGTGTCTACATTAACATGGAGAAGGGAGACGTATCAAAGGTATTTTAACCACCTTGTGCATCCATCAGTATTGTAAACAGGATACACTGGTAGCTGCATGCACGAATGAAAATAATATAATGTCCATAATCTTTATCATTCACTCTGCCACTTGGATCCGTTCACACTGTGTTCAAAACTGGTGCATTAACTCATTGGAGACGTGCCGCCTCTGGATACGCGGCTTATGCCGCGTATCCGGAGGCGGCATGTCTCCAATGAGTTAAATGTAATCTCTTTTACTTGCACAGCTCATGTGTAGTTTCCAAATAGGGATGCAGAACTAGTGGCTAATGTAGTGTTTTGCCAAGTGATTGCAAAAGACATTAATCAGTGTTGCTGTTGTCTTTTCCATGAAGTATTACACAATATTCTAACGTGAGTGAGTTAGATGGTTTGGCCAGTTTAGAATGCAGCTGTTGCTGGTAGGTGAACTTTAAGTGGATTCTTTTGCAGAAACACCCATTGGCGGCAATTATGTTTGGTGGCTCTTTTGATTTTGATGAACCAGATAATGTAAGGTATGTAGTGTTTTGCTTTGAAACATTCACCTGAAACCCTCACGGTATAATAAAGCACTATAATAAAGTTGCTGATAAGAAACAAGAAACAAAAAAGCCATGTAGTTTCATTTTAATTTTTGGACATAGCATATGGGTGTGTTCACATGCAAGAAGTGCAGCGAAGGTTGAGACATGGCAGCGCTTGCACCACCCGGGGGGGAGGGGGAGGGGGGCGGGGGGGATATCATGGTCAGTCCATCTTCCCACAGACAGTCTTATAGAGGCTTCCCAGAGATGCAATATCAACCCGGCCCTTCCCTGCCATTGGTCACAGTTTCAATTTATGCTTATGTATATTTTTGTGAAATCGGTGCCAAAGAGCTCCAGCGGTCCAAGGGACATTGATACAAAGTGGTGTCAGCAAGAGGCATAGATCCTCATGAGCCCACGCAATTGTGGGGGCTCATGAGGATCTATGCCTCTTGCAGTTGGATCTGTTCAGTTTTCTGAGGCAGTAAAGGTTTTTATGTTATTAGACGTTAATGAGCTTGTGGCCACTGGGATGAAGCATTGTCAATATTTTAAAAAAAAGATTTAAAATTCTTTTCCAGAGATATTTTCAAGCGATGTGATTGTGACACTGGTTGTCTGGAATTGGCAGACCTTCTGGGATGGGGGGTGAGTAATTCTGTGTGCAGTAAACTTCTTATAACCCAGTGTGCAAATGGTCATTTGGCTGACGTCGGCCAACATTGGCTTGTGCATGGGCCAACAGCAGCCAACGTCATCCCAATCATCATTTGCTCACTGAGACAAGGTTGGATGTAACAAAAGTTGGATACAACATTTTTTGAGAGGTCCTCACCACAGCCTTGCTGTGTAAATAGGCCAGTTGCGAGTTCCCAAGGTCGCGAAAATGCTCACCACACTGCGTGAATGAGCGGAGACTGGACTTGACAAGCCACGATATGTAGGCAACTTGGCTAGCTGTTACGCTTAGGCAATACTGTTTTGCTGTAAATCATTGCAATACAACCTTTTTGTGAAAATTTATATGGCGATAATAATGAGGAAAACGACATCGCAACATCATGAAAACTTCATATGGCGATGAAGTTAGTCACGATGGCTTCGGAAAATGGTGTGTTTGTTGTTTTAATAGCTAATTATTATTACTTAACTTTGTTATACCAACAGTAGATGCATTTTATTCATGTAAACTCAGCAAATATTGGGGATATCTTGAAAATAATTTGTTTCTGTAAAGTTTTCCTTCTTGCAATAATGATCATCCATAGTGATCATCCTAAGCCCACTGTTCTTTCTCGACTCTGGCGCTGAAGAGCGCGCTAGTTTGGGAGAACTCCGACCTCAGTATTGCTTTGCTTATAACAAACTTCAAATATAACAAGAATGAAATCCGAAGTTCAGTGTGTAAGGTGACTGTTCAATTTTTTTTCCTATTGCTAAACAAGAAGCATTTAGGAATGACCTGTTCAAATGCCAAACAAAACTCTTAGCATTCTTTTTAGACCGGGAATATGAATGCTTATAGTTCTGATAGCATTTGCCAGTAAGAGGTGACTGCAAAACTTTAGCTCCGAGACGTTTACTGCTATTGATGATACCGGTCAACGCTTGGCAGATTAGATGTTACATAATTATCTTTCCCGCTTCTCCACCCAATGATATTGTCAGAGGAATCAAGAGGTTAAAAGCACAGTTTAGCACATTTTTTGCCAATGTGCAGAACTGGATGTCATCATTGTTAAGAGAGTTTTTCCGCATTAAGCAGGTGATTTTATGATCACACAAAATATATAACGCCTAAGAATGCCATTGTATATTATTTCTGTTGAAATTCCGAACATAAATTATGAATCCTTTATTGTTTTTTCACAGGACGAACTTCATGAGTTAGTAAAAACAGAACACAGTCGACTTGACGAAATGTATGCTACCAAAGCGAAGGCACAACAGGCAGCCAAACTGAAAACAGCAATGCCAGCCAAAGTTGCAGCAAAGGAAAGAACTTCTGTCACAGCCAAGAAGAGTACACCTGCTGTTGCAGCAAAGGGCCAGGGTACACCTGCTGTTGCAGCAAAGGGCCAGGGTACACCTGCTGTTGCAGCAAAGGGCCAGGGTACACCTGCTGTTGCCAGAAGGGGGAGTACTCCTTCTGTTGCAGCAAAGGGGAGTTCACCTCCTATTAAGGGCAGAACTTCTGCCACACCCAAGGCAAAACCTGTCGGTGTTGCTGGGCAGAAAGGCAGCAAAGAGAGTGTCACTTCAGGTAATACATGCAATGCTGCGTCCACATTGGTTGTCTCCCTACAGCGGTAGCGAACCCAGGGAGACGGCCATTGTGTGCTGGCCCAGAACTGTAGGCACTGGTCATAGATGATCAGTTTTTAAATCAGCATGTTTACCAATGTTCATCTGTTGGTTGTTTGGGCTTAAACCCATATCATACTGAGGCTAAATGCTTCAAATTTGTACACTGCCATATGCAAGCTACATTATAGTACTTACAGATAAGGATATAGACCAATGGCTTTAGTTCAAGGGTGGTGCCAGAATAGCTTGACGCCTAGAGGCGCCAAGCTATTCTGGCACTACCTTTGAACTATTTTAGTCAAACTTATTTCACAACACTGGTGTATTCCGAATGATAAGGGTTAATGGGCCCGTAAAGCCCTGCCACGCTACAACAGTATGTGGATCAACCAGGATAGTTCAAGGTTGGTGTCATGATCGCTTGGAGCCTGTAAGCGCCCAGCCATTCCGACACCACCCTTGAATTATCATGATCGATCCGTCTCCTGAACTGATGTAAACCTCAAAGGATATCTAACATTGATTATATGATCCTCAGGATGTAATGAGTTAACTGGCACCACAAGGCATGTGTGTGTGAGTTTTTGTGTGTTGGGTGAATGTGCATGTCAGTATGTGAATGTGTGTGTGTTTGAGATATGTGTGTGCAGGAGTGTGTGTTGTGTGTCTGTGTGTGGCGCACACTCTTAGAAGAGTAAACGATATATACTGACAAGCAGAATCCAGGGAAAAAGGACGGGCTTGTTCCATAGCATGTCCGTTGAAAGGTCCTGGTAAATCAAAGTGCCACAGTTGTAGTGTGCCTGAATTGATCAGTGTTCAGGTCATACTCCATAGGAAATAGATTTCCCTGTCTCCCCATAAACCTGCCCGTGAGGGCTGTCCATTATCACTTCGGTGCCGTGGACGTTAAACCCCGAACTAACCAACCACCAACTGACAAGCAAAAGAAGTGCAACATTTTTGGAATCATTGGAAACACTAAAAAGTCTGAATGTTTCCAATGATTTAAAAAATGTCCCATTTCTTTTGCACATCAGAAATGCAACATTTTTGGAATCGGTCTTTCCGATGATTCCAAAAGTTTCGCAAGTTGCTCGTCAGTATAGTAGGCGGATAGGAAGAATTGTTGGTTCGTACAAACATACCAACCATTCTTCCTATACACTTACTGTATTGTTTGGTCCATCACTTTCCTTTTCAGTTTCGCTTTTGATCAAACAAGTTTCAGAGTATTGACTTTCCTGTTTTTATTAATTCTCCAGGAACAAAACTAAAAGCCACTGCCAGCACTGCACAAGTGCGTCCAAGTACCGGGAGTCCAAGAAAAGCATCAACACCCTCTCTTCGACATTCTGCCTCTAAAACATCTCTTTGTTCACCTCGCCAATCCAGAGCAGCTGCCAGCACTGCAGACGTGCGTCCAAGTGAAAATGGAAGTCCGAGGAACAGATTGACGCCCTCTCCTCGACTTTCTACCTCCAAAGAATCGCTTTCATCATCTCGTCCATTGAAAGCATCTGCCAGCATGGCTGAGGTGTCTCTGAGTGCAGACTAGAGTCCGAGGAACGGATTGACACCCTCTTCTCAACTGTCTGCCTGCAAAGAGTCACTCTTGTCACCTCTTCCATTAAAAGCAGCTGCCAGCTCGGCTGAGGTGTTTCCAAGTGCAGATGAGAGTCTGCGGAACAGATTGACACCTCCTCAGCAGTCTGCCTCCCAAAAATCACTGTCATCACCACACCCATCCACGACAGGCCAGAAATAACAACTGAATGTAATTGACACTGAAGTTATGAAACTACTGGTATTTAATTTTTCACAAATCAGTATTGTAACATAACCCATTAGACATCAGTAGCACATTTTGTCGGTGCGATGCCTTTCAGCGCGTTCCCATCCAGCACTTTGGAAATGGTCGTTTTGGTCAAACGTTATGCAAATGCACTACACATTTTAACACCTTCCGTGCCAACGAACGTACATTTTGTTTCTGAAAATACATCTGTGTTCACTGAACGACCAAAAACCACAACTTTCCAAAGAACATGGGCACAAGGTGGTGTCTGCAAGAGGCATAGATCCTCATGAGCCCCCGCAGTCGCGGGGGCTCATGAGGATCTATGTATCTTGCAGTTGGATCACGCTCACTTTTCTCGGCAGTGACGGTGTTAATAGGCCCTCATCCGAACGATAGAGGACCACAGATATCCTGTAGGAATCACCACAACACAAAAGTGTTTCCAACAGCTGAAAGATTAACCCCTTTGCATATGCAGCCACCTGTACTATAAACAGTACATGCACAAGATGGATAATGAAGTCCTTCAGCTGATCATTGACATCAAGCAGGAAAAAGCAATGCCATGAGAGCTTTTGAATCTGCCAGATGCGCGTGTCACTAACATTAAATTCCTTGCCATTATTTGATTCTTTATTTGTCTTCATTCAATTATGTTGAACAGACACAGAAAAGGGGGTAGAACAGTAATAAGAAACCACAAGACAAGACACAATAACTGTAGTATCCCAATGTCCTAAAGGCCATCGGGCCGCCGTTGGCCTGCACCCAGCCATGCGTGGGCCAACGGTGGCCGATGTTGGCCTGATGGCCTTTGCGCACTGGGATGAGGGTGAGTTACATGGGGGTGCTGCTCGGCGGCAACCAGCTCTGGTTTTTGTCTTGTTTCTTTCTTCTTTTTTTTTTGTTATTAGGCTGTGCAAAATGTTCCCTAGGTAAAAATAAGTATTATTGTCTTTAAATACTTGCTACGGAAACGACAACGTCGCCTCAAGCACCAGACGGCGCAGAGAGGACTGAATGAATGAATGAATGTCTTTAAAGACTTGTCTATTTTCTGTCTTCGACCACTGACTGATGCCAGAGGCTCAGTGTTTAGTCATGTAGCAGTGTAGCAATTTTTGTTTCTCTTTTTTTTCTGTGTTTTGTTTTTGTAATCTGCTTTGAATACACAGTTTCCTGTGAAGCGCCTAGAGCTTTAGTTTGAGGTTAGGCGCTATACAAATACCGGTATGATTATGATTGTATTGTACTTACCTTTCCCATGCAGTTGCATACTTTTCATTGTGCGTTTTGTTAAGTTATAACTGTGCGGAAAAGGGATACAGGGTAGCACATGAGCTTAAGTAATTAGCTTGAATACAAGGTGATAAGGGGTGCTGTTTTGTCTTGTTTTCATGTGTATTTTTGCAGCATTTCTTAAAGCAAAGTTTACCTTTGAAATACTGACATTCATTTACTGTTTTAATTTTGTGTGTGTTTTTCATATGCTTATATCTACAAAGAAAAGCCACTCTTGACTACAAGCATTTTATGCTAAACCCGGTACTTGTAATTATTTTTTTTATGTTATTGTTTTTAAACAAAGGGATTAACCCATTCGGTACCAATTGATGCAGTCTTTGATTGTGCAATCTTCATTAATTCAACACCAAAAACCCTATCTGTCTCTGGAACATTTATTCAATGTGGTGTCACCAAGAGGCATAGATCCTCACAAGCCCCTGCAACTGTGGGGGCTCATGAGAATCTATACCTCTTGCAGTTGGGTGGTGTTCAGATTTTCTTGACACTTAACGGGTTAATGGATTTACAGTTTTTAATCCTCAACATCTGATGGTCGCGACTGTCAGTTATTTGTGCATCAGTACTCCCAGTGATATTCTTTCATGTTGACGGCTGTAAAGTAATTCAAATGCCTTGCTGTGACTACATGTACCATTTATACATTGGCCAAGCCTTTGCTGGTTCAGCCCTGATACCTCAGAGCAGGAGACGGATGGACCTTGATTGTTCAAGGGTAGCACCAAATTATCATGTTGCCTCAGGGCGCCAAGCTAATCTGGTGCTACACTTGTACTGTCAGGCTCTATCCATCTCTTGCAAGTGACTCATATTCCTCAGAGGATGACTTGCCGATTTTTGGAACGTCAGTCTCAGGCTTGAAAAAGTTAAATAATGTTTGTGTGTGTGCAAGTGTGCATATTTGCATGCATGTGAGTGCATCTGGCAGATTGACTCAGTATATTTTTGTGCAACAAAGAATGCATAAAATGAATCAATCTGTATTAGCATTATCTGTGATTTTTTTTTTATGCCAGTGTATAGAAATTTTACATACACTATACATTTTTATAAATGCAATGCTTTTCCAGAACATTTCTTCTTTCGTGTATGACTGTGTGCAGTTGTGTGTGATTGTGCGTGTATGTGATTGTGTTTGTGTGTGTGCATGCGAGCGAATGATATTTATCATTGTCTTCTTTCAGTCTATTTACACTTTTTTCTCATTGACCTGGCTCTATTCGATTTTTTCCTTGGTTGTCCGTTCTCAATGCAACTTAAGTCCCCCTTGTCACATGCTACCAAAGTAAAATGTGATAAGTAGACTCCCTTATTACATGTTACGACGACAACGTTACTCGCTGAGCAAAGCATTCTCTCCCAAATAAATCTTTGGCCAATCACATTTCTCGGTACAAACATACCATAATCTTCATTCAGTCAAACCAAAGACAGTACATTTATTGTCTTTGGTCAAACGTCTAAACAAAAATATGCCAATAAATACATAATTTAGGGGGCTACAGTTAGTTAGTTAGTTCGGGTTTAACGTCCACAGCACCGAGGTGATCATGGACGGCCCTGACGGGCGGGTTATGGGGAAACAGGGAAATCTATTGCCTATGGAGTACGACCTAAACACTGATCAACTCCGGCGCATTCCAACTGTGCCACTTTGATTTACCAGGACCTTTCAACGAATATGCTATTGAACAAATCCGTTTTCCCCCTGGATTGTGAGTCCAGCTACCGGGGCCGGGACGGGATTCGAACCCACGACCCGGCGATTCCCTTCGCTCTCCTGCTTCGACGTTTAGTTGCCTGAGCTATTTCGGACTCTGACAAGGGGAGGGGGGGGGGGGGGGGGGCTACACAGCAAAAAGAACTATATGTAGTACCAAACCCCCCCCCCCCCCTGGATCCGGCCCTGTCGCTACTCGCTGTATTCCAAAGCCACACTCCGTCTAGACCCAGGCACAGATACCCTTCACCTCCAAAGCCATAATGACTCGCCTGTTTCATTGTCTGCCTACCTGTATGTACTGTCAGCCGGGGCGACGGAACGATTGTGCGCTAGTGTGCTTGAGACCAGAAATATATATCGGGGCTTACATAGATTTCGGGTGCCAAGCACGCTAGACGCCACCTTTTACATGTCAGTCGATCCATCTCCGGCAGTTGGTAGTGGAGGTGAAAGATACACGTCACCTTATTTCCAATACAAGGTAGAATGGGATCGATATCAGTATTGATCAAACGCAAAATCGAAGACCACAGAAAAAAAGGAAACTGTTTAAAAGGTGCATGTCAAATAATATAGCAGTATAATAATAGCTACTGCATGTGTTCCAGTTAACCCATCCAGCCCTGAAATTAACCCCTACCGTCCCACTAGATGCATATTGTCTTTCTGAAATCTTGGTCAGTTCAACGGCTAAAAAGCCACAGCCGTCTGAGGAACATGGATACAACGTGGTGTCTGCAAGAGGCATAGATCCTCACGAGCCCCCGCGACTGCGGGGGCTCGTGAGGATCTATGTCTCTCGCAGTCGTATCGTGTTCAATGTTTTCCGGCACTCGGTCAAGGCCCAGGGTTCAGTTTCATGACTATGATCAAGGACGTTTAGGACATGTCATTAGGAAAGGACCGGACTGACATTTGGAACAAAAACTGACGTTCGGCCCTGACTGACTAGAACACCCTGGTGTATAAACAACCAAACCATAATAAAGAACCCGGATTTGATGCGTTTAGTGCATTACTAGAAACAGCATAGGAACATGACTCCCGAGGCATGCTTCGATCTACCTGAAGTGATTTGATCTAGACATACTGTGTAGGCAGGTATCCAAACGAAGTTACCCAGAGTGTGTCTAGTACATGTATGTATGGAACAGCCTGAATACCAGCTGACAAGAATCCCCTACAACTAGCATGGCAAGAAAACCGCCATCGGCATTGAAGAAGGTTGGTACCAAACTCACGCTGTATTAACGCAACAGCGAGTGGACCATTCAGTGTACAGGACAAAGTATCCAAGAGAAAAAAACACTAACTGACGCGTATTTAATACTTGAAAACTCTTGAATATCATATCAACCTTCCTGCCATGAAGACACCCAGTGACAGCCCAGAACCACTATAAGCAGCTGAGTAAAAGTTCTAGAAATTTCTACGAATATCGTACGCCTGTGTACACCCGAATTTTTTGCAACCGTACACCATACTTTGTAAAAGTCACTGTCGGTTTCATGTAGGAAGGGACTTTAACTCATTCGAGACAAACGGCGTCCGGATACGCCGCTTCAGCCGCGTATCCGGATGTCGTTCGTCTCGAATGAGTGAACTGAACTAGTTATGGTTCTGGACCGGCACAGGCATGTGATGGTAACTGCGTCATTGCTCCTAACAATCACGGGTAGTAGTAAATATATAGTACTACTTGCCCCGTGTTAGGAGTAATGACTATCCCGCGCCTGTGTTCTGTAATATCATTGAGTGTCTCCATAAAATGAAGGTCGATAGAACGTTATTCATCAAGTTTCACGTTCTTCAGTCCTCAAACGCATTTAACAGGTTTCAAGTTTAACCCCGTAGCTGCCGGAACGAGACGAACACTCTACCCAGCTAAAAGAGACATAAACCCTTTTATCTTTTGTTAATCCTTGTTGTGTTCTTTATGCTTCTTTTGGTCATGTTTGTGCCTATGTTCGTTATACTTCTTTTGGTCATGTTTGTGCCTATTTTCGTTATACTTCTTTTGGTCATGTTTGTGCCTATGTTCGTTATACTTCTTTTGGTCATGTTTGTGCCTATGTTCGTTATACTTCTTTTGGTCATGTTTGTGCCTATTTTCGTTATGTTTATTTGGTCATGTTTGTGCCTATGTTCCTTATGCTTCTTTTGGTCATGTTTGTGCTTGTGTTTCGTTATGCTTCTTTTGGTCATGTTTGTGCCTGTGTTTGTTATGCTTCTTTTGGTCATGTTTGTGCCTGTGTTCGCCTTATGCTTCTTTTGGTCATGTTTGTGCCTGTGTTTGTTATGCTTCTTTTGGTCATGTTTGTGCCTGTGTTTGTTATGCTTCTTTTGGTCATGTTTGTGCCTGTGTTCGCCTTATGCTTCTTTTGGTCATGTTTGTGCCTGTGTTTGTTATGCTTCTTTTGGTCATGTTTGTGCCTGTGTTTGTTATGCTTCTTTTGGTCATGTTTGTGCCTGTGTTCGCCTTATGCTTCTTTTGGTCATGTTTGTGCCTGTGTTTGTTATGCTTCTTTTGGTCATGTTTGTGCCTGTGTTCTTCTAGCGAATGTCGCTCCGGCAGTGCGTGCAGTCGTGCCAAATTCGTGATCACTGGCAGTGATAGGGTTCTGTTTTTCTCTCCTAGGCCTAGTTTTGTCCCAGAACATTTCGCAATCTGTTGCGTTGATACTACGTGAAGCAGTCTACGGTATATAGCTATACCCAATGCGCTAAAGGCTATCGGGTCGACGTCAGCCCGATGGCTTTTTGCGCATTGGGTAAAAGCCTCAGGATATAGCATAGACCACGGCGGGAGATAAATCGTCCACGATAGTTAAACGGTAATCGGCGGTGCACATTCCCAGGTACCAGGCTAGTCTGTCACTACAGTTGAAGTATCATGGCCGTTCCGTCGCCCATGGCTGTTACTGGGGGTGAATGTAGCTATGTGTGAGTGTATATGTGTGTGTGTGTGTGTGTGTGTGTGTGTGTGTGTGTGTGTGTGTGTGTGTGTGTGTGTGTGTGTGTGTGTGTGCAGGGGGAGGAGTTTCTGAAGTGCACAATTCTACTAGCTTAAAAGTTTGGGGGGGGGTGGGTGGGGGTGGAGTGTGTGTGTGTGTGGGGGGTGGGGGTGGGGGGGGGAGAAAATAAGAACATTAAACAAAACAAAAACAAAAAATAAGTGAAACGACCGAGAGAGCGCGGGAATGGGGCGGGGAGTCATCGGGGAGGGGGGGGGGGGAGGGGTCTTTCTGAAACCCTTGGACCCCACCGGCAGCCCAAAACTACTTATGGAGAGAGAGAGAGAGAGAGAGAGAGAGAGAGAGAGAGAGAGAGAGAGAGAGAGAGAGAGAGAGAGAGAGAGAGAGAGAGAGAGAGCACTCGCTGGTTTATACATTGTAAGTGTATTTTTGCAGGATGATGATATCCACGACAACGAAGAACCAGAAATGTCGCAAGCCAGACGTGAGTGTCACAACAATGACCGCAACAGTAGCTGGTCTGCTTGCTTTTGTTGTTGTTCTTTGTTTAGTTAGTTAGTTAGCTTGTTGGTTACTTAGTTCGTTAGTTACTGAGTTACTTATTTAGTTTGTTGGTTAGTTAGTTAAGTAGATGTGCTTTCTGCTCACAGCACTAATCTTTTTTGTTATTATAGTTGATTTATATTTTTTTTTTAGAAAGAATAATATACCTACTGCAGTCCACCTTACTGTTTACTCTTCAGTTTTATTCATTTTTCTGTTTTTCTGTCGTTTTGTAATAACTGCTTGCACTAAACTTAACCTTCTTGTGAATGCAGCCACCGGTACTGTGCCGTAAAGTCACTGCCGCATGCATAAGGTGGCGAATTTTGCTTGTCTTAATCCTTTCGCTGGCGAGAAAACTGAACGCCACACAACTATAAGAGGTATAGATCCTCATGAGCCCCCGCAGTCGCGGGGGCTCATGATGATCTATGCCTCTTGCTGAAACCACTTTATATACACGTTGCGTTGCCGGCCAGAGATCTTTGGTCATTGACTTTACAATAATTTCAAATTCGAAATATGAGTCCAATGTCAGTGAAAGGGCTTAAGGTACATGTATTGCACTGTGCTTATGTGCTAGGTGGGAGCGCAACTGATCGAAGTCTTCTAGATTTGTGTGGGCCCCCTATCACTACAAGTAAGTTCTTTGCCTTTAGGCATTTTGCAGTCAGTAGATGTTGTTCGGAGTTCAGAAGTAGGTCAGTAAAAATTGCGCGTCAGTGCTGCGACAACGAAAATAGTGGATTAAAAGTTCGGACAAACATGAGCTATCGCATGTTTGTCCAGGCTTTTGAAACACCGTTTTCGTCCAAACAGTTCAGTTCCAAGCAGTTCTGACGTACATTCTATTTCCGCAAATCGCGTTTTGCACAATCCTGCATTGCACAATTAGATCGCTACTTGCTTTGTCTTTCTTCTGTTTGGCGTTGTCTGATTATTTTGGTCGTGGGTGGACAAGCATCGCGCTTAATTCGTTTTCTTCCAGTGGCCATAAACTTTTATCCCGTTCCTGCTGCGAAATATTGAACACCACCCAAGTGCAAGAGGTATAGATTATCATAAGCCTCCGCATTTGCGGGGGCTTATGAGGATCTATGCCTCTTGTTGAAATCATTACGCGTCCACATTCCTTTCGCGGCTTGGGTTTACTGAAGCTGAATTTTCACTAATTTGAAAAATACAAACTCTGGCAGTCAAGGGGTTGGAATACCCGTTTTCGTACCTTTATTTTTTTTTTTGTCTGGAGGGTAGATGGGTGAAGGAGGGGGTGGGGAGGGTTGGTGTGAAGGGAACAGTCCCTGAGCCCTGCCAAAAGCCTGTTCGGATTCTACAAACAATTTTATTTTCTACATATTGAAATTTCTGCTTGTTTGTGTTTTTGGTCCTGACGACACAAACACAGTCACTGCATTTGTAATTAACTCATGCGAGGCGCCCCGCATCAATAGCTGCGAAAGTGTCGTATAACGATGCTTTATACGTTATACGACACTTCCGCAGCTATTGATGCGGGGCGCCTTGAATGAGTTAAATCTCTGAGGCCCTGTTTTCAGGGGAATGGCTGAGAGACTACGTGGCCGTGTCCATGGGCCTCAGGACCATCCCGAAGGTTCTGGACGAAGTGAGTTTTGAAGGGATCGCGCGCCACATCGCCAGCGGGAAAGCCCACAACATCATCACTATGGCTGGCGCCGGTATTTCTACTTGTGAGTTGTTTTCTTTCTCAGATTGTAACTTCGTTTTCAGAGAACAAATAAAGAACGGAGAGGACGCACAGAAACAGACAGGATCATCGAAGCACCGAACAAACCAGGGAATGGTTAACCCTGTTCAGTGCCAGCTGACGCCGACTGTGTTTGTGCAATCTTCGTTAGTTCAACACCAGACAACCCCAGCTGTCCCAGGAACATGGATTCAAAGTGGTGTCAGCAAGAGGCATAGATCCTCATGAGCCCCCGCGACTGCGGGGGCTCATGAGGATCTATACCTCTTTCACCTGGGTGGTGTTCAAAATTTCTCGGCGCTGAACGGGTTAATATTTTCTCTTTCATACAGCCGCGGGAATTCCGGATTACAGAAGTCCAGGAACAGGGCTGTATGATCAGCTGAAGAAAGAGTATGACGTCAAGGATCCTCAGGAGCTCAACTCCATTGATTTCTTCAAGGTAGGTCTAGTGTGCATCGGTACATCTTAAAATCAGATGCGCTGGATTTTAAAAACTCGTTTTTATTTACATGTAACATGAAAAGTAGGCCTATATCTCGGATTCCTCTCTCATTGCTCTGCTGGACCTCAGTGCAGCATTCGACACGCTCGATCATTCTGTTTCGCTGAAGAGGTTAGAGGTGACCTTTGGCATCCGCGGTACTGCCCTGGCCTGGTTCACTTCATACGTTAAGGATCGTTCTCAGGCTGTTATTGTTAATAGCCAGCTATCCGCTGCTTCTAGTCTTTTGTTGTGTGGAGTCCCTCAGGGCTCCGTATTAGGGCCTGTTTTGTTCACTCTATATTCACAACCTCTGTCTGATGTAATTGCCGCCCATGAGTGTGATTTTCACAAGTATGCTGACGATACTGAATTGTCAAGAAGTAGCGCGCCTAGCCATTTCAGCTCTGCTAAGATGAGCGTACAGTGTTGTATAGATGAGGTCCTGTCCTGGATGACAAGCAACAAACTTAAGCTTAACACCGACAAAACCGAAGTCATGCCTGTTGGCTCTCAGTCTCGCCTTAGTCTGATTAACGGCGAGTTCGCAAACATTGGTGGCTGCAGCGTTCCCTTCCAGAACTGTGTCAAATATCTGGGTGTGAAGATTGAGTGATTCGACGCTCTCCATGCATGATCATATCAGTAGCGTCTGCCGAGCTGGTTTCCTTGAGCTGCGCAGAATTTCTTCCCTCAGACCGTATCTCACAGAAAGTGCGGCGTCAAGACTTGTAAATGCATTCATTACGTCCAGGCTCGATTATTGCAATTCTGTACTGGCAGGTTTACCGGCAGATCAGATTTCATGCTTGCAGATGATTCAAAACAATGCGGCGCGTCTCATCTTGAAGAAACAAAAGAGAGACCACGTTACGCCTCTACTGAAGTAGCTGCACTGGTTGCCCGTAAAATTCCGCTGCCAGTACAAAATTGCAATTTTCGCCTATCGGCATTTTGACGGATCTCTCCCGCCGTACCTTTCTGCCAAGCTGTCTGTTTATCAGCCATCACGCACCCTCCGTTCCTCTAGTGTAAAACTTTTTAAAATCCCAGTTCAAAGCTCACTTAAAGACTTTTATTTTCTGTCGGGCATTTAATCACTTAGCTCATCTTTAGCTAATTGTTGACTGCCTTTTATTCTGATCCTAGAGGAAGTGAATGTATAGTGTTGGGAAGTGATGGGGTGGTTTAAAGTAGTGTATAATCGTGCGTGTGTCTGAGAGAGAGAGGGTGTGCTGTTGTGCATGCGCAGTGAGTCCAATGTTTTCCTGGAGAACAGCGCTATACAAGAACTATGTATTATTATTATTATTATTAAAGGACGGACCTCTGCCAACCTCTTCACTTACTCACTCACTCACTCACTCACTCACTCACTCACTCACTCACTCACTCACTCACTCACTCACTCACTCGCTCGCTCGCTCGCTAACTCACTCACTCACTCACTCACTCACTCACTCACTCACTCACTCACTCACTCACTCACTCACTCACTCACTCACGCACGCACGCACGCACGCACGCGCACAAGGAAATGAAAAGTACTCGCAACCAACCAACTAACCAGCTGTACTAACATACGTCCCAAACAATAAACTAATGAACCAGCTAGCTAAACAAAGGAATTGTTGTAAGTATAAATATCGATGTCTTCATCTGTTCCAGAAAGATCCAAGACCTTTTTTCAGGCGCTCCAAGTTATTTTTCCAGGACATATTCAAGGTAATTCTACTCTCACTTTTGTCTAGTAAAAAAACAACTAACACACTCCCAGCACTGAGTGATATCCATTCTATAGAATGGAAGTCATTTAGTCATGGGAGTTTAACTCATTTAGCCCCGACACACCACACAGCAAAACATGGATCGAGCTTGAAAGTTCAAGGGTGGTGCCAGATTAGCTTGGCGCCCATAGGCGCCAAGCTATTCTGACACCACCCTTGAACTATCATGCTCGATCTGTCTCTAGAATTGTAATACAGTCCTTCAGAGGGCAACGTCAAAATTTGGGGATTTCGGTCCTGGGGTAGAATGTGCAAAGAATTCATATAAGCGCGTTCATATTAGCTCATGTCCACAGTGGACACAGTGCGGGCAGTTGACCCCTTAACTCCCACTGACGATATACCACTCGGAGGAAGAGACGATTAACTACGCGTCTTTTCCCCCGGGCGGTAGTGCTAGTAGCAGTCAGAAAGTTAAAATTGAAGATATTTTCACTCCTTTGATCCCTTGGCCCTCTGTTGTTACGTAAACTGTTGTGTGGGTCTGTGGGTGTGAGTGATTGCGAGTTGCACCTGAAGTGGCGAGACAAAAGTTTCCTGTACGTGGCAACATGTATAACGTGGAACGATAAAAATGACTGAATGGTTGATTGATTGATTGATTGATTGATCGATCGATCGATTGATCCATCGATTGATTGATCGATTGATTGATTGATTGGTTGGTTGATTGATTGATTGTGTGCAGCCAACACCTTGCCATTACTTTATTCGTATGCTGCACGAGAAAGGACTGCTTCTCCGACACTATACGCAGGTATATGACTGTCCGTCCGTCTGTATGCCTGTCTGTCTGTCCGTTCGTCTATCTGTCTTTCTTAATATCACCAGGCCAAGGCGAAAGTTTCTGTCGCTTGCGCACTGTGTTGACTTCTTCACAAATAAACATGATAACGATGGTTATGGTGATGGTGATGATGATGATAATAAGAAAATAATAAGAAAACGTTAATGATAAAAAATATTAATAATAATGTAAAGTTTGGGAAAGCATAGGCGCCTTAAGCGCCTACAGCTTATTTTAGCTCTATAAAAATAATAATAATAATAATAATAATAATAATAATAATAATAATAATAATATTGTGATTATTATTATTATTATTATTATTATTATTATTATTATTATTATTATTATTATTATTATAACCCCTTCACTCACAATGGACTCAGATTGCGTTTTTGAAATCATTGTGAAAACCAACGTCAAAGATCCCCCGCCGTCAAAGGAACATGCACATAGAGTGGTTATAGCAAGAGGCATTGCAGAGGCTAATTAGGATCTATACCACTTGCAGCTAAGTAGTGTTCACGTTTTCTATCAGTGCACCGGTTAAGGCGCCTATACTTTCCCACAATAAAAGCTCTAAGCGAGGAATTGTGGTCAAGACATGCTGACGATGCACTGAAGACGACGACTAGGATGATGATGACGACCATGATGAGGATGATGCTATTCTTCTTGCAGAACATCGACACGTTAGAGCGGTCGGCCGGTCTGCCTGAAGACAAGCTGCTGGAGGCTCATGGCTCGTGGAACACGTCTCACTGCTTGAAGTGCGGCAAACAGTACTCCAAACAGTTCATGAAAGGTACAAGCTAAGTCCTGTCACTGCCGAGGAAAAGTGAACACCGCACACTGAGCTGCAAGAGGCATAGATCCTCATGAGCCCCCATGAGGATCTAAGCCTCTTGCTTGTTCTATTTTGTAGCCATGTGTCGTGGACGGATGATGTCTTTGTTGTTGAATTTGAATCTGTCAAGATTCTACAATAAATGAATGAATAATTGAACGAACGAACGAACGAACGAACGAACGAACGAACCAACCAACCAACCAACCAGCCAACCAACCAACCAACCAACCAACCAACCAACCAACCAACCAACCAACCAACCAAGCTAGTAAGCAAGCATGCAACTAACCAACCAATCCTTACTACTCGTTGACAATTTCATTTCTGTCATATTTGTAACCTCGTATGCGACGGTACAAACAAACATATGTCAAATTATCACTGTCTATCGTGATCATTGCAGTTGATGTTTCCATTGGTAATAAGTAATCACATATTTTACATGGGCTTCCAACAGACCGACATAATGTTCATTATTTTATTGTTTCAGAGGCTGTCATGGCCGATCAGATACCGACATGTACCGAGGGAGAATGCGCAGGAACGATCAAACCTGGTGAGCACGTTAGCCTGCTCAGCCACGGCACCCTGTAGCAACAAAAAAATAAATAAATTAAAAAAAAAAAAAAAAAAAAAAAAAAATAAATGAACGATCATGGTAGTTTCAGGGTATTACCAGATTTTGGGGGCCAGGGAATAGGTATCTGGGACTCTATTGGTTATGCTACATAATTATATTTAAATTTAATACAAAAGTTGCTTTCGCTTCTTATTTATAATACAATGCAAGTTAAAGAAAATGTCTGGTAGAGCGGGAGAAATAATTTACTTGGTTTGAGTTTGTACAAATGTTATTTTCATAATAATAATAATAATAATAATAATAATAATAATAATAATAATAATAATAATAATAATAATAATAAATTTATTAAAACAGATATCGTCCTCTTTGGAGAAACGTTGCCTCGGCACTTTGCGGAGAGAGTGGAAGAGGTAGGCTGCTTTCTGTTCTATCTTATTACGTGAGCAGGACCTAGCTGCTTCTATGACAGTCTCGTCACAGATTTGTTCTTGTTTGTGGTGAATGGATATGCAATAGTATGGTGGTCTGGGATTTGCATTGGGTTTGTATATATATATATATATATATATATATATATATATATATATATATATATATATATATATATATATATATATATATATATATATATATATATATATATATATATATATATATATATATATATATATATATATATATAGTCCGCTTATAACAAGGTCGCATATAACATAAATCGGATATAACAAAGCTTTTGGGGAGTTGAGGTCCCGGCCAAATCTGTTCTTTGTCTTTGTACAATTAATCCGCTTATAACTTACATGGTCTGAAATAACATCATTTTGAATATAACATTTTTTTTCAGTTCCCACGGCACTGCCGAGTCCGCTTATAACAAACGTGTACATTATAAACGGCAAAGGAAACGGGAGAATGCTCAGTCTATTTTCACAGATTTTGCGTGTGTTTGTTTGCCTACTTAAAACTGGTTGTGTATACAGGCATTCGCGCGTTTTGCTTTGTCGTAATATCGCGCTTCCACGTTCATTCCTGAATCTACAAGTACTGAGCATTTGATCGTGGTCTTGTACAAACGTTACATGTGGTCAGGTGTAGCAACTTTCGTTCTTGGTAGGACATACGAGCTGTATACAAAATCAGACCCAAATGCAAGGAAAAAGCCAACGAAGAAAGAAGCACGCATGGAAAAGACATACAACATACTTTATTAATAGAAACTTTTTTCAAAATAGAGATACAAACAAGAAAACACTTCGCTACTTATCTTATCATTGGGAAAGTTGTAACTGTCTTTTCTAAGCGTGCTTCTTTCTTCGTATTTGAATCTTTGAACTATATATCTTTTTTAATCTTGCTTCCCCTTGTTTTTTTCTGGTAAACTTGTACAATTACTCAGGGGCGGATCAGTTACCTCGAGGGGGGGGGGGGGGCTCCAACTTTTTGTTTCTGACTTTCAACCTAATACAAAAGGCCACCCCGATGCTAGACCTTCTTCCAGTGCCGGGTGGCGGTGGGGGGTGTGGGAGGGGAGGAGGGGGACTGGGGCGGAGGGGGTTAGAGGGAGAAGGCGTGTGTGTCTCAAGACTCTCACCACTCGCCTAAATATAATAAAACGGGGGAAAGGGAGGGTGGGGGGTGGGGTGGGGGGGTCCAAACACCACAAAAGGGACTTTGTTATAACATTTTAAAGATTTTTTTTGGGGGGGGAGGGGGGAGGGGGGTGTCTGGTTTTCTGCCCCCCCCCCCCCCACACACACACACACACTCACATCCGCCCTGCATTCCGAGAACATTTACAAAGGAAACCATTTCTGCAGAAGGTCGCTTTAAGTGTAATCTTCTCGTGTTACAAATGTGCACAGAGAGACATTGAACATCAAGGAATATCTTGTGCTGACGCCGTTGTGTCAAAGGTCAGTCACTAAATACAAGATATTAAATATATGTTAATACTAGGTCAAGTGTCCAGACCCTCACAGTACAATTCATTTGAATACAATACTGTATTCTTCGTTTGAGCAAATCTTGCCTCGTGTTTTTTTCGCAAATGACATTTTGACATTTTGACATGCTGTTACACGCTGATGAGAACAATACGCACAGACCATATAGAGACTGTTATGAGAACACAGATATGTGACAGTCTGTGATGTCAACACTCTCGCCACTCGCAAATAATCCGAGGTGGAGGGAGGGGGAGGGGGGTAGAGGGGGAGGGGAGGGTGGAAAGTGGGGGAGTGGGGGTGGGGTGGTAGCGTGTGTGTGTGTGTGTCGAAAATCGCCCAAAAATCAAATAAGGAAAGGGTCTCGGGTTGGTTTGGGAGTGAACGCAAAATCCCCCCCAAAACAACACTCCGTATTATTTTCTGTTTTTAAATAAAATGGAAACGTGTTAATCAACTTATCTACATTTGACGATGTGTCTGTAAGACATTTGTAGAACTTTATTTTAAGAATCTGAAACTTTGCTTATGACATAAAAAGCTCCGGTGTTCGCTGTAATTGTGAAAAGATTACATATCCAAACAAGTGAAAAGGAAAAATCTTTTTTTTTTTTTATCGAAGCTAAGACAACTCGCACCCACACCGCAAAAGAATAAACACCAACTTGGACAGTAGCTGATTTGACTAAAGTATGATTCTCCTCCCCATGAAGTTTACTGAAAACATAAAAAAGTAAAGATAAACTATTGTTTACGTATGTAAAATGCAGACTACTCTAAGTGATTCTATATTAATATGATACTTCAAATGAATGCACTTAAGCTGAAAACAAGCCTTTGTCGATATGTTGGGATTATTACATTAGAAAGTCTGACATTTCGCTTATAACAAATTGCGATTTAAAAAAAAAAAAACTCGGTCCCCTGCGAATTTGTTATAACCGAACTTTACTATATATACACTGTCAATATAAAGCACAGGCAACACTCCAAACATCCCCAAGAGGCATAGACCCTCATGAGCCCTCAGGGCTCATGAAGATCTAGGCCTCTTGGAGATGCCGTTAGGAGCGTTGTCTGTCCGCTTGTTTTCGCTCTCCGTTCGTTGTTGCGAGTCGTTCTTTGCAAACGGAATCTCGCTATTCTTTCACTGTTAACCCATTCAGCCCTGACGCACTACAGCACTAGACCATGATAATTCAAGGGTAGTGCCAGATTAGCTTGGCGCCTGTCGGCGCCAAGCTAATCTGGCACTACCCTTGAATTATCGTGGTCGATCCATCTCCTGCAACAGGTGCATAGTCGTTAGATGACGCCTCCAAAATTTGGGAAATACGCGCGCCGGGCTGAATGAGTTAACACTCATCGCCCACTGTTGGTCTGACAGGATTTCCTAAAGTGCGACTTGCTGATCATCTTGGGGACGTCGCTAGTTGTTCAGCCTTTTGCCACTCTCCCATCAAAGTAAGCACTGAACACTTTTGCTAACCCTTTGACCGCTACTGACGAGACCGAACGGCAACGCCAGTAAGCAGTTAATGGGTTAAAAGGTAAATCTGTAACTTATTTGTGTTCGAAAAAAAACAACAACCTCACAACAACGTGCAAGTAAGGGGGGGTGGGGGGGGGGGTGGGGGGTGGGGGCTGGTGTTGTTGGTTCAACCACTAGATACATAAAGATAATTCCTATATGGCTTTAGGACAAGCGGGAGATGGCTCGGCTTTTGCAGTTCAAAGACAATGCTATATTAGTTTGGCACCTTCAACTATTATTTTGTCAAACAAATCCCCAACAGTAGGTGTTTTGGAAATTCAGTCGTTCTTGATTACAAAAAAAAAAAAAAAAAAAGAAGAAGAGAGAAAGAGTAAAACCATTCATTTGTCTGAGGGAATCAATGAATCTTTATTTTACAACGGTGAAGATATTAACACAGTCAGTGACTATGTGACTAGTCAGGGAAACACACCGAGAAGTGCAATCGCTCCCTTTGAATTCCATCCGGTGTCTTGAATGAGTTAGCCAATGTGCAAAAGGCCATCGGGCAGACGTCAGCCGCCGTTCAGGCCCGCGCACGGCGGCCGACGTCGGTCCGATGGCCTTTGCGCACTGGGTTAAGTCATGTCTACATACTTCTTGTGTGCCAGGGTCCCAGTGGCAACCCCTCGTCTGTACGTCAACAGAGAGAAAGGACAAACGGGGTCGGTCAGTACTTGTGTTTATAGAACAGTGTGTTTCTCTCCGATTCTTGCCTCCGCGTGTTAACTCATTCACCGGGCCCTGTATCAATAGCTCCGGCAACGCTATACGACACTTTCGGAGCTATTGATAAGTGGCGCCTTGAATAAGTTAATGTGTGGGTGCGACTGTTTCTCTGCACTTTATTTGTCACTGCCTGTTGCACGCATAATTATACGTCTGCTTGCGTGTCGCGCTCATATTCTAGCGCGCGTGCACACGCGCAACAACAACAACAACAACAACACACACACACAATACAATACAATACAATAATACAATAATAATTTATTAATCCCTCATGGGGAAATTCGCCGTCTGCCCGCCATACAACACATGACATCATCATTCACTCAGTGGAATAATTAAATAACCCATAACTCTCAATTAAAGAGATGCTGTAATAGACGTATTGTTAACTTTGTAACACTTTTGGCATCAGAAACACTTACGGTGGATCAGTCCCCCTGTGCCGGCTTCTGGTGTCAACAATGTTGCAGTGAACTACTGAAAGGGCCGCTAGAACTAAAGAACTGTGACAGACACTATCTACTGATATTACTGTTGAAGAGAGTAACAGCCTGAGGGACAAACGTGTTGGTATAACGTGATGTACTACTTTTGGGTATTCGAAGTCTGCCACTTTGTTCGATACGTCTGCTGTCAAATTCATATCTAAGTGGATGTGTCTGGTCATCAAGAATGTCAGCCAGTTTGTTCGTAATCCGTCTGTGTACAGTGCGTCCAAAGTATCCTGGGCCCTACTAATCACCCCGCCCCCTTTCCGGATTACTTTCTTAAGACGATCTTGATCTTTTTACATAAATTTCTACCCCAGCATGTCAGTCCAAAGGTTAGAACGCTAACAATACTGGAGCAGTAAAACATCTGTAAAAGCTGAGAGCTTACATTAAATGATCTGAGCTTTCGCAAACAGTAAAGATAGGTGCGCGGGTTTTTCCACAATAGCATCTGTGTTTTGTTTCCAGTTGAGCACGTTGTCAAAAAGAACACCTAAATACTTGTAGAACTCTACACGATCAACTTCTGTTCTCTTGATGACAACAGGATCGGGATGATGTTTGTTTTTCCTGAAATCTATGACCATCTCTTTTGTTTTGCCAACATGTAATTCAAGATAGTTTCTATCGCACCACTCTACAAAGTCGTCGATCACCTGTCGATAGTGTCTGTCGTCCTCATCTGTAATCTGACCTGTCAGTGCCGTGTCGTCGGCGTATTTGCCATCTATGACACAGTCGTCTTGAGTGGCTCTACAGTCCGCTGTGTACAAAGAAAACCAAACAAAGGCGACAGGACAGTCCCCAGTGGTGCACCGGTGTTGGAAAAAAAAAGTACATCTGAGATAAGATCCAAACTAATTCTGACATACTGTGGGCGGTTAGCGAGATAGTCCAAAACCCAAAAGAATGGTAGAGGCATTCATGTTCATGTGAACTAGTTTGGAAGTGAGTATGTGTGGCTGAAGGGTGTTAAATGCAGACGAAATCATATATCAGTCGAATGGAGGCTCCTGGTTTTTCTAAATGAGAGTAGATGTTTACAACATGCAAAATGTCTTCATCAACACCTCGGCTTCGCCTTCTGTAAGCAAACTGAAAGGGGTCCATAAATCAGAAACCTGTATTTGAAAATGTGAAAGAACAGCCCTCTCAAAAACCTTCATGACACACGAGGTAAGAGCAACTGGTCTTAAATCATTCAGCTCAGATACAGTTTGCTTTTTTGGCACGGGGACAATACAAGAGGTCTTCCACGAACTGGGAACGACACACTGGGTAAGTGACATGTTAAAAATACAGCAAAGAATTCGGTACAGTTGTTCAGCGCATAATTTTAACACATTTAATCTAACACCATGTGGCCCAGACGCTTTGTTTGGGTTGGTATGTTTAAGTACGCTAAGCACCTCCTCCTCAGACACCACAATCATTTTACTCTGCATGTGATTAGGTCCACTAACTAACCTATCCTAGCCTTTGCCTTAAGCCACCCTGCAACAAATATATATATATATATATATATATATATATATATATATATATATATATATATATATATATATATATATATATATATATATATATATATATATATATATATATATATATATATATTATTCCTGATTTTGAGCATGAGAGCGAACATGTCAAGGAAAGGCTAGTTAGTAGACCTAATCATATGCAGAGTAAAATGATATATAATTGAGTTACTTAGAATGATCACCACGCAACAATTAACTTTTATGGATAATAAAGTTGTCTGAATCTGAATCTGAATCTCTCACACACACACACATACACACAAACACCGCATAATTATACGCACGCAAGCAAGCACGCACTCAAGCACGCACACACATATACACGCGCACACACACAAACACACACGAAAGCACGCCCCTAGCCACTCGCACGGCTGGACGAGTGCCCCAAAATAAACTGCATTATATTTAAAGTTGTAAGAAGTCACAATGTCGTACCCAATGCGCAAAAGGCCATCGGGCCGACGTCGGCCCGATGGCCATCGCGCACTTGGTCACTGTTGTAGTGGGGGAGGGGGGTGTGGGGTCGTTCGCACGCACTCACACCACCTGGGGTTCGCTTCCGTGAGGGGGTAGAAGAGGCTCACTTCAAGAACAGTTTTATTGCGGGCAATTCATGGCATTAAGCCTAGGCAATAGATCAATGCCTTAAGCCACCCTGCAACAAATATTACAGGTCATAAGTATATGTATTACATACAATATAGCTTGAACGCACGTCCTAGCTATTATCAAACTACCATAAATATACATACGCCACTATAGCTTGAACATACATTCTAGCTATTGTCAAGCAACTACAATTACAAAAAGAATGTACAATACAAATCAACTTTAAGCAAAGAATTATATTAAAAAAAAACAGACAGTCAAGTAAAAATAACATAAAATGCAATAACAAAATTTTCAGTTAATGCAATAATATTCTATTACATTAACAAACAACCAAACATCTAGTTATTCAACCTACCTTGGCAAAGTGTTAAAGGTGGATACAACGAAGGTAGACTGAATTCCATATGACCAGATGCAGTCAAATAACAAAACTGCTGTGTCTGACTGCCCGAAACTGTGACAGCAGCTATGGGTGAATACAGTTCAGTCAAAGCTCACGCACCTGACTAAAAAAACTCATGAAAAAACATATCGCCTAAGAGGCACTGGATTCTTGGAGCACTTAAAGCTACATGCTGTTCAAACACAAAGTCAGGCAGCAATACTTATACATTTAGGCTAGAGCTAGGCACAATATACATCTAGGCTTCCACTGACAATGACTTTCAGTTAAACCTGTCTGGTATGCAGTGCAGTCTATCCATACCACCTTAGAAAACAAAACAATGGAAGGAAGTAGATTAACTCATTCTACCCCAACACCGAAATCCCCATATTTTGCCGTTGTTCTCTGAAGACTGTATTGCAGTGCAGGACACAGATCAATCATGATAGTTCAAGGGTGATGCCAGAATAGCTTGGCGCCCGTAGGCGCCAAACTATTCTGGCATCACCCTTGAACTATCATGGTCGATCCTTATCTTGCTGTGGTGTGTCTGGGGTAGAAGGAGTTAAAAAGGAAAAGATCTAAGAAGACTAACTAGGAATTAGCAACCTATTTGGCTTTAACAATTAATTAACATATCTTTAACTTACAGATCATAACCAGTGCAAAATACTGACTAAATACTTCCATTCTTCTATTTAACTGCATGATCAAAGATCACTCTACCACATTTTACACGGTTTGATTTTTCAGACTCATCCTATGATGACGCTCTTCTTTGGGGGAGGTTTCCAGTTTGACTCTAAAGACAACGTGCGGTAAGGACGCAGGTGGTGGTCTCACAGGCGGATCGTCTCCATTTCCCCACAGCAACAAACGATATCGCTAGTGGCAAGATCGTTGCAAACAATACCCAACTGCAAGAGGCACAGATCCCCAAGACCCCCCCCCCCCACCCCCACTCCCCTACCTCCCGCATATCGTATCTTTTGTCCGGGCTTTGAATCCACTGTTTTGGTCGAAACACGTCACGGGCATTTTGAAATGACTTCTGATTCAGTTCCGAACAAGTCACAGCATTTGCTGGCGGTGTTTTGTTGTGTGCGTGTATGCGACGGAGGATCGGTAAATTTGCGAAGGTAACATCAGAGCTGTTCGGGGACACAAAAGTGCTCTTTGTGGGGAGGGAACAAATGTCACAACAACCTTGACCCTGACTTCTTGTGTTCCTTTGTGTGTTTTTGTGTGTATATGTTCCTCCGTGTGTGTGCGCGCGCGTGTCAGTGTGTGTGCGAGTGTGTGTCAGCGTTTGTGCGTGTGTGTGTGTGTGTGTGTTTGTGTGTGTGTGTGTGTGCGTGCGTGTCACGTGTGTGCGCGCGTGTGTGCGTGTGTGTGTGTGTATGTATGTGTGCCAGTGCGTGTGTGCCAGTGCGTGCGAGCTTGTGTCCCTCTCTTGAATTTTGCAACCGATGCGGCACTGTATGCCCTTAAACAGTTGATATTCCCTTCTATGAAAAAAGTAACTATTGCGAGCTTTGTGCCAAAGTGGCAATAGTCACAACAGTTGTGCATGCTTCTTGGAGTCTACACGTTCCTGACAATTTTGTTTAACCCTTTTCCGCGTCGGCAGAGGTTTTTGTTCCATGTAATAATCACAAATTATATCACAAAGCTTATCAAGTCTGAACGAGCGTTGCTACAAATTGTCCAGCACAAAGTACTTGGAAACTCCAATTAAGACGGTGTCCCAGCGAGCTTCGTGACAAATGTCACAGTGCCACAAAACTCTTAACCACAATCGTGTGTTTCAGGGATGTGTTCAAGGGAGCGGATTGCGACGCCAGCTGTTTGGAGATGGCTGACCTGCTTGGCTGGGGCGTGAGTGACGGAACAAGCACTCGGTGACAAAAGGTCATCGGACCATCGTCTGCCGCAGTGGGCCCGCGCGCGGGCCCACTGCGGCAGACGTCGGTCCGAGGATTCTTTGCACACTGGGTTGCTGAATCGATCATTGGAGCAAACAGTTACGAAACTTTTAGTTGCCTTTACAAAAAAAAAAAAAAAAAAAAAAAAGCAATTGCGGGTTCGTTCGTGAGTTTGGTTAGTGACGGTTTGCGACCTGGAGAAGGATAGGAGTACGTTCTGAAAACTACAGACTAGGCACATGCACTGTTTGATTGCAAGCCTTCACTGCACGAGAATAACTGATCAACCATCTGAGGTATAGATCCTCACTAGCCCGCGCACTTGCGGCGCGGGGGCTCATGAGGATCTACGCCTCTTGCTAAAACCACTTTTGTATCCACATTTTCGTGACGGCAAGTGATCTTTGACAATGAATTTGCAAGGACTTGAAAACATTGTCTGCGCCCACTGGCGGTAAAGGGGTGAATCGCATTGATTTTAACCCCATCACTGCCTGTGGACGCAGATTTTGTTTTTTTGGAAATCATTGTCAAGTCAACGTCGAAGATCCTTCGCCGCCAAAGAAGCATCGACATAAAGTGGTTTCAGCAAGAGGCATAAATCCTCGTGACCCCCCTCAACTGCGGGGGCTCATGAGGATCTATACCTCTTGCAGCTGGGTGCTGTTCAGTGAAGGGGTTAACGTCCATATTTGTTTCTGTTACTACTATTACTACTACTACTAATAATACCGGTTATTGTATAGGCGCTTTTTTTTTTCCAGTTCTGCAAATCGGCTCAAAGCGCCGCGAACTGCACCCAACACGCACGCTCACGTGACACCCACGCATTCACTCTGAAGACAAACACAGTACAAGACAAACACAGGACAAACACAGTACAGGACAAACACAGGACAAACACAGTACAAGACAAACACAGGACAAACACAGTACAGGACAAACACAGTACAAGACAGACACTGGACAAACACAGTACAAGACAGACACAGGACAAACACAGTACAGGACAAACACAGGACAAACACATTACTGGACAAACACAGGACAAACACAGTACAGGACAAACACAGGACAAACACAGTACAGGACAAACACAGTACAAGACAGACACAGGACAAACACAGTACAGGACAAACACAGGACAAACACAGTACAGGACAAACACAGTACAGGACAAACACAGTACAAGACAAACACAGTACAAGACAAACACAGGACAAACACAGTACAAGACAAACACAGAACAAACACAGTACAAGACAGACACAGGACATTCACGTGGTGCAAAGGGTCAGTTCAGCTACCGCGGTTTTAGGAAAGGAGCTTCGGGCAGTGATGATGAAGTCATAATTATTCCCTTTTCACACGCGTACAGATGACATGAAATTGTTTTTGTAAAATTGCTGTGCTGGTCTGTCTTTGGCACCTTTCCACTGTCCAGCTGTAAGGTCTAAAATCATATGACAGCAGGCCCATTGTTTTTGATCAAACCGGTATTCAAATTTACTTATTATTTTTTTGTTTTGTCGCTCTTCTATTTAGACCGGCATTCCAACAGTAGCTTAGTTAATTCCGACGTAAACGCTAAATTTGAGCCTATAAAAAACCCTACTGTACCATTTATTAATTAAATTTATTTTCTGTTCTATTACAGAAAGAACTTCGTGCAATGATAGCGCGTGAACACAGGCAAATCGATCTGATGAAAACGAAGGATCCCACCATCAAGCCCGTCGACACCAACGGTCCCGCGAAAGTTGCTACCAAACAACCAGCCAAATCTGCCAACCAGACAGCCAAGTCTGTAGGCCAGCCAGCCAAATCTGTCAACCAGCCAGTTAGATCTGTCAACCAGTCAGCCAGATCTGTCAACCAGTCAGCCAAATCTGCAGGCCAGTCTGCCAAACTTAGGGACACCTTCAGGTCAGATAACACAGCAGCGAGCAAGGGGACTGCTGCAGTGGACTCGGCCTCCAAACCTGTCGCGGTTGCTAATGTAAAGAGCAAGTTTGCCACTAGGAAGGCAAGCAGGTGAACAAAAGGACCTCAGGCCGACGTCGGCCGATGTTGGCCCGCGCACATTCGTGCGCGGGCCAACAGCGGCCGACGGCGGCCCTATACATTTTTGCTCAATGGTTACTAGTCTACAGAGCCATCCTCGCAGGAAGCAAGCAAACTATAATGTCTCCGAATCGTCCACAATTACCAATGTTGCCAGCGGCGAACCAACTAAGCTTGGTTCATAATGCATGAAGAATCGACGGACTAGAGATCAGGATTTTATTTAACGTCTTTTCACACATTGGTGATATTAGACCCCCCCCCCCCCCCCCCCCCCCCCCCCCCAAAAAAAAAAAAAAAAAAAAAAAAAAAACAACCAACAAAACAACAACAAAAAAATCCACAACCAAACACACAACTTGTGAATATCAAAGAATAGCAATAATTAACATCCAACCACACACACAAATTACTTATTATAATAGTTTACCCACCAGACTATGAATTATTATATTAACTATTGGAATTGCAATATTTCTATGTAAGATGTCATACCGTATGGTCTGCTAATTTTTCAACTGTTATGCTGGTTTTTTTGTCAACAGATTCATTGTAATAGGACACTCACAGAATATATGTTTAACAGAGATGGGGCTTAAGCACTCGCATTTGATGTCTTTTCAGAATTTTGTTTTCCAAGATTTAGTCTTAACTTGTATATCAACGAAGCTGTTTTTCTTCAACAAGGTGGAACATGATAAGTATATCATCTTTGTGGAAAAAAAAAACTGTTTAGCACAGAGTACAATTCATGTAGAGATAATTGCATATTATTACAAACTGCTGAGTTTTCTCTATTTATAGCTCCCTTTTTTGCTTGTCTGTCACAAATTTCGTTCCAATAAATTCCGGACTAGAGAGTTTGAAGTTCTGGCCTACTGTTCATAACAGTAGATTAGAACGTTTAAAAAGAAAGTTTAGACCAAGATGCCGCCTTTAGTTGCCATCGTATATTGTAAGCAAAACTGATGACAAAGGAGGTGCAGTTAGAGAAACACCGAAATCTGCCGGAATTGTCAGCGGAACAAAGGTAATTTCGAAGCCTAGCAGTGTAGACTTGGATCCTCACAGGCAGTTAACTATTGCAAAAGAGAAGGTTTCAAGATTTAATGATGAATGGTGAAATCAAAGTGCTTTTGAATCGGCTCCCTCGGTCCTCCCCACCTCAAACACTTTTTGGCGAATATAAGGGGCAAGGAGTGTGTGTGAGTTTGTGTGTGTGTGTGTGTGCTGGTGTGTGCGCTGGTGTGTGCGTGCTGGTGTGTGTGCTGGTGTGTGTGTGTGCAGTGTATGTGTGTGTGTGTGCTGGTGTGTGCGGTGTGTGTTGGTGTGCGTGTATTGGTGTGTGTGTGTATGTTGGTGTGTGTGTATTGGTGTGTGTGCTGGTGTGTGTGTGTGTGTGTGTGTGTGCGTGCGCGCGCGCGCGTGTGTGTGATGGAGTGTTTGCGTTTGATTATGTGTGTGTGTGCACGCGCGCGAGTGTGTGGAGTGTGGGTGTGTGTGTGTGCTGGTGTGGCTGTGTGAGATGGTGTGTGTGTGTGTGTGTGTGTGTGTGTGTGTGTGTACGCGCGCGCGCACGCGTTAAAGAGTTTACTTATTATGTATTTGATTTTGTGTAACCCTTTGGCTGTCGGTTGCGGTTTTAGTCGCAATGATTCCTGTAGGATGTCGGGGGGTGTTATTCCTGTAGGAATCATCGCGACTAAAACCGCGACCGACAGCCAAAGGGTTAAATGAACGCTTGTTTTTATGTTGCCTTCTATATTAACGTAAACACAGATTTAAAATGTACAATTACACAATCAAATACAGTAAGACAGCTGTGATAAATGATATGATTTTTTTTTCATATTTTCTTGCAGAATTAAACATTTTCTACATTGCTTGGTGGTAACAAAAATGATGTTTGTGCCTTTTTCATTTATGCAGATCTACGCATATGCATACAATGTAGAGAAACAGATAGACACGCATTCGTAAAAGAAATGACATTTGTTCGTCGGTGTTATATTGTACAGCAGTTAACCCTTAGCGTTTCGGAAGCGGTTTTAGTCTCGATGATTCCTACAGGAATACCCTGACATCCTACAGGAATCATCGCGACTAAAGACCGCAACCGACACGCAAAGGGTTACGACCTTCACCAATATACAATCATGATAAATACATGAACACAACTTTCGCAGATTTCAGGCTTACATGCATGTTCCCCTCGCACCTTTTCCGGACCCAGTACGCTAACCGCTGTCGGGCCGTAGTCGACCGCAGTGGGCCCGCGCACCTAACACGACAGTGCGCGGGCCCAATGCGGCCGACGTCGGCCAGATAACCTTTTTCGTGCAGGGGATGTACTCCTACAAGTAAGCCACAAATCATATTCATATTCAAATACACTCATATTCAATTGAGATGCTAAGCATCTCATTGAAACAGGCGTGTACTTGTGGTCTACCTGGTGATACATCCGCGAACTATGAGGGCTGTCGCCCAGATAGCCTTTTTCGTGCAGGGGATGTACTCCTACAAGTAAGCCACAAATACACTCCTATTCAATTGAGATGCTAAGCATCTCATTGAAACAGACGTGTACTTGTGGTCTGCCTGGTGATACATCCGCGAACTATAAGGGCTGTGTCTCCCTCCCTCTCTCGCTTTGTTGCTCTGATCTCAATGTGAGAACATTTATGCGTGTGTCCAAAAGTGGGTCTGTCCAAATCACAAACCGCCACATTGTTAACACTTTCACTGCCAGACTGTCCTGGATTCTGCGATCTGTTGTTAGTTCAACGCCAAAAGAGCCCTATTCATCCCAGGAACGCGGATTCTAAGCGGCCGTGTCAGCAAGAGGCGTAGATCCTCATGAGCCCCCGCAATGCGGGGGCTCATGAGGATCTATGCCTCTTGCAGCTGGATCGTGTTCACCCTTTTCGGTAGTGAAGGGGTTTAAAAATCCACCACAAAAAAGGATACCTGCATACAAGGCAACACATTCAACAATAGCATGGCTGAGAATAGGCCTGCACCGTGACACTATCACAGCGTATGATCAGATTAGCATATAGCATCAACCAAAATGTTCAAAACAAATAACTCAAAGAAGGCAGCGACCATTCTTGATAAACAAACCAAACCATTTGAATTTTATGAAAAACAAACCCAGCTCCCAACACCATGTAAAAACACGAATAGAGAAATGGAAAAACATAAGGTTTTGATTTACATCAATTGTCTACTTTAAAGATTTTACATGATTATCGCACTGTGAAATAAATGCACCGTTCACCAAGATAAGAAGTAGCTAATACATCTATATATATACAATGTGCATAATTATCAGGCACACACAACCACTGATGTATGGACCGCCTGTTGTGAGTTGGCGGCCCGTGAATTGAACTATAGATTCAAGCTTGAAAAAAAAAAAAGACCAGACTGCCAAATTCGTGTGTACGGCGTAAAAACATAGACAAACAGATAATTAGTTTCATGGGAACATAGTACACGAGGGCTATAAGATCACAACGCACATACCAGCACACAATCACTCTGGTCATATAGCATATTCAACCTCAAGTCAGTGACTGCCAATATTAGTTTACCGTTATTACCAGTTAGGCTTTGCCAGTATTTTGTGTTGTCTCGAGGGTCCGGGGTGTGGGGTGGGGGTGGGGGTCAAA